>JAMXDD010000001.1:31134093-31677192 GCA_024733475.1 Syzygium grande
GATCGTCGTCCCTGTATCAGACCAGAAAGAAATGGATGACAAACAAATCAAGAAAGTACCTGGTTGCTGGACCCGTACTTCCAACCGCAACCGCAGTTTTTATAAGCAATGTCTCCGCAAGTGATGTGCGTACCTTTGGATTTTGACTTGAAATGTTACGGTATGATCCAACACGTTCCTTGGCTTTTTGTGTTGTGACTCTGTTCGAACTCTGCAGATGTTGGAGCTCTGTTCTGTGGAACCCAATGATCTGTGTCTTTGAGTCTTGGGAATGACGAGGATATTATTGGACTGTGCAATATATCACCGTATCTCAGTGGCCCCATTTTTACACCTTTATACATGTGCCTCATAGGGATGATCTAGACGTTCGGTACTTGGCTTATTTGTTTATTTAGTTCTTTTTTGCTTTCTTAACTTTAAGAAATTGGCAAAGGTGAGAATTATTTTTGGTATTTTTCATAAGAAAAATGATGTTCTATTGCTAATGCAAATTTGCAAAAGCTGCAAACATGAGTATAACAAATGAGCACGGAGACGGTGGGGGGATTGAGATGTTTACAGGGTCTCGAATAGTTGGATCCGATCCTTAGAGATAGTAGAAGAAAGGGGCGAAGAAAAAGCCAATGCAATTTAATGAAATGTACGGTGAATGGTACACCAACTACACAACATGTGTATGATTACATTCTCTCAAGTCTTTTTTCTGAATCAGAAGCATTACAAATGACATACACAACAAATTCATACACACAAATGCAGAGGATTCTAGGCGCTTCAAAAATCAAGCAGAACTTCCGAAAATGGCGAGTCGTCGAACGGCTGAATAAGCTGTAGAAACCGGTCGGAGCCTCGAGCGAGCAGACCGGATGATGCCAAAGCAAACATTAGTAAGCACAAGTTGATAGCCATCCACGTGACTAGAGAAAGGTTCGTCCAGAGAAGCAGCTCGAAGTCGAGAGTCCCAAAAACAATGTACAAGTACCAGTAGACCCGATTCGGGCTCGCTGGTCCGGTCACCTCAATCAACGATATTAGGTAAATGACTTCGCAGATGATGTACAACGAACGGAAATGCATGATTATCAGCAGCTTCAGTAAACCAAACATGACGTGGAACTTTCCAGCTGAATCGAGCCCGCCCTCTTGCTGTTGGTGTTGGTTCTGTGGCCGCTGATCGTCGTCGCTGCATTGAATCAAGAAGAAATCGATCAAAAACAAATCAACATCGGACTAATTGCTCGACCAGGACTTCCAACTGCGACGGCAGTTTCCAAAAACAATGAATCTGCGAGCGAAGTGTGTACCTTTCAATGTCGACTTGAATTGTTACGGTATGATCCGCCATGTTCCTTGGCATTTGCGTTGCGACTCTGTTTGAACTCTGCAGATGTTGGAGCTCTGCTCTGTGAAGCTCAATGAACTCTCTGTCTGAGCCTTGCGAATGACGAAGAGGAAAGAGCTGGGCGTCCCCATATATAGTCTCCGTCGGCATCTTTCATGTTGAGAGAAACTGGGTCGATCGTCAAATGAACGGGACGTCTCATTGTGCAGGGAAGGCGTTTGCCGTTGTCTTCTCGAAGTTTTTTTTCGTTAAGAACGACGGCCCAAGTAATTTCGCAGAAACAGGGGTCAACCAGATGTGTCTTCAGCCACGGCATCTTTAAGTGCATTTTCAAGAAATATATGTAGTTGCTTTGGTGAGAAAGGATTCGGTAATTAAACTAGCGGTTGATCAAAAAGTTATGACACTCAAAGTCATCGATTGAGAAATAACGGCACCATGTAAGCAACATGCGAGAGTTGTGTCAATTGTAGTACCTTTCTCCCAGTCAATTGCTAGTGTGCGACCCTTTCTTTTGCCTAAAAACCTCACACATGCACCTCAATAGTAATCCAGTATTTTTATGCACCAACGTTATCTCAAATTGACTCTACTCCTTAGCACGATAGGGTTTTGGCAGATGCGGGCGGGAATAACATATGCTCTTTTGACTCTCCTCCTCAATTGCCTCGGCCCAACCAAGCTCCGCGAGAAGTTATGGATATCATCCACCACCTTGATTCGGGAGTTACACTTGGGATTCCTTCCTTGATATGCTCGTTGAAAGCCAATACACATTGGGTGAGACAGCCAATCAACCATGAACTTTGATAGCACGTGTTGGGACAGTGCAACAAAAGTTCGATACCTTCACCGAGGATATTGCAAAAATTGAGCTTAAGCTCGAACCCTTAAATATATCTAGTTGGATTCGCATTCGCTCAAAAAATTAAGCTAATGGATTATAATCTGATTATAATATATTAACGGTTTCACAGCATATAATTCTTCAGCGTAGATTTTCTTTCTCTAATATCTTACACGTGCACCTCAATAGTTGATTTAATCGAACTAGATTATCAGCCTATGCAATAATTTTGCCGTATCTTAGTGGCCCCGTTTTTAGACCTTTATATGGCTCTTCTGAATGATCTAGACGTTCGGTACTTAGCCCATTTGTTTATTCAGTTCTTCTTGCTTTCTTAACTTTGAGAATTTGAAAAAACAGAAGTCAATCAGGGTATAGTTCCATTTCCATCGAACGACAGAAAGGACGCTCCATACGTCCTAAGAATTCAAGTATATTCACAATTTGAGATTTTCGTCCACTTTAATTATTAAGGGGATGATGAATATGATTATTTAAAGCAATATAAGGAAGTTCACATTACTTAATATGTAATAATTGGCGAGCAAAAAAATGTTATAATCTTTTTTTTTTGTTATATTTTGATTTTAAATGACCCTTTAAAGATAAATATGGGGATAAGGACATGACAAGTGCCATAATTTTCGTATAGCGTTTATTTAAGTGCCATAACTTTTTTTCAATTACTTCAATGTCAACTTCTAAAAAATGATCACTTAAGTATTATGACTTTTAAAAAACGTTCAATTGAGCAATAGAACTTTCAATAGATCAATAGTACTTTCAATCGATCATTTGAGCATCATAATTTTTTTAAAAGCATTTGCCATTAGTACCAATTGTAACATGCCATGTTAGATTTCTGGTACTTGGGGTAAACGTCTTTTAAAAAGTTATGCCACTTAGGTGAACGTTTTTCAGAAGTCACGGTACTCAAGTGTTCAAAAAAAAATTATGTAACTTAAGTGATAAAAAAAAGTTATAATTCTTAAGTGAATATTTTTAAGAAGTCACGGCACTTATGTGATAAAAAAATTATTATAATACTCAAGTAAATGCGCACGAAAATTATAAGGCTAATGATGTTGTACAAAAGGACTTTCTAAGACACGGCTGCCGTGTCACGTATCGAAAGAAGCTGCCTCGTCGGCGGTCAAACAAACCGGACGTCCCGTTTCTTAGTGAAGCTGGGGACACACGTTCGATAATGTCTTTTTGAGTTCTTTTCTTGAAAATGATGGACCAAACTGAATTTGGACCCACCTTGTCTTTATCCCCTTATTTAAACTCTGTTTTTCTCCCTTAAATGAAATCCAAAAGTCAATTAACGTAGAATTTTCCCTTTCCATCAAAAGAGACAAATGTGAACCGCGAAGGGATACAAACATTGGGAAAGAACGTTGGAAACGTCCTCTTCTTTAAGGGAGTGCTTATTACTTATGTTGGACCAACTAGACATGTCAACTCTGTTTTCGAACCTTAGATGTGTTTTTTCCCTAACCTTGGACAATCAATGCGGAATTTATTTTGAACTCGCCCCCATCAATGAATCGGATCGTCCAATTCCCATAGAACTTATCATTAAGACACAAGAGGAGGATAGGGCTAAGCGGACGGAAATTCTTGCTCGGAAAGATCGTTCATGCTGTGGCAATTCCATCCGGAAGGTAATCAATTATTCCTACAACACCTCCTTTCCACTCCTTTTAAATGTTTACGCAAATAAAAGTAATTCTCAAGGGTCGAAGAAAAATTCAATCAATAGATTTCAATTACAATTGCTTATCCTTAATGGCAGCTTAGTTACACCAACGATCGAAATAGAAATTTGGACTGCTCACTTTTACTTTTGATCTAGTTGTCAAGACAATTAAAAAGATATTTCCTTGTTCTAAGGTGTTTATCCTAGCTCCGTCACTATTCATGGTCTTGCGTTCAAGCTTTATTAAGAGCATTCCAGAGATAAAATCTTGAATGCACCCTGCTGACATGGGGGAGTGTGTAGGACGCTGAACTAGTTGAGATGCGGCGAAAATTGGCCTAGACACCATCTCACCTCTAAAGCAAAAGGAAAAGGAACATGGCAATTTAACCACTTGACGTGCTAGCCTAGTGACAAAAAGGGTTACATTATCTTCCGCGAGGCCTCGTACTCTAATGTTTCAAGGCATAAAAGTTGCGCAAATTCATCTAAAACATCAGAGTTTCTAATTGGGGACGGTGACATGCACGCATTGCAGACCTAGACAGAAACATACGCCTGTTGCTATTACAACTTGCGACTATAATATGATGTTTAGGAGAAGAAAACGGAACGTGTTCAGTCGGACAAGTTTCTTATTCGCGGTTCTCGACAGCAACCCGCGCGTATTAAACGTCAAGATGGGTAGGTTTGTCTCCAATGCAGGCTCTGAATATGATTCCATTGGGAGTGAACATAAACGAAGTGAAAAGGACAAGATTGAGTCAATGATAAGAAAACCTACCATGCCTTTTCATCGGTCCCCCTCCAATCCGTTTTTCACCCATCATTGCTTTTTGTGATCCTTTTGAGCAAAGAAAAAATTGTTGTTCAACACTAAATTTCAAAAGTCTAATCCCTCGACTCGAGAAAAAAACGAATAGATTAGTCCATCCATCCTTTTCCGCCGTTAAAAAATAAGGTGGGTTTGTCATAGACTTTGTTGTGAGCCAAGTGCACAAAAACAATAAAGTTACAGGACGTCAGTAGCTCCGTTTTTCAAACGACCCAAGAGAGTACACAAACTTTTACTTGATGGACAAAAACGGTCGTGCCTAAAACTTTCGTTCGCGCGGGCAAAACGACGTCATCTGTTAGTCTTTTGAATTAAGGACTTATCTAACCCTAAAATTCCTAAAATTGAAAGAGTTAGATTTCTCAAACCGAGGTTTTTTTGGCCCAAATTGAAAAACAGCATTGCAGATCTATGATGTTGAGCGTCTTCTTCAATTTGCATGGATGGAAAATTGATGGGTGCTGATATCCCCCAAGTAAAAGTTAGTGATTTTTTGGGCGGTGTGAAAAGTGGAGATGTTTTTGTCCGATGAATCACATAAATATCCTTAAGATTCTACTTAATCGAACAATTGCAATGAGTTAGAGGATGCAATCACACAAATTAAGAGTTCAAGGAATCGATTTCACCAAAAACAAAAGATAAGGAAGAACAAAGTGCACTTGACACTCAAAATTACCGTAGGTCGACAATATAGGATATTATCTGTTTATACATCAAAATCAAAAGAAAAAGGTCCAATTCTACCCGACGTGATACCTTGTAACTCATATATTGAGTCAAGCTACAAGTGTTTTATGATGGTCAGGATTTTTTAATCGAGATCTTTCAGAAGTTCAGCTTGATTTTTGAAGCACCTAGAATCCTCTGTATTTGTGTATATGAATTTGTTGTGTATGTCATTTGTAATGCTTCTGATTTGGAGAAAAGACTAAAGAGAATGTAATCATATACATGTTCTGTAGTTGGGTACCATTCACCATACAGTTCATTACATTGCATTGGCTTTTTCTTCGCCCCTTCTTCTACTGTTTCTGGGGATCGGATCCTACTCTTCAAGACCCTGTAAATATCTCAATGCCCCACTATTTAGAGCTATGAAAGGTGCAACTTGGCGAATAAAAGTGGCACTTTGCTAAGTAAGTCCAAGATGTCAACTGATGTGAGGTGCAATTCAGTGTCTAACATGAAAATTCAGGATGCAAAATGATATTTTTCCAAAAAGAGATGAAGTAAAACGGTAACAGGGTAAAGGTTAGAATGATTTTTGATACTTTTCATATGAAAAATGATGTTGTATTGCTAATGCAAATTTACAAAAGTTACAAACATGAGTATAACAAATGAGCATCGAGAGAGTGGGGGATTGAGATGTTTACAGGGTCTTGAATAGTTGGATCCGATCACTAGACACAGCAGAAGAAAGGGGGGTAAAGAAAAGCCAATGCAATTTAATGAAATGTATGGTAAATGGTACACCGACAGAACATGTACATGATTACATTCTCTTGGTCTTTTTCTCTATATCAGAAGTATTACAAATGACATACACAACAAAATCATACACACAAATACGGAGGATTCTAGGCTTCAAAAATCAAGCTGAACTGAAAGTAGCATGTCATCGAACGGCTGAATAAGCTGTAGAAACCAGTCGGAGCCTCGAGCGAGCAGACCGGATGATGCCAAAGCAAACATTAGTAAGCACAGATTGATAGCCAGCCACATGACCAGAGAAAGGTTTGTCCAGAGAAGCAGCTCGAAGCCAAGAGTCCCGAAAACAATGTACAGTACCAGTAGACCCAATTAGGCCTCGCAGGTCCAGTCACCTCGATCAGCGATATTAGGTAAATGACTTCGCAGATGATGTACAGCGAACGGAAATGCGTGATTATCAGCAGCTTCAGTAAACCGAACATGACATGGAACTTTCCGGCCGAGTTGAGCCCTTCCTGTTGCTGTTGGTGTTGATTCTGTGGCTGCTGATCGTCGTCACTGCATTGAATCAGAAGGAAATCGATCAAAAACAAAATCAAGACCAGACTAGTCGCTCGACCCGGACTTCCAACTGTGACGGCTGTTTCCCAAAACAACGAATCTGTGAGCAAAGTGCGTACCTTTCTATGTCGACTTGAACTGTTACGGTATGATCCACCATATTCCTTGGCTTTTGTGTTGTGACTCTGTTTGAACTCTGCAGATGCTGGAGCTCCGCTCTTTGGAGCTCAATGAACTCTGTGTTCGAGTCTTGTGGATGACGAAGAGGAAGATGAGCTGGGCGTACCCATATATAGTCTCCGTCCGTACTTCAAGAATTCTTCCCACTTTTCATATTGAAAGAAACTGGGTCGATCGTCAAATGAACGGGACGTCTCGTTGGGCAGGGAAGGCGTTTGTGTTGTCCTCTCGCAGTTCTTTTCTTTGAGAACTGACAGGCCCAAGTAATTTCGCAGAAACAGGGGTCAACCAGATGTGTCTTCGGCCACGGCATCTTCAAATACGTAGTCAAGAAATATATTTAGTTGCTTTGGTGAGAAAGGATTCGATGAATAAACTAGTGACGGATCAAAAAGTTATGAAACTCAAAGTCATCGATTGAGAAATTACAACACCATATGAGCATTAAGCAGCACACGAAAGTTGTAGCACTTGTAGTATCTTTCTCCCAGCCAACTGCTAGTGTCGGACCTTTTCTTTTGCCTAAAAACTCCAACGTGCATCTCAATATTAATCCAAGTATCTTTATGCACCAACATTATCTCGAAGCGAATCTCCACCTTAGCTCAACAGGGTTTTGGCAGATGCGGGTGACAGTAACATATGCTCTTTTGACTCTCCTCGTCCTCAATTGCCTCGGCGCAACAAAGGGAAGTCAGGGATATCATCCACCAGCTTGATTCGGGAGTTACACTTGGGATTCCATCCTTGATATGGTCGTTGAAAGCCGATACACATTGGGAGATAGTACCAATCAATCGTGAACTTTGATAGCACATGTTGGGATAGTGCAACAAAGGTCCGCTACTTTAAATTGAGCTTAAACTCCAGTCCCTAAATATATCAGGTTGGACTCGTAGTCGCTCAAAAATTTAAGCTGATGAATCATAAGTTGATCATGATATATATATTAACGACTCCACAAATTATAATTCTTCAACGTAGATCTTCTCTCTCTAATATCTCTCACACGTGCACTTGATTTAATTGAACTAGATTATCAGACTATGCAATAACTTCGCCGTATCTCAGTGGCCCCATTTTTAGACCTTTATCTGGCTCTTCTAAATGATCTAGACGTTCGGTACTTGGCTCGTTTGTTTATTCAGTTCTTCTTGCTTTCTTAACTTTGAGAATTGGAAAAAACAGAAGTCAATCACAGTATAGTATAGCCACAGGGCCAAAATCTGTTAGCACATCCTAAGCCACATTAGCAGTGGACCGTTCCTCACATTCTCCCTTAACATTGTAAAAGTCATTTTGGAAAATTATTAACATCTCCCATCTGCATTTACTTATTTATCTTGCTAATTGACGTGGTAATTGTACAAAAGGACTTTCTACGACACGTCTGCTGGGTCACATGTTGAAAGAAGCTGCCTCGTCGACCGTCAAACAAACCGGACGTCCCGTTTCTTGGCGAAGCTGGGGACACACGTTTGATAATTGTCTTTTTCAGTTCTTTTCTTGAAAATGATGGTCCAAACTGAAATTTGGACCCACCTTGTCTTTATCCCTTTATTTGAACTCTGTTTTTCTTTCTTAAATGAAATCCAATAGTCAATTGGCGTGGGATTTCCCTTCCGATGGAAATGCGAACCGCGAAGGGATATAATCATTGGGAAAGAACGTTGGAAACGTTTAATTCTTTATGGAGTGCTCATTACTTACGTTGGACCAACTACACATGTCAACTGTGCTTTCGAACCTTAGATTTTCCCCCCTAACCTCGGACAATCAATGCGGCATTAACTTTGAGCTCGCACCCATCAATGAATCAGATTGTCCATAGAACCTACCACCAAGATACAAGAGAAGGATAGGGCTAAGTGAATGGAAATTCTTGCTCAAGAAGAACTTCCATGCTGCAGCAATTCCGTCCAGAAGGCAATCGGTTATTCCTGCAACACCTCGTTTCCCTCCTTTTAAATGTTTATATAAATAAAAGTAATTCTCAATGGTTGAAAAAAAATCCGATCGATAGATTTCAATTATAATTGCCTTGCTTAGCGGTCATATTCTTAATAGCAGGTTAGGTTATGCCAATGATCGAAATAGAAATTTGGACTCCCCATTCTTACTTTCGATCCAGCTGTCGAGACAATTAGAAAGATATTTCCTTGTTTCTAAGGTATGTTATCTTTGCCTTAAAATCATTGGATTATTGCAATCTCAAGCCTTAGGGACGATTGCTACTTTGTGCAAGTATAGATGCTACTTTCGTCCCATACCGTGTAGGCCCAGGCGTTTAGACCTCGCACAAAAGGCCAAAGGTATGGAACGTCCTTTTGGAAGCAAAGAATAAATTAAATTAATCAAAAGGTGGGTCGAATTCCTGGAGACCCGACCCCCACTTTATAAGAGGACAGGTCAACAAGTCTCTGCTCAAAATCTCTGATTCCAACTTTGTCGGAAATTCTCTTTCTTCATCTTTTCTGGGTTTCTACTCCAATTGATGTTTTAAAAAGGGTGTTATATGCATAACACGTGTGGTAATCAGTCAGATTAACTTCTTAAGATGTAAATTATCATGGATCAGATTAGGTTTATGTAACCTCAACATGGAATATGGTTCCCTTTTTTTCAGTTTGCAAGTTTTAAACGCTTGGTCCTACGATATCAGACGACGATGGATACAGTAAATCAGATAAAAATAGTTATCATTGGGGACAATTAATTTGAATATATTTGCACTGTCAATCATGGACAAATTTGCAACTTTGCATAGTTAATGTATCGGTGAAGAACTGCTATAGTCTGACCACACTTTTGCGTATCGTGCAAACGCAAGTTATAGAGGAAAAAGCTCGCACATCCATGTTACATGTCATACAAACATCTTTGTAATGATAGGCAACAAGAGAAGTAAAGGGTGTCGGTGATCAACTAGACAGTGTTCTCGCCGACTCCACTTTCATCACCGCTAACCGGTCGAGTCGAAGGGTTTTTGTTCATCGATGATTTTCAAAAGATTTTCAATAATTGCGTGTGCTTTGGATGAACGAGTTGCTGAGTCTCGAATAAGTTGCTCCACACATGGACTTGAGAATTTGTTTCATCTCCTGAAAAATTTGTTGGTAATTGGGATTGACAACTACCATACTGAGGAACGTAGCATGTTGATGTAAGAATTCAGTAAAATCGAGCTGATTGCTATTCCGACAACGATACACCCCAATAGGAGAAATGCAAAATGGATGAATTGTTCTGATCACTTTGTGTTGTCCGTGAATTTTGGTGGTGATCATTTTCTGCTTGATATCTTGCACATGTTTCAACTAGACTTGGAAAGTGATATACAGCAACCCATTGCTTGGATTCATGAAGCTAGAATCTGCTTTATTTCCAGAAACCTTTGCCAACGAGTGCTGTTGACATGAATCCTTTGATCTGCTAGAGCTTATGCATGAGGAATGCTGCGAGTGGCATAGATCAATTTAAGCTAAAGGAATGTCGTGGGGAGTCGACCACTCCCGACAAGCAAATCCAAGAACCTGTCAACGACTGCATGGTATTGGAAGTTGAAGATAGCTGGGACAGGAAACACCAAGTGAAGCTGGTTGAAACTGTCCGTGAGAACAGGCAGATGGAGTTAGAAGTGGCCTCTAGGATAAAACTTGTTGGTGGGAAATTGGATTCTGAAACAGTGCGGAAGATGTTCAACGCAGGCTTGAGCCCTACTGGTGCGGACATTCTTAATATGCACTGCTGCTCAAGTGAACCAATGTGAGATCGATTGGAGCTTTTCCAGAAGCAAATTGAAATCATTAGTCCAGGTTATTTTCCTATGATAGAGATAATTAGGATATTTCCATCGATCCTCCATATCATTTCTCTAGAATATTTTCCCTTTGATTGTTCTTCTTCAAGATACATTGATATGTACTGTGTATTTGATTACATTGTCACAAGTCTAAAGAATTATAACAAATGAGGTACACAACAAGACGCATCGAAATATACTGTGTTCCGATTACATTGTCACAAGTCTAAAGAAGCACTACAAATGACATACACATCAAATTCATACACACAGGTACAGTAGGATTCTAGGGCTCTATAAATCAATCTGAACATCCGAAAATGGCATGTCGTCGAATGGCTGAACAAGCTGCAGAAACCAGTTGGAGCCTCGCGCAAGTGGAACGGATGATGCCCAAGCATACACTAGTAAGCACAAATTGATGACCAGCCGCATGACTATAGAGAGGTTTGTCCCGACAAGCAAATCCAGAAGCCTGTCGATGACTGTATGGTTATGGAAGTTGAAGATAGCCGTGACAGGAAACACCAATTGAAATTGGTTGAAACTGTCGGTGAGAACAAGCAGATGGAGGTAGAAGTGGCCTCTAGGATAAAACTTGATGGTGTGAAATTGGACTCTGAACACAGGCGTGTTCGGGTGTGGACATTCTTAATATGCACTGCTGCTCAAGTGAACTGATGCGAGATCGATTAGTACTTTTCTAGAAGCAAATTGAAATCATTTCTCTATGTTATTTTCCTTTGTTAGAGATAATAGGATATCTCTGTCGATTCTCTGTATTATTTCTCTAGGATATTTTCCCTTTGATTGTTCTTCTTCAAGATACATTGATATATAGTGTGTAATTGATTACATTGTCACAAGTCAAAAGAAGTATTACAAATGAGATAAACAACAAGACCCATCGGAATATACCGTGTATTTGATTACATTGTTGCAAGTCTAAAGAAGCACTGCAAATGACATACACAACAAATTCATACCCACAAATACAGTAGGATTCGAGGCGCTTCAAATATCAGACCGAATTTCTGAAAATGGCATGCCATCGAACGCCTGAATAAGCCGTAGAAACTGGTCGGAGCACTGCGCGAGCAGACCAAATGATGCCAAAGCGAACACTACTAAGCACAAATTGATTACCAGCCACGTTACTAGAGAAAGGTTTGTCCAGATAAGCAACTCAAAGCCAAGAGCCCTGAAAATGATGTACAAGTGCCAATATATCCTATTCGGGCTCGTGGGTCCGATCATCTCGATCAATGATATTAAATAAATGACTTCACAGATAATGTATGGAGAATGGAAATGCGTGATTATCAGCAGCTTCAGTAAACCGAACAAGACGTGGAACTTTCTGGCCGAGTCATGCCATCGTTGTTGCTGTTGCTGTTGGTGCTGTGGCTGATGATAGTCGTCCCTGCAACAGATCAAAAAGAATTGATAAAAGCTGGTTGAGCGCCACAGGTAGAGCTTCAACATCTGCAGACTTCCATCGGAGAGTCACGACACTAAAGCCAAGGAACACGGTGGATCACGACCGTAACAAATCAAATCGGATACGAGCATAACAATTCAAGTCGGAATCGAAAAGTACGCAACTCACTCATGATGGCATGCAGTGTTTGAAACAATGTATTCGTGAGCGAGTTGCGTACATTTTGATTCCGACTTGATTTGTTACGCCTGTATGATCCACCGTGTCCCTTGGCTTTAGTGTTGTGACTCACTGCTGAAACTCTGCAGATGTTGAAGCTCTGCTATGTGGCGCTCAATGAGCTCCGTCTCTGAGTTGTGATAGACGAAGAGGAAGATGACAGGGCGTGCTTATATAGTCTCCGTTTTTTCATATTAAAAGAAACGGGACGTCCCGGTTTTCTTCAATGTGCAGGGAGGTATTTGTTGTTCTGAAGTTTTTTTCCTTAAAATGACGGTCCAAGCAATTTCGAAGAAAAAAAGGGGTCAACCAGATATGTCTTCGGCCAAAACGTCTTTCAATACTGCATACACTCATAAAATTTATAGTTCCTTTGGTGAGAAAAAATTCTATAAATATACTAATGATCAATTTAAAGTTTTGATACTCAAATTATCGATTAAAAAGTTATAGAACCCAAAGTGAGCATCACAAACTGTATATTGAATGCTTTTACACCTTAGAACTAATAGAGTTCTGGGCATCTACCCTCATCAATTACCTTGGCCCAACCAAGCTTAGCAAGAAATTAGGGATACCATCCCCCCACCTTTATTCGAGAGCTCACCCAAGATTCCTTCTTTGAGATATTCGTTGATAGCCAATGCATGTTGCGAGAGGCCACCAATCAACCGTGCACTTTGATATTACTTGTCAGGACGCTATAGCAAAAGCCCGATACTTTCACCGATAGTTATACTCAAATCATTGCAAAGTTGATTCGCAATTTGAAAATAATAATAATAATAACAACACAAGGGACAATGTAAAAAATGATCCTATACTTCTGGATAATTTTAAATTTGGTCCTAACTTTTTTAATCTTGTTCAATATGGTCTTTGTACTCCTTGTGTCGAACTAATCTAATCTTCCTAATTAATTTGGGATGTTAGCATCTGATATGCAATCTAAGTGGGGCCAATATTTGTTGGCAAACCATAAGCAACACCAACAAGAGACTGTTTCTCATGTTACACCAACAAATACCTGGAGGAGTCCGAAATTTTGAGTCTTTGTACTCTTTCGTATCGAACTAATCTAATCCTTCTAATGAATTTGAGACGTTGGCATCGGATATGCAATCTAATTTAGCCGTGGAAACCACGACAGCAAGAGGCCACTTTTCGCATTCCCCTAGGGAATGAAACTCGTTTCGGAAAGTTAATGTCTCTCGTCTGAATTTACTTATTTAACCAATTGACGTGGGATTGAAAAACAAAAGGAACACGTTTGCCGTGCCATACATTGAAAGAAGCTGCTTAGTCGACTTTCAAATGAACGGGACGTCCCGTTTCTTAGGGACATTAGTTGCAATGGCTCTTTGAGTTCTTTTTTCTTGCAATACCCACGCGTCTTTATCCGCCGAATGAGACAGATGGTGACGGCCAGTGACGTAATGTGAACTGCAAAGGAAAACAAACATTGTCAAGAACGTTGGAAACGTCCTTTTGTTTGTTGGAGTGCTAATTACTGTCTTAATTGTCATCAAAAAGAGCTTTAAGCTTGAATTTAATGAGTAGATTAT
Organism: Syzygium grande; assembly: GCA_024733475.1. Lineage (NCBI taxonomy): Eukaryota > Viridiplantae > Streptophyta > Magnoliopsida > Myrtales > Myrtaceae > Syzygium > Syzygium grande. The sequence goes on from JAMXDD010000001.1 coordinate 31,148,028, forward strand.
TTTTTTTATTGGAATAAGTAAATTAGTTTAAAGATAGGATCTTTATTGTAATCAAAAGGAACTTCTTTTTTTTGTCTGGCAGCCAATTTGTGTCAGATTGTTTTATAATTTATATTAATTTTTGGGGTTTAAAACACCAACTTTCATTTATATGTTAAACCCAAACAAAAAAGTGCTAACTCACATTAATGAATGTTTCAAACTTGCGAAAGCGAGTTTAGTGCCAGAAAATAGAGCCAATTAATGAACTACGAGAGAGCCTCGCGTTGTTGCAGTATTAATAGTCCATATTGTAATATTAAGACATATTTTTTTAAGAGACTTAATATCTGAAAAGTTTGATGGACTTCTATCGATCATATAATAACCGAAAATTGTCTGCATATTAATTTGATCAAAACTGAAAATTGTTGGACTACATGATCGTTTAATCAATTCGTTTACTTTATCCGTGGTCCTCTAGGACTGTAGGACCGGTCGTTTAAAACTTGCACAAAAGGGCAATGTATGGAACGTCCCTTTGCATATATGAAAATTACATAATTAAAAGGTCAACCGGTCTTCGCTCGAATCTCCGACTTCCACTTTTCTGAAAGTTTATAGAAACGGTATTAGATCAAGAACTTGCGTCTTAACCGGTCAAATTAACTTCTTAAGATATCAATTTATCATTAATCAGATTAACATAGAAATGAAGGGCGTACGAAACTTGTAATGACATTTGACATGGAATATGCTTGATGTAGATGAAGCAAATATGCATAGTCGTAAATTTTACATTTTTATGTATTGACAGAAAACTGATACAGTTTTACCACACTTTTACATTTCGTACAAACACAATACATAGGAAAAAGCTCGTACATCCATCTTACATATCATACAAACATCTTATGATACAAAAGCAAAAAAAAAGAGATAAAGGGCATCAAATTCCATAACTTGATCAACTAGACATTGTCCTCCCCTACTACGCCCCCGTCACCACCAATCGATGGACTCGCAGGGTTGTTAGTCATCGATGATTCTTTTCGGTCCTTAATTTTCAAACGATTTTGTATAGCCACTTGTACTTGATTGAATGAGTTTCCGAGTCTCGAAGAAGTTGCTCCACACATGGACTTCAAGATTTGTTGCATCTCCTGAAAAGTTTGTTGGTAATTGGGATTTATAGCTACTGAAGCAATGAACAAACCATAGATAACCCACTTGATGTAAGAATTCAGTATGATAGAGTTGATTGCTATTCCAACAACGAGACATCCTAGTAGCAAAAACGCGAAATTGATGAATGTCATTCCATGATTGCTTCGTGTTGTTCGTGAACTGATGGCAAAGATTGCGATGAGAGCTATAGAAAAGGCGATGAAAGTCACTTGCTTGTTCATAAGCAAATCCTTAGCTCCGAAAAGAGCAAATGACCATCTAAGTGAGGATGTCAAGAAATCTTTCGGCTTTTCAATGATGGAATCTTCTTGTTCTCCAATTCTAACAAAAAGAACAACAAAATCTGAAAATCATTAGTTTATAGTGCAAGTAAATAAAACAAGCTTGAAGTAGGAGCGATCCACCCGAATGAAACCGTACAATGAATAAAATTAACTGTGCATATGAAATATGATGGTGAGAATTTCTCCCAGATTGCATACGACATGTCACATGGGAATCCCAAATTACAAGCTCGAGCTCAGCATTAATGACGTGCAAAGTCCATATAATTAGGGTAAATGGATTAATTGCCTAAAGTAATAAATGACTCTTGATTATATGGATGGATTTGCAAAAGTCGTGCAAAAAGAAGTTCCAACAAACATAGAAAGCCAAGTTCACTAGTTGCTCGTGACCCAAAGAAGGATAAAGTTAATAAGAACAAGGTAAACATGCGAAACTATGAAGAGTACTAATCATTGTAAATTCTTGTCTGCAAAACTAACCTCTGAGCTCCAGCTGAAGTAAAGTTGATGTCAGACATTGATCTGTGCTGGCTTTCGATCAAAGAGCGTCGACGTTTTTCTCACGTCTGCTCGAGAGAAAAAAAGCTTGCAGGGAATGCAAATTGAGTTAGGCTTCATATCTACTGAAGAGGGGGTTGCTTTATAAGCCATTAATTTTCATTTTACTTTTTTTCATTTTATTTTTTTTTTTGTTGACTTCAGGTAGGCTGGTGGGTGTCTGAAGAAGCTTCATTGCGCGTTCAAGCTTTGCGAACACAGCATTTCAGTCATTCAACTCGATACGTTGAAACTTTAGGACGTTTAAAACTTCCGAGAAGTATTAAACTTAACAGAAATTTGCATGTAGTGTTGATTTTGCACGCGCTCTTACCCAAAGAAGAAAGCGAAAAGAAAATATTTAGAGTGGAGCCCTTCTATGGGATATCCTTTCTTCTGTCTCTCCCATTTTTTTATTAAATAAGGATGAAAAATACATCATCCAATTGTTTTATAGAGAATACGCGACGAGTCGATTCAGACGGTTCTGTTAAATATAATCCAACTCCACTAGGGTATTTTGACTAGTTTTAGCTAGCTCAGCAATTTTACTAACTAGCTTTTTCTTAGATTTTTCATATTAATCGACCGTTGAAAGGAACTAGATTTGTGCTGTTAAAACTCCTTTCATAATTCACATGCACTGAGGGTGGGCGGCAGCGTTGCTGGAGGTGTGGCCTTGTGTGATTGAAGGAGACTAGCAAGTTGCGAGCTTCGACCATTCATGAGAGAGAGAGAGAGTCAAGCCACGGGCGAACACAGAAAAGATGGAAAGGAACAAAAGGATAGGATCGGACAGGAAAAAAATAGCAGAAGGAAATGAATAAGGGTTGTCCAATGGGTCTAGAGACAAGGTGTTAGAGATGGCAACATTTTAAGGGCGCGTGTGAAGGTTGTATCCCCGTTCGTGCCCCACTTTTATAAGAAATGGTCTATCCTAGATTCATGCACGTTGGTGCATATATGTGATTAAATTAACAAAATCAAAAAATTTAGGTTTGAATAGACATCTATATAATATGTTCAGGACCGATTGGGCATTTCTCCTCTTGAAAAGGATGCAAATCCTCGCAACCCCGACATGAAAAAGCAAGGAGAAGAAAAGGGAACTTTCAAGGAAACGGGAGAGACTAAAACGAACGGGACGTATGAAACTTGTAAGGGTATTTGACATTGAATATGATAAAATAAAGAATGTGGTCATGTATCAATCAAATCCTAGATGGTGATTGGCGTCCAACTTCCCCATTGTTGCTGGTGAATCTAAATCGCGCCATTCCTTAAATGCAACGGTGACCCACATTACATGAATGGGCACCAAAACAAAAAGGAATGGAAACAAAAAGATAAAGTACTTCAATCGAGGTTGTGTCCCCACGAGGCATTCGTCACAGTACAGTTAAAAACGTTGGAGGTAGAGTGGCATTGAACGGGGCCCTGTGGATGTTGGACCGGAAAAGAAACGTATGGGACGTCTCAGGGAATCGTGGAGAATAATAGTTTATAAGAAGTGGTTCACTTGGACATTGAAAGACTTCAAATTTTTGGTTAATTTACTGAGGAAGAGCATGGTTGCATATACTGATTAAGTATTGCTTTATTGAAAACTTGAAAAAAAAAATGAAAGACACGAGATTGAGTCAAGACCTACCTTGCCTGTCCATGGGTCCCCCTCAAATCCGTTTTCACCCCTCATTGATATTGTTTGATTTTTTTGTGAACGAAATAAAACGTGATTCAACATTTAATTTCAAAAATCGAATTCCTCAACTCGTAAAAGAAACCAATAGATTAGTCCCTCCCATTGAAGTAACAAATCAAACAACAAAAGTTTCGGCATAGTTATAGTGCCAGAATTTTCTACAAATCAGTGGAGGTTTACATTAAGCAAAGCATTCACGAGATAATCATCTAGAGATTTATTCCTGAGTTGTTTTTATTCAACTTCCATGTTGGTAAAAATTGTTATTTTCATGTTTAACTTCCATATTGTACTTGCTTACTGTAGAGAAATGCTAGAACAAGTACTAATTGTAGCTACTGTTATCCATTTTTTTCTTCAAAAAAAGAAACCCAACTTCTTGGAAAGATGGTGAACTCTTTCTATGTGATGGTGAAACAGGTGAAGAATCTTCAAGACTCAAGAGCCCTTTTAAGGCATAATTTAGGAAACGGTACCCTATTTGAGAATGACAATGGAGACCACAAAGGAGACCTTAAAGTTTGCTCACCCTTTTAATTAGGGAGAATGTCTCTTCTGAGTCTCTGCCCCGACAACAGAGCCTTGCCCCCTCTCTCTCACTCCCTCGGCCGCCTACCGCGCAAAACCTAGCCACCGTTGCAGGGCCACATCTCGGCCACCGGCTACACATTACCTCAGTTTGCCTCCAGTGGCGAAGCTCGATGCTACGTTGAGCTCCGCCTCTTCTGGCAGAGCTGTTTCATCCGAGTTGAGGCGACCACTCCTCCATGCCCATCGGAACTAGTTGGCTCGGCCAAGATCCAACGGTCATGGAGGAGCCGCCAAACTTGGAGAGGTCTATGATGTCAACTTGAGGTGTAACTTTGTCCAATATGAAAACTCAGGATGTATAGGGTCTTGAATAGTTGGATTCAATCCCTAGAAAATGTAGAAGAAAGGGGCGAAAAAAAAGGCAATAGTATTCAATAAAATGTATAGTGAATGGTATTCGTTGGTGGCTTCACCAACTACAGAACATGTATATGATTACATTCTCTAGTCTTTTCTCTAAATCAGAAGCATTACAAATGACACACAAGAAATTCATGCACACAGGTACAGCAGGATTCTAGGCACTTCATAAATCAATCTGAACATCCGAAAATGGCATGTCATCAAGTGGCTGGACAAGCCGTAGAAACCGGTCGGAGCCTCTCATGAGCAGACCGGAGGATGCCAAAGCATAAACTAACAAGCAAAAGTTGGTAACCAGCCACATGACTAGAGAGAGGTTCGTCCAAAGAAGCAGCTCGAAGCCAAGGGTCCCGGAAGCAATGTACAAGTACCAGTAGACCCAATTCGGGCTCACGGATCCGGTCACTTGATCAATGATATTAGATAAATGACTTCGCAGACGATGTATATTGAACGGAAACGTGCGATCATGAGCAGCTTCAGTAAACCAAACTCGACATGGAACTTTAAGGCCGAGTCCAGCCATCCCTGTTGCTGTTGGGGTTGGTTCTGTGGCTGTTGCTCGTCGTCCCTGCATTGAATCAGAAAGAAATCGATCAAAACAAATCAAGAATGGACTAGTGGCTCAACCCGCACTTCCAATCGTGACAACAGTGAATTGAGTACCTTTCGATTCCGACTTGAATTGTGACGCTGGTATGATCCGCCATGTTCCTCAGCTTTGGTGTTGCGACTCTGTTCGGACTCTGCAGATGTTGGGTGCTCTGCTCTGCGGAGCTCGATGAACTGTCTCTGAGACTTGTGAATGGCGAAGAGGAAGGTGAACTGAGCATGCGCTGATACAGTCTCCCTCGGAATTTAAACTTTCTCCGCTCTTTCTTATTGAAAGAAACTGGGGTCGATCGTCATATAAACGGGACGTCCCGTTCTTCCTCCATGTGCAGGGGAGGTACATAAGTTCGCCTTTCTGAAGTTTTTTTCCTTAAGAAGAACAGTCCAAGGAGTTTCGCAGCAAAAGAGGTCAACCTGATTCGTCTTTGACAACTACATCTTTAAATACAGCCTATACTCAAGAAATATATATAGTTCCTTCCGTAAAAAGGATTCGATCAAAATATAAACTAGCGATCAATTAATAAGTAATGTCGCTCAAATCATTAATTGAGACATTATGGCATCAAAGTGAACACCATAAGAAAGTTATGATACTTGTGGCGTCTTTCTTCTGGCCAATAAATTCTCTAATCTGAGACCTAACACCTCAAATCGTGCACCTCAACATTAATCCATATTTTTCAGCACCAAGTTATCTCTAACTCAAATCGACACCTTAGCTTGATAGAGTTTTGGCAGATGTTGGCGGCAATAACATCGACCCTTCTGACTCTCCTCGTCAATTGCCTCAACCCAAACAAGCTCAGCGGGAAGTTAGGGATTACGTCCACCACCTTGATTAGGGGTATACCTCCGAGATTCCTTCCTTGAGGTGTTCGTTGAAAGCTAATACACAGTGGGAGATGCCACCAATTAACCGTGAACTTTCATACCACTTGTTGAGACAGCGTTGCAGAAATTCGATACCTTCACCAAGCATATCACAAAGCTAGAGAGCTAAAGTTTGAGCTCTTAAATATATCCAGTTGAACTGTCTTCTCTAAAAAAAACTTGAGCCAATAGTTTCACCTTTTATCTCAATGGCCCTGTTTTATATGCCTCTCATGAACGATCCAGACGTCCGGTACTTTTTCTTTGCCAAAAGACGTTTGGTACTTTGCCCATTTATTTATTGAATTCTTTCTTGCTTTCTTAAATTTGCTAATTTGAAAAACAGAAGCCTATCAGCGTATAATTCTATTCCCATCCATAAAGTTTGAAGTTTTCAAGGATATTGACAATTTGAGAATTTCGTCCCCATTAAATTGATAAATGAATGATGGATTCGATTATTTAAGATAAAATAAGGAAGTTCACGTTACTCAACAAGTAATAAATTGAAAGAAAGATATGCAATAATTGGGTTTTTGTGAACGAGGGTATCGGTCCGCAAGAACATACAAAAATTTCCCTTGATCAAATTTGGTCCTTAAATTTTGATTTTGCTCAATCCGGCCCTTGTATTCTTTTTGTGTCGAACTAATCTAATCCTCCTGATTAATGCGGGATGTTGGCATCTGATTTGCAATCTATTTTAGCCCCGGGGCCAAAATTTGTTGACATATCAAAAGCCAAATCGATAAGAAACCGTTCTTCGCGTTCTCTTGAAAAATGAAAGTCATTTTGGAAAATTTAACATCTCCCATCTGCATTTATTCATCTATTTGACTAATTGACGTGGGATTGTGAAAAAGGAACTTTCTCAGACACGTTTGCTGCGTCATAACATTGAGAGAAGCTGCGCAAGTCGACCGCCAAATAAAACGGGACGTCCCGTTTCTCTGAGTTCCTTTCTTGAAAATGGAGGTCTAAAAGTGAATCTATAACGAGGAGGGGGATACCCACGGTGTCTTTATCCATCAAGAGAGACAAATGAGAACAGGCAGTGAGATAACGTGAACTGTGAAGGAATACAAACGTTGGAAACGTCCTATTGTTTAATGGAGCGCTAATTTACTGTCTAATTATCATCAAAAGGAGCCTAAGCTTCCGATCAAGACTGCCCTGTCTGTCTAGGCTTATATACCTAACGGCCGACAGGACTGCGTTCTTTATTTTGACGTGCTCGTGCTCGCACGCCTAACCCCTCAATTGAGAGAAAGTTTTTCTTCCTTATCCCCAAGGAATACCCAAATTTTTTACATCTCACAGTTCAGATGAAATAGTTTTAGGACATACTCAGGTCTAGAGCTTTAAGCTTGAAATGGATAAATAAATTAGATTACAGATGTGAAATGTTGTTCACATCCATGTTCTCCTTGGTGGGGATCTTTATCCTAATGAAAAGGAGCTCCTTTATTTTTTTCTTTGGGCGGGCCGCTAATTTGAGTTAGATTCATTTATAATTTGCATGAATTTCTGGGGTCAAACCGCATTAATGTATGGTTGAAGCGAGTTTAGCACCGGAAAATACATCCAATTACTGAACTGCTGGAGAGGGTTCGTGTTGCTGCGGTATTGATAGTGTGTACTCTAATATTATGACGATTTTTTCTTTTAAGGAAAGGTTGAATGTGTTAGAATAATTAAATATTAAATCATACATTCATTTAATAGCTTAATTAAGTGTTTAGAATAGTTGGCAATGATCCCAATAAATCTCTCAGAATAGACTCTTATCAACTGTATAATAATAGAAAATATGTCTGCATATTGAGATTATCGAAATTCAAGTGTTGGACTACATGATCATGTGAATCAATTATTATCTCCCTAGCAAAGACCTAGGACCACTGGGCCTTGAAGATGAATTTATAACCCCCTTACAACCTATGTTATGTGAAACACATTAAAGAAGCTGACATCAAGTCACAGATCATCGCGTGGCAAGTTTGTGAATAGCCATGATGGTTTACCGCTTTGGTATTTTTAGGAAGGATTAATACCATAAAAATCTCCAAACCGATGCGATGTGATAAATTTACTCAAAACTAATTTTTTAATCACAAAAACCCTAAATTGATACACCTATGATAAATTTACTCTCCGTTAAATTTTACCATCAAATTGCTAAGTTTGATAACACGTGGTAATTGATGGGTATACCAGTTTAGGATTTAATCCCCATGTTTGTCACAGATTTACCAATTTATGATTTTTCATGGTATTATTCCATCTTAACAGAGAGTCAATTTGTCATAAAATATACCTACTTAAGATTTTTGGTGATTAAAAAATTAATTTGAGGTAAATTTGTCACAAGTATACTAGTTTGGGGTTTTAAGTTGTCAAAAATTAGTTTTGGCTAAATTTATCAAAGGTGTATTAATTTGGGGTTTTTCGTGATATTAACTCTTTTAGGAATAAAGATGTGTTAAATCAATTCGATATTTTCATAATAAAGGAGGCGAAGGCCGCAACCCTCCTCCATTGCAGACTAGGGCTTTGAGGCAGCCAGGGCATAGTAAAATAAAAAAAGGAAAAGAAGGAAAAGAGAAGAAAAGAAAAAAAATTTGAAAAAAATATTAAAAGTTCTGAAAAAATTGTCCACATCAGCGCTGGCTGTCCAACCGTGCCAAGTAAGACGGTTAGTGTCTACGTCAGTGATTTCCGGCCAAAATTGATCTGATTAACTTAATTGGCAAAACGTAAAAAATTTAAGACTCAATTAGCACAATTAAAAGATTTAGGACTAAATTAGTAAAAATTCAATATGTTTAGGACTTTTTTGATAATTTTCCCCAAGTCTTACGGATGACAGCATACAATTCTAGTGCTGTTTGTGCAAGAACTGATGCAATTCTCCTGGAGTTCTTTAGGACCGGGGCGTTTTAAACTTGCGTAAAAGGGCAAAGGTATGGGACGTCCTTTTGGAAACAAAGAATTACATAATTATTAGGTCAGCAAGGCTTTCCTCGAATCTCTGACTCTAACTCGTTAGCGTTTCCCTTTCTTTACCTTTGCTGGCGTTTTACTCTAATTTGATTATGACTGACGATGCGATGACATGTGTTATAATCAATCGGATTAACTTCTTAAGATGTAAATTTACCATTAACTTAAAACCCCCTCTTTTTCATTATCAACATTATATCTGATAAAACATCGGTAGAGGAAGATGTGAATTTTCTTTTATATTTTTTTGAAAAATTATCAAATCATTCATAAATCTGTTGTACACACATCACTTTAGTCCTAAACTTTTTTCGACTCAAACATTTTTGCGAAGTCCTTTCGATCAATTTTTGCCTGAGTATACTGATGTAGTGGTCCGGTCATCAACACTGCCCCCACGTGATATGACCGCATCTAATATAAACAAATTCTTCTTCTCTCTTTGTCAAGACGGATTAAGCTTCCCATCTTTTGTGCAAGTTTTAAACGCCTGGTCGTACAATAACAGAAGACAATGGAAGAAGTAGGTCAAATAAATTGAGAATAAGAAATTTCATCCCGTCAATAGAATACTCCCATCTTTATCTCATTGACAACCGTTTTTTTTTTTGTGAAATGGCATTGCTTATTCATATTAAGGGCAAGACAAAAACAAAAGTGATTCCATAGGGAACAAATTGATTGGAAATAGATTTGCACTGTCAATCTGGACAATATGCAAAATTCCATATTTAATGAGTCAATGAACGACTATTATAGTCTGATTACACTTTTCCGTATCATACAAACGCATCATATTAAAGGAAAAGCTCGGATATCAATTTCACAAATTGTACAAACATCTTATAAAACAAAGGCAAAAAGAGAGATAAAGGGTGTCGAATTCCATCAATAGATCAACTAGACACTATACTCCTCAAGTTCACCTCTCTCATCGCCAACCGATCGAGTCGCAGGAAACATTAAGTTTCAACATATTTTCGATTATCACTAATAGAATGAATAAGTTTATAGTCTCAAATAAGTTGTTTTGCACGTGGACTTGAAGAAATAGTTGGTAATCAGGATTTGTAGCTACCATAGCAAGGAACATACCATAGATGACTCACTTGAAGGAAGAATTCCCGTTTGATTAAGTTGATTGATATTCCAACAACGAGACATCCTGATATGAAAAATGAGCAATTCATGATGTTGTTCCATGATTGCTTTGTGTTATTTGTGAACTGATGCCAAAGCAGCATTGTGAGAGTTAGGAAATTGCGATGAAGATCGCTTGCATGTTTTTAAGCAAATCCTTAGCTCTGGTAAAACCTAATAAGACATGTAACCGAGGATTTGAAGAAATTATACAAATTAAAATACTTGATTGCAGAAAATGAAAATTGGTGAACTCAACTACCTAGCAACATATATTACAGATCTGAATCCAAAAGTATCCCACAAGATGAACAGAAAAATGATTTTTCATGGACGAAGTACAATAATCATAATTTCATTAATGTTCTAGGAACATGCTATAATATTTTCTATTTGCATAAAGCTATTTGGACAATAATTATTAAAAAAAGAAAATTCATGTGTCCAAAATAGCAATGCTACCACTAATACAACAAGGATTGTGTTTTCCTCCGTCCATCCATGGTTAGAAGAAACTTCTTGCACAATTCAAGTTACATGTGTTAGACATATATTTAGGATTATGATATGATATTAGGTTAATTGTGGCTTATCTTAATTGTAATTAAGTCTAATTGATTTCTGTCCCTCTATATAGGGTTCTTGTTCTCTTCTTCTGGTAATGTGCATAATATTACACTCTTCTCTCTTCTACTACAAATCTCAACACGGTATAAAGTAAGAGGTCTTGAGTTCAAATCTTTCTAGACCCCTAGTTGCCTCTCCAATTACATATTTCAACTCTTTAGGCTTAGCCCAAAGTTCAACCTACTCGTGAGCATGAGTTTTACGATAATTAAATGTTAAAACCACACATTCATCTAATAGCATAAGCTTATATAACACTTGCAAGAGGTCCCATCAAATCTCACAACATATGAGTGGTGATCATATGTACTTGTAGACTACTAAACGAAAGGCTGGTTCAAGAAAGTTCTATTTAATCAAAATTGGAGGAAAATATGGTCCAATCTATAAACCCGTAATAACCTATTTAAGTCCATACATCTCAAGAGCAAATCGTCGGTGACCACAACTTAATCCTCCACTAATAATTATCTTTCTTTATTTATAATAATTTTCCTTTTCCAATAACGAGTATTGGATAAATTATACATGAGTCAAGTTTGGACTTACCTGTGAAATTCAACTTGTTAGCTTGAAGACAGTTTTGCATGCAATCCCATGGTGGATCAATAGGGGCCGAGAATGGATTTGGGCCATATGAAGATGATGGTCTTATTGTCGTATTGATGGGCCTCAATGAGTAAGGGCTTCAACGATTGGGTTCATCATTGCCGCGTTTGAATTTGTACAATTGAGGCTTTGATCTCTCTTACTATTGCTTCACATTATCCCACGCAATAAACAACTATCTTCTAGTAACAGTTTTGACCCTATATTCTTTCATAGATTTGACCCAAGGATCAGAGGGACCAATCATTAACGAAGATTAATTATCGTAGTCTTCGTGAAATTGGCCATCACCAAACTCGCTTAACTAGTGTATCTCCTTTTAAAGTTGAACTAGTGTGTTAGGCTATCATTAAGCATGGTAGCCAAGCAGTAAAGGGATCCCACTATCTCTCACGATATTACGATTTCGATCCAACTTGTAAGTGAATCTTTGCTCAACCTGTATCTCAGGCATTTGCTGCTTTATATGGAGAGATTTCCCCGCTTCTGGCTTGTTGGTGAGGCTGCAGCAATGGGTGAATCGATCTTGGGCAATGGGGTTGCAAGTGTGGACGAAGTAGCAAATTCGAGACAGAGCTGGAGATCCTATCGTGACTGACTCTTTAGTCATTTTTACTCTTTTTACTCCAAGTCATCACTTAGTGATGTTTGATGTCTATAGTAGGTTATGCGATAACAAAAATTATTTGTCAATCCACTCAACATTAAAATAGCATGTCACGTTATCATTTTTTATTATTGAAACAGGACAAATGGTCTAAAAAAAATCCGGACGAATTAATGGTTTTAGGCCATTTTATATAATACACTACAGAGCCAGGATATATCTATTATGATTGATTAATATATTTACGTCCAATGAGTTGGGTTTTAGGTGATCCTTCTATGAAAAGTTTCATAATTTGTTGAACATGTGCACAAAAAGTGAAAAAAAAAAGTTGAGTCCTTTTTGTTCCACTTTTTGTGGTCTAACAAATTAAAATATTTTGCTCAATCGGAAGGATGAACTTAGTCAATTTGGTGGAATGATTAATTTGTTGGTCACTCTAATTTGATTCATTTCGTAAAAGCCCTTGCACTTAAGTATGAGTCGTAGGAATTAATATCTGGAAAACTCATAGACACTTGCCAGAAGATATTAGGAAAAAAAAAACGAATTGCCAAAACAATCAAGTGAAATTTAAATAATCGCATACATAACATTGCAATAGCGTAAGGTTCACCAAATACAAAACATGTATAAGATAATGTTCTCTTTTCTCTAAATCACAAGACTTTATTAAAATTACATGCAACAAAATTGATAAACAAATATAGCATGATTGCGGGAGTTTCAAAAATCAAATAGAACTTTGAAAAATGGCATATTGTTGAATGGCTGAAAAATCTCCAGAAACCAGTCGGAAACTCTTGTGAATAGACCAGATGATGCCAAAGCAAACATTAACAAGTATATATTGACAACTGGACACATGACAAGAGACAGGCTCATTTGGAGAAGCAACTCAGAGTTGAGAGTCTTGAAAAACGATTACAAATACCAATATATTGAGTTCGGGCTCACGGGTCCAATCACTTCAATCAGTGCTATGAGATAAATGACTTTGCAAATTATGTAAAACTACATAATCTCATGGCTTAGTGCTTGGTATGTTGCAAATTGAAATGCACAATGGTAAGTAGCTTCAACGAGTAAATGCAATGTGGAATCTCTTGGTTAAGTCAAACTTGTTATGATATTGCTTCAACATGGATGCTTGTCGCCCCATTACCGAATCAGGGAGGATTTTAATCAAAAGAAAATTAGATTTAAAATAATAGAAAAACGAGTTACTTAGTCCGCGCTCTGAGTAAAGTCCTCAGATCATATTCACATGAATAAACTATGTACCTTTAGAGTGGTATTGCATATTCCGCCATATTTTGAAGAAGTTGGAGCTCAATAAACTTTGTGATTGTTATTTAATTTTGCAAAAGAGGAAGTGGAACAAGTACTTCCCTACACACACACACACACACACACACACACACACACACACACATATATATATATATATATATTATGTGTCTCATGTTCTTTCCTTTCTAAGAACTTTATTCTTGAAATCAAGGGGTATCACCGTCACCAATCGTCGAGCATGATGGGTTGATGGGTGATGGTGACATTCCTTAAATCAAGAGCGTGCTAGAGGAAAAAGGAGGTGATGGGTGACGGCGACACCCCCTTTATTTTCAAAGTGGATCCATTGGATCCATAGGGGATCCATTTGATCGACATGGTTCCTTGTGGTGGTCATGACCTCGTCGAGATCAACACCGTCGTGAGTTGGTGCTAGGACAATGCAAGTTTCACTTATCGCTCCATGCGAAAAAGCAGTGTTAACTCACATTAATTACGATTGAAACTTGCAAAAGCGATTCCAGCGCCACAAAATACAACAATCCAACGAACTACTAGAGAGAGTTCGCACGTTGCCTTAGTACAAATCGTCAAAGTAGTCTGCTAGCTAGAAAACCTGCATATTTACATTTGACATTTAATCTTTTAGGAATAAGGCAATTTAAGATAGTGCATACTGCAATATATGATGGTATCAGATCGATCACCTATATGTCCAATCAATCAGATTAACTTCTTAAGATAATAAAGACCGTAGCGGGTCAAGTAAATGAAAACAACAGCTATTTGTCCTCGAGCACTACTCGACCTCATTTACCAATTACCCCCACTCGGACAATTCTCCTTTTTGTCATATAGCAGCTTCTTTTGAGGCTGGACATTTTCTCTGTCCTAATATTAAGAAAAGCTACTTGAGATTTTCAACTGCCTTACTTACATGCGTATCAGGTGTGCATGGGCGTATGTGGTTGTTAGATATAGCATGTTTAATTGCTATGTGTCTTTTACTTTAGGGTCCTCAAAGTGGACTTTCCACTTGTATCAGGTGTGCATGGGCGTCTGTGGTTGTTAGATATAGCATGTTTAATTGCTATGTGTCTTTTACTTTAGGGTCCTCAAAGTGGACTTTCCACTTATAGATTAAGTACTACTTCAGATGCTCGCATTTCACCTTCCAAAATCACAATCACAACCTAAAACTCAGTATTATTGCAGACTTTTCCATGAAAAAAGAGTGACCAACAAAAGTTTCGGGAAGATGGAGCAAATATGCAAAGTCACAAATTTAATGTATTAGTGAAGAACTACTACAGTCTGACCAAATATTTGCTTATCGTACAAACACATAATATGGAGGAAGAAGCTCCGACATTTATTTCACATATCAAACAAACATCTTATAATACAATGAGAACTGATTTTAAATTCCATCATAAGATCAACTCGACAATGTCCTCCCCAACTCCGCCTCCGTCGCCGCCAACTGGTCGAGTCATAAAGTTGTTCTTTGTCGATGATTCTTCTTGGGCTGCAATATTAATTTTAAAAGATTTTTGCTGATCACTTGTGATTGAATGAATGAGTTTCTGAGTCTCAAAGAAGTTACTCCACACATGGACTTGAAGATTCGTTTCATCTCCCTGAAAAATTTGCTGGTAATCGGGATTTACAACTACGTAGTAAGGAACATAACATAGATAAACCACCTAATGAAATGATTCAGTACAATTGAGTCGATCGTTATTCCAACAATAAAACATCCTAGTATGAGAAATGTGAAATTGATGAACATCGCTCCATGATTGTTTTGTGTTGTTTGCGAACTTATGCCAAAGAGTGCGATTAGCTCTATGGAAATCGAGATGAAAGTCGCTTGGATGTTTGTAAGTAAACCATTAGCTACGAAAAGAGCAAATGACCATTTAAGCGAGGATACTAGGAAATCCTTCAATCTTTCAGCAGTATCATCTTCTTGTTCACCGAGTCTACCAAAAGAACAGCAAAATCAGAAATCAATAATTTGTCACGCAAGTAAATGATACAAGCTTATAGAACATTGCTCTTCCTGGAGCAACTTGCTTAAATCATTAATTGATGGTCCGCCTGCATTCTTAAATCTTGCTCGACAGAAGCTTACATGTCTATTAATGAATCTGTACAATGAGTTAAAGTAACTGTACATACAATATAAGATGGTGACAATTTCCCCCAAATTGCCTTACGTGTCATATGTGAGTCCAAAAAGACAATAAAACTCAGCATTAATGGCATGCAAAGCGTTTATCTAGTAAGTGTAATCATATTAATTTTGGTAAGTAATAAATAACTCTTGATCGATATGGATGGATTTTGACAAAGTTGTACAATTAAAAGTTCCAACAAGTATAGAAAGCCCAGTACACTAAATGCTCGCGACCCAAAGGACAATATGTAGTTCACAGTCAACGGTATAAGCATATGCAAACGATGAAGGGTTGAGTCACACCCGTCCTGTTGTTTGCCCCTCTACTAAATCAGGAAAAACTTAATTGAAAGAAAAGTAGGTTCAAAAGGAAACAAAAAAAAAAAAAGCTATTTAGGGCCTATTTGGTAACCATCGTATTTCTCTATTTTCTATTTTTTGTTCTCTGGAATAGATAAAGAATATAAATCTGTTTGATAATTTCCCGGAATAGAAAAGTGGCCAGGGAATAGATTTGAAATAGAAATAAAAAGAAAAAAAACCTACTTCTTTGTTCCCGAGATCAATTGCTAAAACAAGTCATTTTCTTTTTTTTTTTTTGTTTTTTTCCTTTTTTCTTCTTCCTCCTCTAGTTGGTCGTCAGGCCTCGGGATGGCCAGCAACCGGCTAGAGACAAGGGCCGGCAAGGCTTGACCTCACATCGGCCATGGTGAGGCTAACCTCGCTGTGGTTGGGCGCAAACGAGGCTCAACTTCGCCGATCCCCGGCAAGGTATACCTCGCCCAGCCACTGCGAGGTTGGCAAGGTCGAGCCTCGTCGAACCTTATCTCCGGCCGATTGCCAGCCATCGCCTAGGCACGGTGTTTGGCTAGAGGAAGAAAGAAGAAGAGAAAAAAGAAAAAAAAAAAGAGAAAATTCAAAAATCTCAGAAAATTATTAAAATTCTGAAAAAAAAAATTCATGTTACGAAAACTCTTAAGGGTCATATCAAACGCTTTTCTATTCTTTTTCTATTTCGGGAATAGAAATTTTATACAGTTATCAAATACGTTCTTCTACTCGAAAACTCGTCCTAGGAATAGAAATAGAAAAAACTATTTCTAAAAAAAAAATTGTTCCCAGGAACAAAAATATTACAAAACACACTCTTGATCCACACTCTAAGCAGAGTTCTTAAAGCATATTCATACTACTGAATTCGTACCTTTCGAGTTTCACTGCATGATCCGCCATGGAGAAGTCTCAGCTGAATGAACTCTGTGATTGCTTTGTGAATGAGGAAGTGCAACAGGCACTTGGGTTGCAGAGTATACATAGAAGTCTTGATTCCTTTCATTTGTCAAGCCACATCAGACAATGCACAGCAGACGTATCCAAAAAATTCGTTTTCTTTGTCCCTACGTTTGTGCAGAATTATTAAAAAAGTAGGGGAAAGAAGAAGGGTATCTGCTAAAAGGTTGGGAAAGAAGAAGGGTTTTTTTTTTTTTTATATTTCTGCTCAAAAGTGGGGCAAAAAATGATTTTTTTTAATATTTCGGCTGTGCATTTACTTTTCATTTGTCTTGGTCGTGGAGTGTGATTTTTGACTTTTGAAGTCTTTGTTTGGCTTATAAAGACTTATAGAGTCTGATGTCGCTTCTGACAGGCGAAAGAAAACACGACCTATACATACTATGGAGCTAAGTGCTTAGTCCACTTCTGCATTCATCGATTTGGTGGGACTCATGCTTCCGGATCTATCGATCCCGATTCAATTTAGCATGAATACTATACTTAATAAAATAATCAAATAATAAATCATGTATTCATTTAATAGCTTGACTTTTTGAATTGGACTTTTTAATATGATATCATAGCTTGTGCCATCCCTTTTGGGAATATGCATGTAGTTCTCATTAGTGAAATTCCTTGTACCGTGGTCACAATTCCATATGCTACTCGTAATATGACTTGTATGTAAGAGGGGATGTTGAAGTATTGTTCAACATCGCTTGACAACGGATTCTGAATGCTCTTTATATTCATGTAATATTCCTTTATCTATTAGTTTAAGCTTTTAGATGAAGGCGTGGCTTACTATTTAATTGTTTAATCACTCCCCCTCACACTTAGTCTAATATTTTTGCCTGGTACAAAGAGTGGACATATTTAATTGGAGAGGTCCCCGTTTGCCTCTCAATTAAATCTCATGAATATAACCAAAATCTCACATAGTATCAGAGTAGGATATCTTGAGTTTAAATCTTTTCACGTCTTATTTGCCTCCCAAATTAAATATGTCAATGCCTAGTTTTAGGAAAATAGACTAGACTAAGTGTGAGGGAGAGTGATAAAATAATTAAATAATAAATCACTAATTCATCAAACAGATTAAGTTTTTGGATTGAATTTTCTAACAATACTAACTCAACACTTGCTTATGAAAAATGAATAGCAAAGGAAAAAGGGATGTCTGTTGCACCTAGATGAAATCCACTACTCCTAATCAACAGTACATATTTCATTTCATCGAAGGGTCCTTATGAAGGATAAAAGGATAGTGGTCAAGTTCTTAATTGGGAATATATTATTTATATATATATATTTTACGGACACCATTTTCAAATAAGATCAAATCGAATTACAGGCAAGTATGGTGCACTAAATTATTAGTGTTTGGCTGGTGTGAAAATGGAGGAGCTACGGCAGAGAATTCAAAGAGCAATGGACACAATGGGGCGAAACGGGACTCAACCTTCGGAGATGGACTACAAAGAAGAAATGGTCAAATATTAGAAAAGACATTATGGACTTCCACGGTTAACTTATTCTTTTATAGTACTACAGCAGCATCAAATACACAGGTGTGTCTTCGACCTACCAACTTAACAATAATTTAAATACATAATGCAAAACACCATTGCTTTTTGTATACCTTAGCCGTCACTCAGAAATACATAGTCGAATGAACTTCGCAATTCATGGTACATGTCGCCGCTGTAAGTTCTTGAATCCAACGCTAATCACTTGACAGGCATCCAAGTTCGAATGAGACTAATTAACTATGATCCTCTAATTATATGCAGGCGCGTGACATAAGTTAGATTGGCTTGTGCAAATGCGCCTTCTGCCTCGTCAATGTATGGTAAAAGAGTCCTGATTTCTGTGGGTCATGCCATTAGGATTTAGTGCTAATTAATCACTCGAAAACGCTTGCATGCTGACGTTTGGAAGCGAAAGGTGTGCTAAAGAGAAAGGGCTAGTTGGAACTAGCTTCCCCTAATTAGAACTACAAGCAAATATGGCCTTATCATTAAATCTCCGAACCTAGTTAAAATCCATAAATATGAGGAGCAAATCATCAATCGCCACCACTTAATTCTCCACGACTGAGTGTCTTCATTTATAATGTTTTCTGTATCCAATGACGAGTATTCAATAAATTATACGTATGCCAAGTGTGAGAATAATTATCAAATTCAAACTGTTCATGCTTGAAGACAGTTTTGCATGCAATTGAAAGGTGGATCGATATGGGCCGAGAATGGATGTGGGGCATATGAAGATGGTGGTCTTATTATCGTGTTGATGGGCCCCCAATGAGCCATGGCGATTGGTTTCATGATTGTTTCTTGGACCAAGGTTTCCTCAGTGTTGTTTGCCTGTTTGATCAAAGTTCACACGATTGCACAAGATGATCACTCCTTAATTATGATTAATCAGTCACAGCTTCCCGAGAAGAAGCAATTAAATACGGAGTATATACATTTGTTACCTCACTTGGAGAGATCTCCTCGCTTTTGACTTTTTGGTGAGCTATGGCAATGGGCTCATCGATCTCGAACATTGGGGTTCCAAGCATACAAAATACCAAATTCGAAATAAAGAGTTGGAGACTCTATCATGACTATTTTCTTAATATTTTTTCAGTCATTTTGTATATTGCCATAATCTACCCCAAAATTTATCAATCTCTCCCTACTATTTTTCACGATATTACAAGTTCGAGTCATCTTGTATGTGAATCTTTGTTCAACTTGTAACTCAGGCATTTGCTACCTCAGATGGAGAGATTTCCTCTCTTCTGGCCTGTTAGTGAAGCTACGGCTCATCAAACTCAAACAATGGAGTTCCAAGTGAACAAAGTAGCAAATTAGAACAAAGTCATCAATTAATGATCTTTGGCGTCCATAGTAGGTTATGTGATAAGACAAATCATTTGTCAATCCTCTCAACACTGAACTACTTGTGACGTTATCATTTTCTTTCGTTATATGAAACGGGACATGATCTCAAACATCCGGACGTAGTAAAAGTTTTTAGGGAATTTTTAGATAATACACTGCAAATCCGAGCTATACATTTGTCTATTTTGAATATTTGATCTATTAATATATTTGACATTTCGTTTGACGTCCGAAGAATTGGGTTTTTAGGGTGAACTTAATATTTTTTTTTGGCAGAAGGATGAACTTTTTGGTCACTCTAATTTGATCCATTCCGTAAGAGCCCTTGCTCTTACGTATGAGTCATAGGAATTGATCTTTGGAAAACTCACACACTTCCCAGAATAAATTAGAAAAAAAAAACGATTTGGCCAAGAAAAGAAACAGATGAATTTTTAATATTCCCAAACATAACATGACAATAACATAAGGTTCACCAAAGAAAGAACATGTATATGATGACATTCTTTATTCTCTAAATCACAAGTATTTATTACAAATACATGCAACCAAAATGATACACAAATACAATATGGTTGCAAGAGCTTAAAAAAAAACAAAACTTAAAAAATTACACATTGTCCAATGGCCAAAAAACCTCTTGTGAGCATATAGGATGATGCTAAAGCAACCACTAACGAGCACATATTGACAACCTGCCATATCATCAGAGACACAGGCTCATTTAGAGGAGCGATTTGGAGCTAAGAGTTTTGAAAACGATGGACAAGTACCATTAGAGAAAAGTGTCAAAAAAGTTCTAAACCTTTTGCATTTGTGTCAATATAGTCCTAAACCTTTTTTTAGTGCCAATTCAATCCTAAACCTTTTGCATTGATGCCAATTTAGTCCTAAACCTTTTTTTTATACCAATTCAATCCTAAACCTTTTGCATTGATGCCAATTCAATCATAAACATTTTTTTGGTGCTAATTCAATCCTAAACCTTTTGCATTTGTGCCAATTTAGTCCTTCCAGCTAATAGCTATTCATGTGTCGAAGGACTGAATTGGCATAAATGCAAAAGGTTTATAACTGAATTGGCACCAATGCAAAAGGTTTATGATTAAATTGGCACCAATGCAAAAGGTTTAAGACTGAATTGGCACCAATGCAAAAGGTTTAGGACTGAATTAGCACAAATGCAAAAAGGTTTATGTCTGAATTGGCACCATAAAAAGGTTTAGGACTCAATTGGCACAAATGCAAAAAGATTAGGATTGAATTGGCACAAAAAAAAAGGTTTAGGACTTTTTTGATACTTTTCTCAGTACCGTTATATCGGGTTTGGGCTCATAGGTCTAGTTGCTTCGATCAGTATTGTGAGATAAATGATCTTGCAAATGATATAAAACTACATAATTTCATGGCTCAGCGCCCCGGTATGCTACGAATTGAAATGCGTGACGACGAGTCGCTTCAAGGAGAGGAATGCAATGTGGAATTTCTTTGTTAAGTCAAATTTTTCATGTCGTTTCTGTTATTGTGGTTACTCATTGTTTCCGTACCAAATCAAAAAGGAACTATTTGAAAGAAGGACATATTTCAAAAGAAAAAAAAGGAAAGCTAGCTGCTTAGTTCACGTAATAGCTCGAATGTCGATGTAATTCCGAGATCAATAAAACTGATATTATTTCGCATTTCATTTTAGTAAGTTTCGCCTAGAGCTGATCACTCTCGAGATAATAACCAATTGGGTATGGCTAACTAGAAAACGATACATGGACCGGGGACCCTATCGTGAAACGGACACCGATCACGAGAGACACTAAGGGAATATTTTTGGCCAACGTGGGCTAATCGTAGGAAAGGGTAATGGATTGGGTTTGGCCAAGGCCTACGATGTACAATAGGGACGCAGGTGATTCTGCAAGACCGAAAGTACACGTAGCCAACCAGCCCTAAACTTGAACCAAACGATCATGACCTCTGAAACTAGGGATAATTTCTCATTCTCTCAATGATCGAGACCATTACGATACAGATAGCCCTAAGTCGTTATGCGTAACCTCTAAACAGCCGCCCGTTAGTGAAAGACCCTGAAATTGAAAGTTTAGCGAGTTTTATTCACGGAATTGGGCCCGGATTTCAATGTCGATTTTCGAAGGTTTAAGAGACTATTTTTGGGAATCTGACGTCATATTATGTTGGCCACATACATTTAGAGTTAGTACGAGTAAAAATTGAAATTCGGTCTCGGGATGAAAAATTACGATTTTGCCCCTTGAGACACCAGCGTCGCTTTTCGAGACCAAATGAGGTTATTTTTCGAGGCCGATGCCGTTTTAGGGTGGCCACGCATACTAGGAGTCGTTATGGCAAAAAATTGGAATTTCGACAAAAAATTTGAAAAAATTTACGATTTTAGCCCTTAAACTTTGACGTGGATTTTCGAGGGCTTAAGAAGCTATTTTCGTAATTCGATGCCACATTATGTTGACCACGACATGGAGGGTAGGCAGGCGAAAAATGGAACTTCGACCGGGACGGAAAAATGACGATTTTGCCCCTAGGCTATTTTTGGTTTCGAATTTTGAGGATAATTAAGGAAATTAATTAAATTTGGACTTATCTTAATTATTGCAGCAAAGGACCAAAATGCCCTTGAATTATTGGGTAAGATTTAATGGTGGCCCTTGGATGAGGGGCAAAATGGCCATTTTGGACTAGATTGTGACACTTGGCACCCTAGCCCCTAATGTTTGACCAATATAAGACCCTCTCTCTCTCCTCTCACCCTCATCTGGCCCGACCATCCTCTCTCTCTCCAGATTTCACTCTCTCTCTCTCATTTTCTCTCTCGCCAAGTCACGGAGGAGCAAGCCACCGCCACCGGGCCGTTGTGGACCACCTCGGGCCCCTAGCCTTAGCCTCAGCCTCACCCAACCCCTTTCTCTCTCTCTCTCTCTTTCTCTCCCTTTTTCTCTCCCGGGCATCACCGCCACCACGCCGGAGCCTCACCGCTGCCGCGTCGGAGCCCAATCGGCCCAGCTGCTGCCATTGTGACATTCCCGATGTTTCGTACATCACTGTTCATCGCCATCCGTGAGGTGGGACCGTGACGACGTCCGATAATCCTGACGGTTCCACACACTACCAATCGTGACGCCGTTGGGGAACATCGCCGCCGATTCCTACTGATTTCACCTAGTGATCGGCCACCGTTCTTCGTCGTCATGGTCCAAGATTAAGTGAATAAAATTTCTAAACCCGGATTAGGACTGATAGTGTATTTTTCTGGATTGGTTTAGTAATACTAGTACATGCTGAGAGAAATTAGTGTACCGATTGGTACAAGTTATTATCGGAAAAAATGTAGTGAATCAATGAGAATTTATTGGGGAGAGTAGTTGGATTGAATGGCCAATTTAGAAGCCCATTGGTGGAATTGCCGGGTATGTCCGGGTTGACTGATTGTATGTAATTCGTGCTTAATTGTGATTGATTGCGTACTGTAATGTTGCATGTTGTGTGGCTAATTTTTGTGGAGTGCGATTGGCCACTGTTTGACTTGCAATTAATTGTTGATTTATGAATCGCACGTTAGGCCGCACGTTAGGCCACACGGTATCAATTGGGCCAATTAGGCATGTGTTGTGACATTGAGTATTTGAATTATATTGGTGCCCGTGGTACATTGCATTGCATAACATGAACACGCATCATGTATGCCAAGAGTAAGGCATGTGATGAAATTGTGCGAAAATGCGTGTCTGCCATAAGCATGTGATCACCTAAAATACTCTGAAGCGTGTTACGCGGGGTTCAGATAATAATTGGTTGTGTGATCACCTAAGGACCTTCCGGTCATAACCTTCGGGTCGATACCGTCCTCATGTATTTTGAAGCAGGACGATGCCTGGTACGTCCGGAAGACGACCATTCTCATGCACTTTGAAGCAGGCTCTGGTTTGTAAGGAGATCAGTGTTGGGCCTCATGCACTTTGAAGCAAGCTAGAGACACTGGGCAGATCGGTGCTGCGCCTCATGCACTTTGAAGCAGGCTAGACGCACTGGGCCGTGATTATTGTTGACTCGAGTCATAATAAATGTTAATAAATTAGGCAATTGCCAATGTGCCAGTGTGGGCCAGTGGGCCGAGAATTATGCGCATGACATGCTGACGACATTTGCATGCATAAACATGCATAGACTGGCATGCGAATGTGTGAGGCTTAGTGCCTGAGCATGTGTTTGGCGTATGTGTGACTATGTATGCCACGTATGTGCCGTGATTATTATATATTGAACTGTCTAACCTGTAGGGTCAGAGAATTGTTTGATTGTTATTGCATTATGGCTTTAAATATTTGTTTCCGGTCAGGAGATTGCATGCTAGCCTAGCCTAGGTTTAGGGGTTAAACTCACTTAGATTCGTCTCACGGTTGTGTAAATCGAAACTTTTCAGACCCCCGGCCGTGAGGATGGAGAGACCACCGACTCTTTTTAGGATTCCTGTGCAGATCCGGCAATATACCAGTACCTACCCCTCAGGAAATGGGGAGGCTTTTGTGAGGTACTAATAAGAACTGATTATGAATATATGCGAGTATTTTTACCAGAAGCAGGAGTACGTGGCATGGTGCCACCGGGATGCCGATGGAAATGAGGAAGAGCCACTCAGGACCTTTGATATCCCAGTCGATAGTGTTGGGCTGTTGCATCCAATTATAGCGGATGGTGAGGTGATCGATCCAGAGGCCATAGCCGAGTGGATGAGGCAGGAGGAAGAGATAGATGAGGAGCCCGATGTACTAGCAGAGGACCCCGAGCCGATGGATGAGGAGGAGAATGACAAACCCGAGGCCATGGAGCAGGACGTAGAGGAGGACGGAGAGGTTGCAGAGTTAGGATCAAACGAGGAGGGGTTCGAGCTTTACCTTGACCTAGAGTTGGAGCCGGACTCGAGGATGAGCGAGCCCAGGCCATGGATTCGGAGGAGTCAGGGTCTAGTGAGGATGCCTCCGAGGAGTTGTCAGATGATCCCACTAAGTCATCCGATCCTGACTGGGAGCCATGGTCGCCCAAAGGTCCTTAGCCGTGAGTGAGGGCCACTACTTTTTGGACTGTAGCCCTCTCCCTGAGTTTTAGTCTGACCTCCCTAGCCACTTATCCCTTTTTGATCAGGTGGCTGCTGACCGTTTGTATCTTTAGCTGTGCTTGTAAATATTGTACAAATGATTTTTAAAAGTAATATAAATGTGTAATTATTTTCTGGAGTGATGCATGGCTATTCTTGGCTCATACTTGTAGTTGTCTGGGTTTTATTTATTTATTACTTCCGCTTGTGCTTGATCTCTGTTGGGCATGGGTCGGCGACGTTTCCTGGGACGTCGCAGTTTATCGACCAAGATAGGAATGTTGCATGCCGTGGGATTTGGGGCGTGACAGTTCACACTCTAAACGGGGTTCTTAGAGCATATTCACACGAATGAATTATGTACCTTTCGAGTGTCACAGTACAATCCGCCATGTTCTAATTGGAGCTCAACGAACTTTGTGATTTTTGTTTTGAATTTTGTGAAAGAGGAAGTGGAACAAGCACTTCGTTGCATAATACTATACATATTGGTCTTGTGTTGTTAATGTTAACACTCTCGATTTTCAATGCTCTACATCGGATGGTGGCAACCCCTAACACTCTCGATTTTCAATCTTCTGCATCTAATGGGGACTAATGGGGACTAGGGGTGAGCATGATCCGGGATAGGCGGCTCCCACCATAGAAACGGGAACTACCCACTAAGGACCAATTTTGAAAAATTGAAATCGAAAACCGCCCATTGGTTCTGTGGATCCACCTAAGAAGTAGACCGCCGGTCCAGTCCGGTTCCTGGGTGGATCCATGGAACTGGTCCAACCAAGCTTCACACAAATGGAGATGACCGAAAGAAAGAGAATGAGGCGATGAACGGCTAGAGGTGCGGCCATGAATTCTTACATTCTATTCTTCTTTTATTTTAGAAGTTGAAGGTAGATTGTCATGCCGATCCTTTGTAATATGTTTCTACATTTGTCCTGGAGTCCATTATCGATTCCTAGTGTTACTTTTTCCTTGATATTCCATTGAAAGCATGATGAAGGTCAGCATGCACGAATCTGTATTGAAGTAATTTTATTTTAGCTCTAGATATCTCTTAAAAAAATGTCTTATATTTCATTGGAAAATTTTCTTAAAAGTTATATATATTAGCGGTCTGGTCCAGGTGAGCGTGTGGGCGGTTTCATGCCTAGAATTGGAAACCGGATTGATACTCACTGATTCTAGTAAATTAAAATCGGGAACCGCCAATTCGGAGCTAGTCCAGTCCAGTTCTAGGCAGTTCAGGCTGTTACTAGTTCCATAGCACAACCCAGACACACGAGACCCATTGGATCCATACAGGATCCATTTTCCCTGACATCCTCCCAACCATCCCCGTCATGGTTCGCGCGTAGCCACAGTATAAATCGTCATAGTATCCAGGTAGTGAGAAAATCTGCATATTCATATTGACATTTTATCTTGTACGAATAAAGCAATTTAAGATAGTGCATCCTGTAATACTATGACTTTATGAGATCGACATGTGTTGTAATCAATCAGATTAACTTCTTACGATAATGAAAGACTTTGGCGGGTCAAGTCAATGAAAACGCCAGCTCTTTGCCGTAGAGCACCGTTCGATCTCATCGTACAATTTCCTTCTTTTTTGTCATATAGCAGCTTCTCTTTGGCATTTCCTCTGCCTTTGTGCGACATCCGAGTAAATTAAACTTCCTTATTAGCTTCGCTTTTCCCCGGCTCGTAATGGGAAGGTTTGATTGATCATCCGACTAATTGCTCGTACAAAAGGTGGGACTAAATACACCATAAGGTGTGCATGTGCATCTTTGGTAGTTTTGTATAGCATTTCACATTTAACTCCTATGTGTCTTTGACTTTAGGGTAACCAAAGTGGAATTTTTTTACTTATAGATTAAGTAATGCTTCAAATCCTGACATTTGACCTTTCAAAACAAAATCGCAACCTAAAACGCAGCATCAATGTAAATATTGCTATGAAGGAAAAAGTGATCAACAAAAATCTCATGAAGATGCAGCGAATATGCAAAGTTGCAAATTTAATGTATCAATGAAGAACTATTATGATTTGACCACACTTCCGTGTAATCGTACAAACACATAATACAGAGGGAAAACCTCAGACATTTATCTCACATATCGTACAAACATCTTATAATGCACAAGATAAAAGAGAGATAAAGGGAGTCAAATTCCATTGCGAGATCAACTAAACAATGTGCTCCCCAACTCCACCCTCATCACCGCCCACTGGTCGAGTCGCAGGGGTGTTATTCATCCGAGATTCTTCTCGGTACGCAACATTAATTTTCAAAAAAAAAATTTTATAATCATTTGTAATTGAATGAACAAATCTCTGAGTCTCAAAGAAATTGTTCCCACACGGACTTGAAGATTGGTTTCATCTCCAAAAAAATATGTTGGTAATCGGGATTTGTAGCTACCATAGCAAGGAACACACCATAGATAACCCACTTGATGTAAGAATTCTGCACGATCGAAAGTCAATTGTTATTCCGACAACAAGACATCCTAGCATGAGAAACTTGAAATTGATGAATGTCATTCCACGTTTATTTTGTGTTGTTCGCGAACCTATGCCGAAGAGCATGATGAGAACTACGAAAATCCTGATGAAGATTGCTTGCCGTTTTATAAGTAAATCCTTAGCCCCGAAAAGAGTAAATGACCATCCAAGCAAGGATATCAAGAAATCTTTCGATTTTCCAACGATGGCATCTTCTTGTTCTCCGAGACTACCAAAAAGAACAGCAAAATCTGAAATCATTAATTCATGGTGCAAGTAAATAATACAAGCTTGTACCAACTGGATATAGACGGATTTATTGGGGTAAGCTTTTACTTTTGATCACTATGGATGGGTTTTTCAAAAGTTGTACAGATAAAGATTCCAAGCATCACAGGAAGCCAAGTGCCCTAAATGCTCGTGACCCAAAGGAGGATATAGTTCCTAAGGAACCACATAAACGTATGCAAGCAATGAAGAGTACAAACCTATGTAAATCTCGACTACTT
Source organism: Syzygium grande (assembly GCA_024733475.1). NCBI lineage: Eukaryota > Viridiplantae > Streptophyta > Magnoliopsida > Myrtales > Myrtaceae > Syzygium > Syzygium grande. Next base: position 31,175,927 of record JAMXDD010000001.1, read on the forward strand.
GAATGCAGAACTGACCTCTGAGCTTCAGCTGATGTAGAGTTCATATCAGACATTGATCTGTGCTAGCTCTCGAACAAAGAGTGTTGATGTTGTGTTCACCTTGGCGCGAGAGGCAAAGAGTTCGCAGCGAATGCGAAATGTTCTGGGCTTCATGTCTACTGAAGTAGGGTTCTTATAGGGGGCATTTCACGGATAAGCATTCGAACAGGAAGAGTCGATCTTCCATTTTCCACTCTTGATTAGACCAGACGCGCAATTTCACGGATCCTCCTTTCCATCGATCCTCCAGCACTCCACATTGAGCCTCGATTCTCCTGTAGGACCCTCGACCTATGCTCGTTCCTGTCAGGATCTCCCTCCTTTTCTCGCTTCTCCACTTTGTTCCCATCGGGAAAAGCTTCCGCCTGGTGCTTTCACTGAGGAATGTGCTCGGCTATTTCTGTGGAAAAATGGGAAGCCAACTCTTGATTTGAGCATATGTTTTACTTTTTTGGTTTTTCTTTATGGTCGGTTTGTTTTTTCTTATTTGGGACGAAACTGATGTCCTTCTTTTTCAAAAGAGTTTGTTTGTTTGGGAGATGGCCAACTAATTATTGTATTAATGAGTTGTATATTTCTTTTTTTTTCTTGTTTTGTTCTAGGAAACCATTGTTCTGAATAAGCTAAAGACAAGTAATAGTGAAAAAATCATCTACTAGTTTCAACGAATGCGTTTGGTTTAATTAAAACTTTAATATATGTCATTATCTTAGATTCGTGTATTTAAACTGCTCAGCTTTCTTTTTTTTTTTTGGAATCTAATAGAGTAATTTTCATTTATTCGTCATGACATCACTACACAACATTTTAATGGTTATTTAAAAAAAAAGTAACAATATAATAAAACTAAGTAGATTAGAAATTCTACACATCCATTGTTATCCTACAAATTCAAAAACCAAAAAAAGCTCCTTAATCATTTTGACATGGAGTACTATATTTTGCCTTGATTACATGGAATAATTAGCTGTAGACAAGAAAGTTATGGCAATTGTAATTGCATTATAAGATAACTCATTCAAACCATTATTAAATTCATATTTTCTTGTCAATTTTAAATGCATCAGAATTTCCATAGAACCAATAAAGAGAGATCTTTATAATACAAATGTACTACAACAGTAACAAGTTGCATAGGTACCTTAACAACAAATTTTGTCCATCCAATTCCTTGCCCTAAAAAGGCTACTCTCTTGGAAACGAACTTTTACCGGAATTAGTCAATCAAAATTTTTAGTCACATCGGTAAGAGTCATTATTTACAAAAAAACAAATAAATACTAGGGACTAATTTTCAAAGTTATAGCGCGAGAAAAGGGAAGTGACTAGAGAAGATGATTCGGTAGAGGCTCATGCTTTATTGTCAAATTAACCCACTATATATAACAAAAGAAATGGAACTTTCCGTGTCTCCATATCAATGAGCCTAATAAGAACGGTATGGATGACAACCCGTATTGCCTAAAGATGGCCAACAATCAAGAGATAAATGAAATGGAGAAGGCAGAACAATCAACAGTGGATGAGTTGATTATTTATATAAATTTTGAACTTTTGTTTTAGCTATTAATTTGCAAAGAACAGTGTGTAAAATGAAGATTACTAATCTATGTAAATCTCGACTATTTGAATGCAAAACTGACCTCTGAGCTTCAGTTGAAGTAGAGTTTGACGTCAGACATTGATGTGTGCTAGCTTCCGTCCAAAGAGTGTGGATGTTATCTTCACCTCAGCACGAGAGGCAAAGAGTTCGTAGCAAATGCAAATTGTATTGGGCTTCTTGTCCACTGAATAAGGCGACTTTAACGGATAAGCTTTGAACAAGGACGGTTGATGTTCTTTTTCCCACTCTTGATTTGACCAATAGCCGGGGAATTTCATGGATCCTTCTCTGCACCGATTCTTCAGTATTCCATTCGACGTCGGTTCTCCAGTAGGACCCTTGACCATTCATCCATGGAAAAGGAGTGAGCTCTTGAAAACTTGGGGAAAGCTTGTTTTTGCTTGAAATTGCTTTTCCCAAGTTTTCAAGACTCCTTACAAGCAAAAACAAGCTTTTCCCAATTACTCCTTTTTCCGGGTCTCTATCCTTTTCTCGCTTTTCCTCTTTGCTCCCATCGGGAGAAACATCCACGGGGAACTTGCATTCGCTTCATTAATGAATGTGCTTGGGAATTTTCGTGGAAAAATGAGAAGCCCACACTTGATCTAAGCTTATTTCTTATCCTTTCTTTTCTTCTTTTTGTTTGGTTTGTTTCTTTTGCTACTCTTTATTTTTTGCCATTTGGGACGAAACTACCATCCTTTTTTCAAAAGAGTAGTTTATTTAGTAGATAACAAACTAGTTATTATATTAGTGAGCTGTATATTTCTTTTTTTCTTGTATTGTTCTACAAAAGCATTATTCTGAATAACCTAAGTACAAGTAAGAGTGAAAAAAATCATCCACTAGTTTCAATTAATGCATTTGGTTTAAGCAATACTTTAATATATGTCATTATGTTATAGTTCGTAGATTTTAATTGCTCAGCTTTCATTTTATTTGGTGAATCTAATGGACTAATTTTTAGTTATTTCTCATGTCATCACTACACAACTTTTTAATGGATACTTTCTCAAAAAATAACAATATAATAAAACAAAGTAGATTAGAAACTCTGAGCATCCATTATAATCATGCAAATTCAAAAGCAAAAGCCTTGTGGAATAGTATTTTTGACTTGATTACATAAAATAATTAGCCGTTGATAAGAAAATTATGGCAGCTGTAATTGAATTATAAGACAACCTGTTCAAACCATTTTTAAATACATATTTTCTTGTCAATTCTTAATACAAAAGAAATTTCATAGAACCATTAAAAAAATCTGTATAGTACAAATGTACAACAATAGTAACAAGTTGCATATACAGCTTAACAACAAATATTGTCCATTGAACTGCTTGGCTTCCCTAAAAAGGCTACTCAATTGGAAACGAATATTTTACCGGAATCAGTCAATATAAGTTTTTAGTTACATCAGTAAAAGAGTCACTTTTTACTTGAAAATAACTAAATATCATGGAGTAATTTTCAATGTCATGGTGCGAGAAAAGGGAAGTAACTGGATAAGACGATAAGGTATAGGCTCATGCTTCATCGTCAAACCCACAATCAATAAATAAAAGAAATGGAATTTTCCTTGTTCCCCAAACCGATACGCCAAAGCTATTGCGGGGCTTAATTGAAGTTAAATGTACGTAGATGTCTTAAAATTTGATGTGTTCGATGTCTCCATATCAATGAGCCTCACGAGGATGGTATGGATCACCACCCGCGTTGCCTAAAGGTTGCCAACAATCAAGAGATGAATGAAATAGAGAAGGCTGAACAAAGAAGAGCGGATGAGTTGATCATTCATAAAATCAAGGGTGGAGGAACACACTTTGCAGTCGGTAAGAGATAGCAACCCTCGTAATGCTTTCCGTATCCAATCCAATAACGAGTACTGAATAAATTATACATATTCCAAGTGTGGACTTATTGGTGAAATTCAACTTTTCATGCTTGATCACAGTTTTGCATGCAATCCAATGATGGATCAATAGGGGCCGAGACCGAGAATAAATTTGGGCCATATGAAGATCGTTGTCTTATTGTCGTGTTGATGGGCCTCCGATGTGCCGGCGTCAACGATTCGTTTCATCATGGTCGTGTTTGAATTTGTACAATCGAAGCTTTGACCGATACACTCTCCTCGTTCTTGACACAATTCGAAGCAATAAGTTGAGGATTTTATGTAGAAAACTTACTCTATTATTTGAAAATTTCTTCACGTTATCGCACACCATAAAAAACTATCTTCTGGTTGCAGTTTTGCCCCTCATACTATATATTCTTTTATGGATTTGACCCAAGGATTAGAGGGACCAATCATTACCGCAGATTAATTTTTATAGTCTACATTAAATTGGCCGTCAACCAAGTTGCTTAACCAGTGCATGTCATTGCAAAATTGAACAAATGTATTAGGCCACCATGGAGCGTGGTAGCCAAGCAACAAAAGGATCCATCGGTCTTTGACAATATTACGAGTTCGAGCCATCTTGTAAGCAAATCTTTGTCCATCTTTTGCCTTGGATATTTGTTACCTTATATGGGGGACTTTCCTAGCTACTGACTTGTTTTTGAAGGTGCATCAATGGGCTCATCGATCTCGGACATCAGACCTCCATGTAGTCATCGTCACGGTTCGAAACCGGCGGTTCCAGTACGTAGCCATGTATGAACCAGAACCGGCCGGTTCTTGTTTTGGTTCCAATCTGGTTCCAGTTCCGATTCCTGCTAGTTTCGGTTATCTTTTTATTTTTTATTATTTTTATTTTTATCTTATTTTTGCCCGTTGCCAAGGTAGCTTGCAAAGGCTGCCTTAGCAACGGGTTGCAGCAGGGCCTGCAAACGTGCAGGCCCTGTAGCATGTTTTTTTCTTATTTCTAATTTTTAATTTTTTTTGGAATCGGGCCCGTAGGCCATGGGCCGGTTCCGGTTCCGAACCGTGGGCCCAGTCAAAGAGCCAGTTCCGGGCCAAAACCAGCCCGTGGCCTTGACTACCTCCATGTGAACAAATTAGCAAATTAGGAACAAAAGAGTCGGAGACGCTATGGTGACTATTTTTTCAATTACTTTTTTCTTTTTCCAGTCCTTTTTTTTTTTGGTTGAAGCTTTTTTCAGTCTAAGTTATTAATTATTGATCTTTGGTGTCCACGGCAGGTTATGTGGTAAAAATAATAGTTTGTCAATCACTAAAAAATCTAGACATATTAAATAAAAGTTTCGAGGTTATTTTAGATAATACATTCGAAAGCGAGCGATGCCTATGATCAATTAATAGATATAACCTTTCGTTTGACATCCCTTGAGCTTATAAGGTAATCCTTTCCCATTATATGAAAAATTCCACGAGAGTTTATTTTAAATTAATTTTGGTAGAACCACGAGATGTTGAAGATGTGGACAAAAGTACGAAAAGGATTCCTGTTTGTTCCGCTTTTTGTGGTCTAAGAAATGACAATTTTGTCCCATCCTTTTTTTATTGATTGGCAGAAGGATGATGAACTTATTGGTCACTCTAATTTGATCCATTTCGCAAGATCCATTGCTCTTAAGTATGAGTTATCTTGAAAACTCATAGACAATTCCCAGAAGAAATTAGAAAAACCAATTTGAACAAAAAGGGTATCAAATGAAATTAAAATGATAGTGTACATAACATGGAAATAAGGTAAGGTTCACCGACATGCATATATGATAACATTCTCTGGTCCCTAAAGCGGAAGCCTTTATTACAGAAGACATGCAACAAGATAACACCTAGATAGACTACGATTGCAGGAGCTTCAAAAATCAAATTGAACTTCCGAAAATGGCATATTGTCAAATGGCTGAATAATATATTGAAACCAATTGAAACCTCGAGTGAGGAGGCGGATGATGCCAAAGCAAACAATAGCAAGCACATATTAACAAATAGCCACATAGCCAGAGATAAGCTCATCCGAAAAGCAACTTGGAGCCGAGAATCCCAAAAACTATGTACAAGTACCAACATATTGGGTTCAGGCTTTTGAATCCAATTATTTCGATCAAATATGCTATGAGATAGATGATTTCACAAATGAAGTAAATCTTCATAATTGTGTGGCTTAGTGCCCCGGTATATTGAAATGCGCAATGGCAAACAACTTGAATGAGATAAATATAATGTGGAATATCTTTGTTGAGTTAAACCTTTTCTGTTATTGTTGTTGTTGTGATTGCTCCCGCGTCTCTTAACTAAATTTGGGTAGGAGGAGGGAATTAATTGAAAGAAAAACAGGTTTAAAAGGAAAAAAAAAAACACTAGCGACTTAAGCAGAGTTCTTAGAGCATATTCACATGAATGAATTACATACCTTTCGAGTGTCATTATATGATCCACCATGCTGTAGAGAAGGTGGAGTTTAACAAAATCCGTGATTGTTTTTGTGAATGATGAGGTGGAACAAGCAATTGGTTGCACAGTATATACAGAAGGAAAACGAAATATTAAAAAAATGAAAGAAGGAAAGAAAACATCACCTCTGCGTATGCTCTGCCAATTACCAAGCCAAGCGCGAAGCACAGCAACCAAGCCAAGTGCCAATCCGAAGTACAGCAAGAAAACATACGAGCACGGCAACAAAGGCAAGTCCGAAGCCCAAGCCAAGAGCGAAATAGTTAATCTGATTAGGATCGAGAGATGCTGATGTGAGCTTCCTAGCGAGGATGACACGTTTATCTTTCCTACTTTAGTACTTAAAAAAGTTTACGACGCTAATTTGTCCAGACCCTAATATCTCTCGATTCTGATATTCTGATCGAGCTGACACGATTGTCTCTTTTTAATACTTATAAAGTTTACGATCCTGACATGTCTAGATTTTAATCAATTTAACTATTCGAGAAAGTTTACCAAACTACTATGGTGATATGGCTTGGAAAACCCAATTTATTATATGTTAATTAATCACAATAGACAAGGTATAGCTCGTTTCTGCAGTGTATTATCTAAAATGATCGAAAAACTTTTAGTACGTCCAGTTTTATTAGATCATTATTGTCCCGTTTCAAATAACTAAAAAATATTATAATATTAGGGATGAGCAAAAGAATCAGACTAAACCTAGAACCAGACTGAACCGGCCGATTATGGGTAATTCCGAGTTTTAAAATTTTGGAATTGGTAAATATTAGTCCGATTCCCAATTACAAGTTCTCAGACTGGACCGATTTTTTTCTTAAATTCTTATTTATTCGAAATTTCCAAAACCCTAATTCCTATTCTTTTATTGTTCAAAGTCTAAGACTGAGTCACTCTCACTCTCACTTCTCTCAGTCTTAGTTACACAGCGCTCATGCTTGCCTCATCGCTTGCGCTCCCTCGCAAATCGACGCCCCTCATTTCTATGAGAAGAGGAGTAGGAACAGGACTGCTTGGACCCCCTGCGTGGCCACGATGGAACAGGACTGCTTGGACCCGCTGCTTGGCCACGATAGAAAAGGACTGCTTGGACCCGCTGCTTGGCCACTATGGAACGGGACTGCTTGGACCCGCCGCTTGGCCACGATGGAAAAGGACTGCTTTGACCTAGGGCATGTATCAAACTTTGCAAGCTTTTCCCAAGCACTCCTCTTCTCGCTTTTCCCCTTTGCTCCCATTGGGAGAACGTCTCGCGGCGAATTCTGTGGAAAAATGAGAAGCCCACTCTTGATTTGAGCTTATTTCTTACTTTTTATTTTTCTTCTTTTTGTTTTTTTTTTGGTCGGACTTCTTTTTGTTTGATTTGTTCCTTTTTTCCCCTTTTTTTTCCCATTAGAAAAAAAAAAACTGCCGTCCTTCTTTTTCAAAAGAGTAGTTTATTTCGTAGATAGTCAACTAATTATTGTGTTAATGAGTGGTATATTTCTTTTTTTCTTGTTTTGTACTATGAAAGCATTATTCTAAATAACCTAAGTACAAGTAAGAGTGAAAAAATCATTTACTAGTTTCTTGCTGCATTTTTTTGTGTATCGTATGAATACATAATACAAAGAGAAAAACTCGACATCCACTGCACATATCGTGCAAGCATCTTATAATAAAAGAGGAAAAAGAGAGATATAGAGTGTCAAATTCTATCACTTGATCAACTAGACAATGTCCTCCCCGACTTTGCCTCCGTCATTACCAACTGGTCGAGATGCAAGGTTGTTATTCATTGATGATTCTTCTCTGTCCCCAACATTAATTTTCAAAAGATTTTCGATAAATACTCGTAATTGAATGAACAAGTTTTTGAGTCTCAAAGAAGTTACTCTGCACATGGACTTGACAATTTGTTTCATCTCCTGAAAAGTTGTTGGTAATCAGGATATTTAGCTACCCTACCAAGGAACATACCAAAGATAGCCCACTTGATGTAAAAATTCGGTACGATCGAGTTGAGTACTATTCCAACAATGAGACATCCTAAATGAATTATGATTCCTTTGTCATCTTCGATGCTGTATAATCCTAAACGGTAAACATGACATGATTGGGTTTTTCATCACAATTTCTGCGGGAAAGGGCATTGTTGATTCATACTACAGGCAGGACAAAAATTAAAGTGATACCATAGGGCATAAAATTGATTGGAAATAGACTTGCACTGCCAATCTTGGACAAATATGCAAAAGTTGCAAATTTAATATAACTACTATAGTCCGATGACACTTTTGCGTATCATACAAACACATAATATCGAGAAAAAAGCTCGGACATTCATTTCACATAACGCACAAAAATCTTCAAATACAAAGGGATAAAGAGAGGTAAAGATGATGACCTTTACCAAAAAAAAAAAAAAAGAGGTAAAGAGTGTCGAATTCCATCACGAGATCAACTAGACAATTTCCTCCCCAACTCCACCTCCATCACTGCCAACGGGTCGAGTCATAGAGTTGTTATTCATCGATGATTCTTCTCGGTCCACAACATTAAATTTCAAAAGTTTTTTGATATTCCTTTGTGATTGAATGAATATGTTTTTGAGTATCAAAGAAATTTCTCCACACATGGACTTGAAGATCCGTGCCATCTCCTGGTAAATTTGTTTGTAACTGGGATTTGTAGCTACCATAACAAGGAACAAACCACAGATAACCCACTTGACGTAAGAATTCAGCACAATCGAGTCAATTGCTACTCCAACAACGAGACATCCAAGTATGAGAAACATGAAATTGATGAATGTCTTTCCACCATCGCTTCGTGTTGTTCGCGAGCTAATGCCAAAGAGCACAATGAGAGCTATAACTATCGGGATGAAGGTCGTTTGCTTCTTTAAGAGTAAATCCTTAGCTCCTAAAAGAGCAATTGACCATCTTAGTGAGGATTTCAAGAAATCTTTTGATTTTTCAACGATGGCATCTTCTTGTTCTCCAACTCTACCAAAAAGAATAATGAAATTTGAACTAATTAGTTTGAGAGGCAAATAAATAATACCTGCTTGTAGCTCGATTTGTCCATCTGCATGCTTAAATCTTGCTTTATGGAAGCTTACTTATCCACAAATAAAACTGTACAGTGAGTTGTACAGATGAAATATGATGGTGACAATCTCTCCCAAATTGCGTTACTACTGGTCATATACGAATCTAAAATTACAAGCTAGAGCTCAGCATTAGCGACATGCAAAGTTCATATAATTAGTCTAAGCGGATCAATTGCAATAAGTAATAAATGACTCTTGATCAACATGGATGGATTTTGCAAAAATCACACAACTAAAACCTCCAACAAACAAGTGCTATGATTGCTCATGACCCAAAGGAGGATATAGTTAAAAGGGGTGTGCATCGGTCAGGTCCAACCCGTAAAACCGGATCGGATTGGACCAAACCAAACCAGCCGGTTCAGGGTGGTTCCCGATTCCACATGAGGAATTGGAACGACCCAAATTACTTAGATTTTTTTGTCTTTTTATTCTGAAGCAAATCCTAAATTAGTAAATTTCATTTCAATTTTCAGTCTCTCTCTCTTTCATTTGGTAGGCGCCTCTCTCTCGATCTCGAGGCTATTTTAATTCACTTTTTTTTTTTTTTGGGGGGGGGGGGGTGTTTCGTTTCTCGAGTACTTATATTCTTTCAACGTGGCAATCTGCTTCTTTGGTCATTGAAAATCGTCTCTGTTACTTTAGCTTCATTGTATCAAATCAAAGAGCGGTCTATGTGAAAGCACGACCGCCACATGAGCATCAATCCCATAACATAGCCTCAGAGGGGCATAATTATACCAGAGAAAGATCAGAAATGGGCATTGGCCAAAGAAGCAACTAAAAGCAAGCGATCGACAACAGATGGAACCAAAAATGGTCAGCAGATTAATGAACATTCTAAAGGCGAGGGATTTATATGATAATCTGTGCATGCAATAGAAGAAACAAAAAAAGAAAGAGAGAGCGAGCGAGCGAGCTCAGGAACCGGACCAAAACCGACTGATCGCCCCTAATAGTTCCTAAGGAACATGATACACGTACGCAAACAATGAAGAGTTCTAATCGACATAAATTACGACTGTTTTGGATGCAAGAACTGACCTCCGAGCCTCTGTTGAGGTAAGGTTGATGTCGGACATCGGTCCGTGCTGGCGTTCCAACGGAGAGAGAGTTGATGTTTCTCTTCAGGTCTGCCCAAAATGTGAATAGTCTGCGGTGAACGCAGTTTGAGGCACACTATCTATAGAACAAAAGGTCTGTCCAAAATGTGAATAGTCCTCCTTTTTTTTCCCTTCCTTATTCCTGGCTTGCCCCTTTGCGGAGACCAGCGACTTTGCCGAGTCCCGCCCCGTTGCGAACAAAATGGACACATGGCGGGTCCCACACCGACACATTCGTACGCTCCGCCATAACGAAATAAGATCGGGCCCGGCCCACTTAGGACTTTATTTCCTGCGCCCTTTTGTATTTTGTCTGTGTCGTGTGGGGTTGTGTGTGTGCAGTCCTTTTCCATCTGCTTGGGAAACTTTTCCCAAGCACTCCTTTTTAGGGTCTCCCTCCTTTCTCGCTTTTCCCCTTTTGCTCCCATTAGGAGAAGGTTCCGCGGGAGCTTGCATTCGCGTCATTAATGAATATGCTTGGGAATTCTGTGGAAAAATGAGAAGCCCACTCTTGATTTGAGCTAATTTCTTACCTTTTATTTTTCTTCTTTTTGTTTGGCTTCTTCCTTTTTTTCCCCTCCTTTTTTTTGGCCATTTGAAAAAAAACTGCCGTCCTCCTTTTTCAAAAGAGTAGTTTATTTGATAGATAATCAACTAGTTATTGTGTTAATGAGTTGTATATTTCTTTTTTTCTTGTTTTGTACTACGAAAGAATTATTCTAAATAACCTAAGTACAAGTAAGAGTGAAAAAATCATTTACTAGTTTTTGACCTCATTTTTGCTTATTGTATAAACATAAAAAACAAAGAAAAAAACTCGACATCCATTGCATGTATCTAGGAGTGTAAAAAAAATCCGAGCCAACCCGACCGACCCGAAATTTTAGGGTATTTTGGGGTCAGGTCTTATTTTCTCTGGGTATGAATTTTAGATGTGAATATTTATTAAGATCGAGCCGGGCCAGACAGGGCTGGGCTTTTTTGACCTGGCACCACTTCCCCCCCCCTCTCCTCTCTCTCCCCTTTGCTTCTTCTCTCTCGGCCATGAACTTCTATCTCCTGCCTTTCACTCTCCATCCAATTCAACCTCGACCGCGACAGAAGATCGGAAACCGACCGGATCTTCCTCGCCTCCCACACTCCCCCGATTAGGGAAAGCTTTTGATCCTCCCTCTTTGATTCCGACCGTTTCCCCCTAGCGCGATCGATCCCCCCTTCGCCGTCGATCTTCGCGAGTCGCCGCTTGATTCGGTCGGCGTAAGCGATGGAGGAGAAACCCTAGATCTCTTCTTCTTCTGCTTCTTCTCCTGAGCACTTTTTTTCGAGATCCCTTTCCGCGGGGTCGACGGGGGGTGGTCACTGATGGTGGATCGGGAGGAGGAGGACCTAAAAGATAACGCTGCACCTCGGCATACGGACTTTTCGCCCCGCTAGAGCCCAAGCAAAGCAAGCCCGGGGGCCGCCAGCGCCGCCGCCTCATTGCGCCGCCGCAAGGAGCTCATCGCCGAGGACAACCGTCGGATGCAGAGGGAGCTCATGGCCGCCGCAGCCAAGAAGAGGATGCTAGCCATGAGGAGCACTGGGCGATGTCGCCTGCTTCATCTCCATCACAGTCCCCGTCGCCGGTGTTGATGATGCCGAATAACAAGAAGTCTAAGCCTGTCCCGAGAAGAGACGAGGGATTCGATGTGGATGATGGGCGAAGTGGGAGGAGACTGTCAAGCGAAGAAGTGCATCAGTTGTTCTCAATAGTTTTCGAGGGCAAAGAAGCGCATCAGCTGATCTTCTTCGTTGACCCCCAATTCATCCCGGACTCCATTGGCTTCACTCTAGAGAAGAATCGAGGCATATGGCAACCGCATAAGGCTTAGGGTTTTGGAACCCTAAACCCGACCCGAACCAACCCGACCCGACCCTATTCTTGGAACATATGATGAACAGGGTCTTGGGTTGGGTCGGGTCGGGTCGGGTCGAGTCGAGCGTGACCCTGTATATTTCCAGTCGGATTGGGTATCATGAAAGCCCGACTCCACATGACCCATTGACACCCCTACATATATCGTGCAAGCATCCTATAATAAAAGAGGAAAAAGAGAGATATATAGTGTCAAATTCCATCACTTGATCAACTAGACAATGTCCTCCCTGACTCCACCTCCGTCACTGCCAGCCGGTAGAGACACAAGGTTGTTATTCACTGACAATTCTTCTTTGTCCGCAACATTAATTTTCAAAAGATTTTCAATAAATACTTCTATTGAATGAACAAGTTTTTTAGTCTCACAAAAGTTACTCTGCACATGGACTTGACAATTCACTTCGTCTCCTAAAAAAGTTATTGGTAATCAGGATTTGTGGCTACCCTACCAAGGAACATACCATAGATAGCCCACTTGATGTAAAAATTCGGTACGAGCGAGTTGAGTACTATTCCAACAACGAGACATCCTAATACGAGAAACGCGAAATTGATGAATGTCATTCCATGATTGCTTTGTGTCGTTTGCGAATTGATGCCAAAAAGCATTATGAGAGCTATGGAAATCTGGATGAAGGTCGCTTGCATGTTTTTAAGATAATCCTTATCTCCGGTAAAAGCAAATGACCAAGTAAGCCATGATTTCATGAAATCTTTCGATTTTTCAACAATGTCGTCTTCTTGTCCTCCGAGTCTACAAAAAAGAACAACAAAATCTGAAATCATTAGTTTATGAGACCAATAAATAATACCAACTTGTAGCACGAGCGTTCCACCCGCATGCTTAAATCTTGCTTGACGGAAACTTACTTATCCACAAATGAAACCGGAAGATGATTAAAATTATCTGTACATGCGAGATATGATGTTGAGAATTTCTCCCAAATCGCATTACAACATGTCGCGTGCGTATCCAAAAGTACAAACTAGAGCTCAGCATAAATGACATGCAAAGTCCATATAATTAGTCTAAACGGATTAATTGCAGTATTTAATAGAAGACTCTTAATTGATATGGATTGATTTTGGGAAATTTACAAACATGGAAAGCCAAGTGCACTAAATGCTCGTGACCTAAAGGAGCGACATCAACATATGCAAACATCGAAGAGTAGTAATCAATGTAAATTTGGACTGTTAGAATGCAAAACTAACCGAGGAGTTTCAGTTGAAGGGAAGTTGATGTCGGACATTGATCTGTCCTAGCTCTCGAACAAAGAGAGTATATATTTTTTTCACCTCTTCGCGAGAGGCAAAGAGCTCGCAGTGAATGTAAATTGTCTATATGAAAGGGATTTTATAAGCCATTTTTTCATTCCGCCATTAAATATTGGTATACGTCCCGGAGCTAGTGAGACCAACGTCTGATTCCTGATGGGGATAAGCGCGAGTCGCCATTAAATATTGGTATACGTCCCAGAGCCAGTGAGATCAACATCTGATTCCTGATGGGGAATTGAATATTGTACTCAGTAAGGGACATAGATTGCAGAACTCGAACCAAATTATCCATACAATTAAACATAAAAATTGAACATTTTATGCCAAATGTGGACTTAATGTGAAGTCCAACTTGTCTGCCAAAGATGGGTTTTTATAAGGCAATTTTTAATTTATAGCTCGCGTTTTGTTTATGTTCCGCTCTTCCTAGTTCGAATTATATATTAGTGGAGAGTTGAAAAATCTGGGCTCACGGGAATCAAGTCTTAACTAACATTCAATTCGAACAGGAAGATTCGAAAATAAGATATTTGGGGGAATTACTCGGTAAGAGAAGACCCTGAAGGGAATGAGGTATAGGGGGAATTAAATATTTGGGGGGAGGGAGGAACAAAAATGTATTCATTAGAGTGACGCTAAAAATTAAAATTTTAGCTACTTAATTTTTACTTTATTCGGTGAATTTAATAATTCACTTTCTATTTATCTTTCATGTCATCACTACAAGATTTTTCATTAGATTTTCAAAAATAAAATAAACAATATAAAAAAAAAGTTAAATCTTTAGGAATTCTAAACAACGTCCATTATTTTCAGGCAAATTCAGAAGAAAGTCTCACTTAAACATTGTTATTTGGATTATCATCTTTGCCTTGATTGCTCCTCGATCTCGGATATTGGGGTTCCAAGCGTACGAAGTAGCAAATTCGAAATAAAGAGTTGGAGACTCTATCATAACTATTTTTTTAACATTTCTTCAATCATTTTGTTTATTATCATAGTCTAGCCACCCCAAGGTTTATCAATCTCTCCCTCACTATCTTTCATGATATCACAAGTTCGAGTCATCTTGTTAGCGTAAAAATTGTCTAAAAAGTTCTAAATCTATTGTACTTTTGCCAATTAAGTTCTAAATCTTTCAATTTTGCTAATTGAGTCATAAACATTTTTATTTCTTGCCAATTAAGTCATAAATTTTCACTTCTTACCAATCGAATCCATCCGGCCAATTTTGACTCGAAATCGCTAACGTAGACGCTGGCCAGCCTATGTGACGCTGATGTAAATAAATTTTAATGATATTTTAATATTTTTTATTTTTTATTTTTTTATTCTTTTTATTTTTTTTCCTTTTTTTTCTCCTCCTCCCCTTCTTCCTCCTCTAGCCGGTCACCCGACATCGGCAACCGGCTAGAGGGGAGGGTTGGCGAGGTCAAGCAAGCCTTGCCCCCACCAGCCACTGGTGAGGGCTAGCCACATCGTCGCCAAATCTAGCGAGGCTGACCTCGGCAAATCCTGCGAGGTCATGCCTCACCTAGCCATGGCAAGGCAGAGCCTCACCAATGCTTGCAAGGGCAACCTCGCCCAGACCTCACTAGGGGCTGGCGAGGCTCGCCCTCACCATTGGCCAGCGGGGGCGAGGCAACCTTGTTGGCCCTCTCCTTTGGCCAGATGCCAATGCCCGGTGATCGGCTGGAGGAGGAAGAAGGGGAGGAGAAAAAAATAGTAAAGAAAAATAATTAATAATTATAAAAATATTAAAATATTATCAAAATTTATCCAAGTCAGCACTACGTAGGCCGCCAACATCGACATCAGCAATTTCTGGTCAAAATTGGCTGCACGGACTCAATTAGCAAGAAGTAAAAGGTTTATGACTCAATTGACAAAAGTACAATAAATTGAGGACTTTTTGGATGATTTTCCCTCTTGTAAGTGGATCTTTGTTCAACTTGTGCTTCGGGCATTTGCTACCTCATATGAAGAGATTTCCTCCTTTCTAACTTGTTAGTGAAGACGGAGTAGTGGGCTCGTCAATCTCGAAAAATAGGGTTCCAAGTGGACGAGGTAGCAAATTAGAACAAAGAGCTGGAGACTCTATCATGACTATCCTTTAGGCATTTTTTGGTTTTTTTTTGTCCAAGTAATCAATTACTTATCTTCAGCGTCTATAGTAGGTTATGTGGTAAGAAAAATCATTTGTCGATCCACTCAACACTGAACGACTTGTGACGTTATTTTCTTTCATTATTTGTAACAGGACAAATGATCTCAAAACATCCGGACATAGTAAAAGTTTTGAGGCCATTTTTAGATAATACACTGCGAAGCCGAGCTATACATTTGTCTATTATGATTGATAAATATATTTGACCTTTCGTTTGACGAGGGATGAGTTCGGTTTTTAGGATGAACTTACCCTTTTTTTTTTGGCAGAAGGATGACTCTAATGTGATCCATTTCGTAGAAGTCCTTGGGAATTGATCTCAACTTATGGACACTTCCCAGAAGAAATTAGAAAAAAATAAATTGGCCAAGAAAATAATCAAATGAATTTTAAATGTTCGCATACATAACATGGCAATAACGTAAGATTCCCCACATAAAGACCATGTATATGGTGACATTCTCTTTTCTCTAAATCACTAGTATTTATTACAAATACATGCAACCAAATTGACACACAAATATAATATGATTGCAGGAGCTTAAAAAATCAAACAAAACTTTGAAAAATGGCACATTGTCCAATGGCTGAACTATCTCTAGAAACCAATATGAACCTCTTGCGAAAACACAAGATGATGCCAAATCAACTACTAACGAGCACATATTGATAACCCTGCCAAATGGCTAGAGACAGACTCGTCTCGAGAGGCAACTTGGAGCCGAGAGTCTTGAAAATGATGTACAAGTACCGATATATTGGGTATGGGCTCACAGGTCTTGTCATTTCCACCAATGCTATGAGATAAATGACCTTGCAAATGATATAAAACTACATAATTGTGTGGCTCAGCGCATCAGTATGTTGCGAATTGAAATGCGAAATGACGAGTAGTTTCAACGAGATAAATGCAATGTCGAATCTTTTGGTTGAGTCAAACCTTTTATGTTGTTGCTGTTGTTGTGGTTGCTTGTTGTCCCTGTACTGATTCATATTAAAATTAATTGAAAGAAAAACCGAATAAAAAAAAACTAGCTACTTAGTTTGCGCTCTGAACAGAGTTCTTCGAGTATATTCACATGAATGAAATATGTACCTTTCAAGTGGCACCGTAAGATCCGCCATGTTATAGAGAAGTTGGGGCTCAACGAACTCTCTGATTTTTTTTGGATTTTGTGAAAGAGGAAGTGGAACAAGCACTTCGTTGCATAGCATATGCAGAGGTGTTGTGTTGTTAATATCGATATTCTTGATTTTCGATGTTCTGCATCTGATGGTGACACCCTCTTAGCACTTTAGATTTTCAATGTTCTACGTCTGATAGGGACACGACACCCCCTTGATTTACAAAGGGGATCCCATTGGATCCATACAGGATCCATTTGACCGGACATGGATCCTGGGGTGGTCCTGATTTCCTCCCAACCAACATCGTCGTGAGTATGTGGTTCAAGCGTCGTCACGGTATACAGCGTCGTGAGTGTTTTGATCACTAGAAAATCTGCATTTGTACATTTGACATTCTATCTTTTACGAATAAAGCAATTTATAATAGTGCATGCCGTAATACTATGACTGTTTTAGATCAAGAACATGTGCTGTGATCAATCAGATTAACTTCTTAAGATGATGAAGGACTGTAGCGAGTCAAGTCAATGAAAACGCCAGCTCTTTGTCTTCGAACAGTCCTCCTTTTTGTTATATAGCAGCTTCTTTTCAGGCTGGACATTTCCTGTGTCTTAATACTAAGGAAAGCTACTTGAGAGTTTCAACTACCCCACTTATATGCAACATTAGAGTTAATTAAATTTCGTTATTAGCTTGGCTTTTTCCGGCTCATAATGGTAGGGTTGATTGAGCATCCGATTAATTGCTATGTATCTTTTACTTTAGGGTGATCAAAGTGGACTCTCCACTTATAGATTAAATACTGCTTCAAATGCTCACATTTCACCTTCCAAAATCAAAATAACATCCTAAAACGCAGTATTATTGTAGATGTTGCTGTAAGGAAACAAGTGACCAATAAAAGTTTCAAGAAGATGGAGCAAATATGCAAAGTTACAAATTTAATATATCATCAAAGAACTACTATATCATGACCAAACTTTTGCTTATTGTATGAACACATAATAATACAGAGGAAAAAGCTCTGACAACCATTTTACATATTGTAAAGAGATATAAAGGGTGTCGAATTCCATCATGAGATCAATTAGACAATGTCCTCCCCGACTCTGCCTCCATCGCTACCAACCGGTCGAGTCGCAAAGTTGTTATTTGTCGATGATTCTTCTTGGTCCGCAACATTAATTTTCAAAAGAGTTTTTATGAACACTTGTGATCGAATGAATAAGTTTCTGAGTCTCAAAGAAGCTGCTCCGCACATGGACTTGACGATTCGTTTTAGCTGCTGAAAAAATTGTTGGTAATCGGGATTTGTAGCTACCATAGCAAGGAACATACCATAGATAGCCCACTTGATGTAAGAATTCTGTACGATCGAGTCGAGTGTTATTCCAACAACAAGACATCCTAGTATGAGAAACGCAAAATTGATGAATATCATTCCACGATCACTTCGTGTTGTTCGTGAACTGATGCCGAAAAGCATTATGAGAGCTATACAAATCTCGATGAAGGCCGCTTGCTTGTTCATAAGGAAATCCTTAGCTCCGAAAAGAGCAAATGACCATTTAAGCGAGGATATCAAGAAAACTTTCAATTTTTCAACAATGGCATCTTCTTGTTCTCTGAATCTACCAAAAAGAACAAACGAAACCTAAAATAATTTATTTACGGTACAGATAAATAATACAAGCTTGTAGTAGGAACGGTCCACCTGTATGCTTAAATCTTGCTCAACGTTAGCTTGCTCATCCACAAATGAAACTGTATTATTAGTAAAATTAATTGTACATATGAAATAGGGATAATTACCAAGAAAGTTTTAAACCTATTGTAATTGTGCTAATTCAATACTAAACCTTTTAATTGTGCTAATTTAGTCCTAAATAATTTCGCATTTTGCCAATTGAGTCCATTTGACTAATTTTGGTTGAAAATAAATTGACATTGACATTTTTAATAATTTTTAATATTTAATATTTTTTTCTTTTACTTAACTTTTCTTATTTTTTTTGTTTCTTTCTTTCTTTCTTTTTCCTTTCATTTTGGCTGGCCGCTAGCTAGGATCACGGCCCTCATGCAAGCCCTCGCCGGCAGCAAGCGAGATGGCCCTCGCCTAGATCTAGGCGAGGCCTTAGTGTCACCCTCACCCACAAAAATTTAAGGAAAAAAGAAAGAAAATTATAAAATTATCCACGTCGTCACAATTTGCATCTTATATAGGACTAACATCGTTAAAATCAACGATTTCTTTGCCAAAATTACCTGGAAGGACTCAATTTGCAAATTCTAAAAGATTCAAGACTAAAGTTGCACAATTGAAAGATTTACTATTAAATTGACACGATTATAATAAGTTTAGGACTTTTTGGATAAATTCCCATATGAAATATGCTGGTGAGAATTTCTCCCGTATAGCATTATTACGTGTTATATGAGAATCTGAA
Organism: Syzygium grande; assembly: GCA_024733475.1. Taxonomy (NCBI): domain Eukaryota; kingdom Viridiplantae; phylum Streptophyta; class Magnoliopsida; order Myrtales; family Myrtaceae; genus Syzygium; species Syzygium grande. Next base: position 31,195,082 of record JAMXDD010000001.1, read on the forward strand.
GTAGCAATCAAAAGCTTAGCATTAACGATTTGTAAAGTTCACGTGATAAGTCCTAAAATTGATTAATGACTCGTGATTGAAATGGATGGATTTTGCGAAAGTTTGTACAAATGAAAGTTCCATAAAACATAGAGAGCCTGGTACCCTAGAAGCTCGCGACCCAAAGAAGATATAGTTCCCAAGGAATGACATAAACGTAAGCAAGCAATGAAGAGTAGTAATCAATGTAAATTTCGACTGTTCGAATGCAAAACTGACCTCTGAGCTTCAGTTGAAGTGACGTTGATGTCGGACATTGATCTGGGCTAGCTTTCCAATGAAGAGTGTTGATGTATTTTTTCACCTCAGCACGAGAGGCAAAGAGCTCACAGTGAATGCAAATTATAGGGGGATTTCACGGAGGAGGTTTCGAACAAAGAGAGTTGATGTTCTCGTTCCCACTCTTTATTTGAGCAATTGCAGGGGAATTTAATGGAGAGGCTTCTCCATGGGATAAAAAGGGGAGAAAAAGGAGGCTTGACATTAAGGAGAGTAACATTCATGGGGGGTCTTGATGTGACCCCCAAGAACGCAATCGCCTTTTGGAGTAACATTAGAGTAACATTCATGGGGGTCTTGATATGACCCCCAAGAACGCGATCGCGCTCGCGTTTTGGAGTAACATTCATAGGGGTCTTGATATGACCCCCAAGAACGCGTCGCGCTCGCGTTCTGGACATACAGGAGAGTAACATTCGTGGAGGTCTTGATATGACCTCCAAGAACGCGATTGCGTTCCACCCAGAACGCGTTCCGCCCAGAATGCGATCGCGTTCTCGGGCCCAAGAATGCAACTTGGGGTCCCCAAGGGGTCATATCAAGACCCCCACGAATGTTACTCTCCTGAATGTCAAGACTCCTTTTTCTCCCATTGCGTTCTTGGGGATCATATCAAGGCCCCCACTCTCTCTCCTGAAAATTCTCCTTTCTTGCTAAACTTAAGTTGCCATAGTTGACCTCCTTTCCCTCCATTAAGGGTGCGCATGAGAACCATTCTCAGATCCGGAAACTATATTTGAGCAGAAATGATTTTTTTTATTCTGTGCTAGGAAACAATTTTCGATTATTTTAAGGCGTTTGGTAATTGTCCAAAATTTCTATTCCTAGACTAGAAAAAAAGTAAAATCGTTTGGTAACTACACAAAATTTTTGTTACTAAATAATATTTTAATAATATTTTGAGTTATTTGTTTTTCTTTTAGACATTTTTTATTTGGCCTTGGCCGGTCGCCGGCGACCATGCGCCACCGACCAGGCGAGGGTGTCACGGCCCTCGCCGGCCGCCGGTGGAGGCGAGGGTCGCCCTCGCCCGGCGAGGGCGGGTGGACCCTCGCCCGCACAGGCGGGCCGGCCTCGGCACGACCCACGACGACCCGGCCTCGCCGTGGGTTGCGACGGCGAGGCCACCTCCAAGCGACCAACTAGCCCTCGGCGCTCGCCGACCCTGGGCTGTGGTCGGTCGCCCGGCCAGCCGGCCCCCAACTTAAACGAAGAACAACACAAAAAATAAGAAAAGAAGAAAAAAAAAACTGATTCTCAAAAGTTGTGCCGAGAAACAAAGAAACAACTTTTTTTTTTTCTTGTTTCTCTTCCAAAAGAAACTGTTTCTCGGCACAAATTTTTGCAAAAATGTGCCGGGAACAAATCGTTTACTAAACGCATTTTACATTCAAACTATTTCTGGAAACAAAAGAACGAAATTTTCACTATTTGTACGTTGTCAAGCGCACTCTAAGACTATTTTCTCTCATGACGAAAAAAGTTTAAGGTTATATGAGCAAAATTATTAAAAATTTTAAAATTAAATTAATATTCGTACAATATATTCAAAATTGATTTGGTGATTATCCCCACGATGAGATGTGCATGTATATCTGTAATTGTTTTATATGACATGTCATATTTAATTGTAATGCATTTTTTACTTTAGGGTCATCAAAGTGGATTTTCCACTTATATTTTAAAAACTGTTTCATATCCGGCCATTTGACCTTCCAAAATCAAAATCACAACCTCAAAGGCAACATTAATGTTAATGTTGTTAAAAAAAAAACACAAGTGCTCCATAAAAAAAATTCATGAAGATAGAGCAAAGTTGCAAAGTTGCAAATTTAATGTATCAATGAAGAACTACTATAGCCTAACCATACTTTTGCGTATCGTTGCAAACACACGATACAGAGAGGAAAAAACTAATATTCATTTCATATATTGTATGAATATCTAATACAAATGGAAAAAGAGAGATGAAGGGTGTCTATTCCATCACTAAATCAAATAGACGACGTCCTCCACTTCACTTCATCATCGCCAACCGGTTGAGTCATAGGGTTATTATTCATCAATAATTCTTCTCGATCTGCAACACGACTTTTCAAAAGATTATCACTTGTAATTGAATGAGCAAGTTTCTAAGTTTCAAAGGAGTTGCTCCGACATGGACTTCGAGATTCATTTCATCTCCTGAAAAAAATTTGTTCGTTTGCAAGATTTGTAGTTACCATAACAAGGAACATACCATTGATGAGCCACTTGATATAAGAATTTAGTACGATCACATCGATTGCTATATCAACAACGAGACATCCTAATAAGAAACGCATAAAACTAAGGAATGTCATTCCATGATTGCTTCGTGCTCTTCCCTAACAGATGTCAAAGATCATGATGTGAGCTACGGCCACCACTATAAAGTTTGTTGACACCTGAATTTTTTCTGGAAAGTTGAGCATGCATTTATATAAAAAAATAATGATAATAACAAGAAAATAAAAAATGAAATAGTTAGTGTGTACAGATCAACACTTGACTGTTTAGCCCATCACTCCAACCCATCAGTCCACTAGTCCAGCCCGTCCACTAAGTTCGGACGCATCTCTCCAGCCCAACCCAACTCGGCCCACTTCGGCTGACGGTAGCCGCCGCTCATCCTCCATCGCCGATCACCACTGGTTATAGCAAGAACATTTCCAATTCACACTCACAGAGAGCTCAGCAAATAAATTTTCTCTCCCCGAGCGATTCCTCTCGTTCACTTTCCCTCTCCGACACCTCTGGTCCACTCAGACTGGCCACTGCCGTCACCGTTCGCCACTTTCACAGAGGTGCGAGGTGCTGGTCGTCCCTGCCATTCCAGCCCACAACGTTGCTGCCGTGATCTCCTTACTCAGATCCGATCGTCAATCAACAGGCTTCGTTACCCAAAACTGTATTAAGAGATTATGTCAGTTGCGTGTTTGATTTGCAAGAGAATTACATGTTGAGGTGGTGTAAATCCAAGTTGTTTCGAAATACGATGGCCAAGAGAGGAAGTCATTGTGGAGCTGAGGGAAGCGCAGCAGGACTCGAGGAAGAAGGTCTCGGATATAAAAGGATTAGCTCGCCGATGATGGTTCCGCCTCTTGGGATGGTGGGGATGGTGGAACCGGGAAGTCGGGGAAAGAGCTGGTGTTGGATTCTGGTAAAAGAGTGCGGATGTTTGATGTGAGAAGTTACCGAATATTGAAAGGACGAGACATAGGTTTGAGGAAGAGATCGGTAAATCTCCACCACCATCCTGACGAAGAGGTCTGGTTGGAATTACGGCATAAAGCCTTGGAGTTGGTAAATGAGTGGAGACTAGAAAATCGTAGGAAGCATTTGCCAACATATGGTCAGGTATGAGGAGATGAATGCTCTAGCAACATGAGTTCGCCCACCGGAGATTGCCTTCCCCGTCGCGTCGACACTTCGCGATCATATCATTTAGAGGATTTACGACTCGAACGAAATAAGCTAAGTCAATCGCCGCTCCTTTATTTGATTACTTGCTATTTCATTTTCGTGTACTCATGTCCTCGTCCATTTGTGTTTCTTGTCCAGAAGTTTGCGGCTAACCTCCTCAGCCGTTGGCCCGAAGTTGTGCCATTGCCGAGTCGAATAGAAGAGAAACAGAGCGTGTCCAAGTCTCTCCCCGACCCTCAGAGGTACCTGGCTTCATCTTGCACTTCGGGAAGCCCTCGGAATTGTGTAAAGATCTGGATGACTCTACGTGAGTACTTCCCATCTTTGGCACTAGTCTCATCGGAATAATTGCTACTTGGGGTTTTCTCTTGTTGTTGAATTCTTAGTGTTGGGAAGGAGACACTTCGTTGCGTCTTCCTTCAAAACTTGCACCGGTGACCATGGTACGTTGTGAGCAACAGAGAGTTGCTCATAGTATTTAGTATGCAATAAATAAAAGTCGATACTCAGGTTATGAGTAGAAATAATAATAATAATAATAATAAATTGGAAAGAGCATTTAGATTACGTTTAGAAGTTGCTCTTGCATACATGATCTAGATTAGAAACATATGATAAAAAAAAATGGGAATTGCACTTAGATTAGAATGGCATTTGGGGGTTGATATGGTTGTCTTAGGTTAGGTTAGGCATAGGTTTCATTTTGTGGTGTTCACTTAATATGTCTTTTTTTTATAGCTTAGAATTAGACTAATATTTAGTTTTGAATTTAGCTCACGGGGTTCCTGTTCCGGAGTTTAATAATGAGGTGATGTATATTGTTTGCCCGACATCGTATCGGATTATATTTCTGCATTTTACTTTTACATTTCGTTTCTATCTTGATTGTCTCGATATACCTTGTTGTGGCAATTCCACTTAGAAGGTATATTACTCCTAAAACACCTCCCCATTGCTCTTAATAAATTTAAAAGAAGAAGAAGAAGAAGAAGTTATCAAGGTTGGAAATTGTCCTAAAAGAAGTTCATTATTAAATCTTTCAATTTTACCAATTGGGTCCTAAACTTTTTCATGCTTTGCCAATTAAGTCTCGGCGAATTTTGGCTGGAAATTGTTGACATAGATGTCAGCCATCCTACGTGGCACGGCCGAGACCGACGCTGATGTGGACAATTTTTACTAATATTTTAATTTTTTCGAATTTTTTTTCATTTTTTCTTCTCTTTGCCTTCTTTTCTTTTTTTTCTTCTTTTTTCCCTTTTTCTTCTTTTTTTTTTTTTTTTCTTTTTTTTTTTTTTTTCCTTTTTCCCTCCGTCGGCCCTTGTCGTTGGCCTCAGGCGAGGGCCACCCTTGCCAGATCTGGAGAGGGTGGTTGTCACCAGCCAAGGCCCAAACATCCCTCGCTCGAGGCTAGCAAGGGTGGCCCTCTTTGAGACCGCATCGGACGAGACCTAGTGGTGGCCAGCTGAGGGAAAACGAAAGAAGAAAAAGAAAAGGAAAAAAAAAAAAAAAGAAAAGAAGAGAAAAGCAAAAAAAAAAAAAAGAAAAGAAGGAAAAGAAAAGAAAAAAAAGGAAAAAAAAAAAAACATTATTAAAATTATCTACGTCTGCGGCAACTATGCCACGTCAGCGATTTTCAGCCAAAATTGGCCGAATGGACTCAATTGAAAAAATTGAAAGTTTTGGGACTGAATTGACAAAAATGCGATAGATTTATAACTTTTTGGATAATTTTTACTGAATTAAATCGTCCAGCCCCTATAAAACCTATCACTCGGATATAAGAGGAGGGTAGGGCCAAGTGGATAAAAATTCTTGCTTAGAAGTACGTCCATGTTGTGGCAATTCCACCTAGAAGGTGTATTATCCCTAAAACACCTCCCTTCCATTGCTCTTAATAAATTAAAAACAAAAAAAAGAAGTTCTCAAGAGTTGAAATTATCAAAAGAGATTTTTATTGTACATAAAATCTTTTAATTTTGTTTTATGACATTGTCAATAATGTGATAACAAAGTATCGTGACCTCATACAATTGAAAAAATTAATACTGTTTATGTATTAGGAAAATGTCATGATAATTTCATTGATGTTCTAGGAGCATGTGTTAATATCTTCATCTTCCTAAAGCCATGTAAATAATAATTACCGAAAATTCATGTGTCCAAAGTTGTGGCGTTAGCGCCAACATAATAAAGGGTTGTGTTTTCCTCCTTCCATTCAAGAGTAGAGAAAACATTTTACAATATTTAAATTATATGTGACTGATCTCCGTAGATATTTGTAATCAACCAATTAAAGGGCTAGTTGGAGCTAGCATCCCTAATTAGAATTACAAGCGAATATGGCCTTATCATTTAATCCCCTAACCTATTTGAAATCCACACATATCAGAAGCAAATCATCAGTCACCACCACTTAATTCTCCACGACTAAGTGTCTTACTTCATTTATAATATTCTCCGTAACAACAAGTATTCAATAAATTATACGTATGCCAAGTGTGAGACTTATTCTCAAATTCAAACTGTCCACGGCTCTTCAAAGAATAAACAACAAAGCAAAGCAATTCTAAAAGGTCGATGTAAAATTTAATTGATAGATTTCATATAATCGCTATGGTTAGTGGCCATATCTTAATAGCAGGTTAGTTACGCCTATCATCAAAATGGAAAGTTGGACTATCTTATCCAATTGTTTGAGATACTTAAAAAAAAAAAGAATAGGTATTTCCTTGTCCTAAGATATTTTCTCAATTGTTCTAAAATATATATACTTCGAAAAGGAATAAGGTGTGGGTCAATTGCAAGATAAATGGAAAACACGTATTGTGGTTCCCGTTTTTGTGCAAGTTTTAAGCGCATGGTCCTACAATATTTGAGGACAGTAAATAAAGTAAATCAAATTATTTGTGATCAAGAAATCTCATCCGGTCAATTGAATAACATCATTCTTTATCTCATTGATGGGATATATTAAATTAGCGGCGTGTGTTTTTATTTTTTTGGGTCGGGAAATTAGCGGCATTGAGCGAGAAAGAGTGGAAGTTCATAAACAAGACAAATGACGTAGGAAAGTGAAAGCTGAAAGGGAGGCTCATGAGAGAATCGTTCTAGAGAGAGAGAGAGAGAGAGAGTCTGCATAACAATCATAGTAAGCATCATCGTAATCATCACGGACAATGACCGAGTGATATTTACCTAATTCAAAAACTTGTTACGTGTTAAAACTCAAATATGATAAATGTAACGTCACTTTGAAATCATGCTATGAGGCTGGTTGATTTTGTTTTTTTTTTTTCTGATTGTTTCTCTCTATTCCAAGGATTAGAGATTACTTTCAACACAATATTGATCTCTAACACAAGTGACCATAGCCAAATGCTTGGGTCTTTCTGACATTTTCTAAAGACTTGCGTGTTCGAACTTGCTTACAATAGTGCACAAGCAAGTTGCTTCGAAAAAGAGAGTCCCGATGCTTATAACTTTTTATGGAAATGCAACAACAAATTGCCAATTCTAAAAGATTATCCTTTGTGGATTGAATAACTATGACTCAAACAAAGCGTTCGCAATAGATGCAGAAATCCTGCGATAACGTCAAGAGAATTGCTAAGTTATTGTGACTTTTTTACCTTTTGATTTGAAAAAACTCCAAAACGACTTATGGTTCCTTTGTCATCTGAGATGTTGTAAACATGACATGATTGGGTTTTTTCATCACAATTTTTGCGGGAAAGGGCACTGTTGATTCATACTAAAGGCAGGACAAAAATTAAAGTGATACCATAGGGCACAAAATTGATTGGAAATAGATTTGCATTGCCAATCTTGGACAGATATGCAAAAGTTGCAAATTTAATATACCTACTATAGTCCGATCACACTTTTGCATATTGTACAAACACATAATACCGAGAAAAAAGCTCGTACATTTATTTCACATAACACACAAACATCTTCAAATACTAAGGGAAAAAGAGAGATGAAGAGTGTTGAACTCCATCATGAGATCAACTAGACAATGTCCTCCCCGACTCCACCTCCGTCACTACCAACGGGTCGAGTCACAGAGTTGTTATTCATCGATGATTCTTCTCGGTCCGCAACATTAATTTTCAAAAGTTTTTTGATAATCCTTTGTGATTGAATGAACAGGTTTTTGAGTATCAAAGAAATTTCTCCACACATAGACTTGAAGATCCATTTCATCTCCTGGTAAATTTGTTCATAACTGGGATTTGTAGCTACCATAACAAGGAACAAACCATAGATAACCCACTTGATGTAAGAATTCAGCACAATCAAGTCAATTGCTACTCCAACAAGGAGACATCCAAGTATGAGAAACGCGAGATTGATGAATGTCTTTCCACCATCACTTTGTGTTGTTCGTGAACCGATGCCAAAGAGCACGATGAGAGCTATAGCTATCAGGATGAAGGCTGCTTGATTGTTTAAAAGTACATCCTTAGCTCCTAAAAGAGCAATTGACCATCTAAGTGAGGATTTCAAGAAATCTTTTGATTTTTCAACGATGGCATCTTCTTGTTCTTCGAGTCTACCAAAAAGAACAACAAAATTTGAATTAACTAGTTTGCAAGGCAAATAAATAATACTTGCTTGTAGCTCGATCTGTCCACCTACATGCTTAAATCTTGCTTTATGGAAGCTTACTGTACAATGAGTTGTACATATGAAATATGATGGCGACAATCTCTCCCAAATTGCGTTACTACCGGTCATATGCGAATCTAAAATTACAAGCTAGAGCTTAGCATTAGCGACATGCAAAGTCCATATAATTAGTCTAAGCGGATCAATTGCAATAAGTAATAAATGACTCTTGATCAATATGGATGGATTTTGAAAAAATTCCACAACTAAAAAGCTCCAACAAGTGTTCTGATTGCTCATGACCCAAAGGAGGATATAGTTAATAGGGGTGTGTATCGGTCGCAGTCCAACCCACAAACCAGACCGAACCGAACCGGCCAATTTAGGGTGATTCCCGATTCCAATGGGAATAACCGGTGCGGTTCTTGATTCCATATGAGGAATCGGACTGGCCCAAATTACTTCATTTTCTTTTTATCTTTTTATTCTCAAGCAAATCCTAAATTAATAAATTGCATTTCAATTTTTAGTCTCTCTCTCTCTTTCATTCGGTAGGCGCCTCTCTCTCGATCTTGAGACTGTTTTAATTGCAGTTTTTTTTTTTTGGGGGGGGGGGTGGGTTGGTTTTCTTTTCTCGAGTACTAGTACTCTTTCAACGTGGCAATCTGCTTCTTTGGTCACTGAAAATCGTCTCTGTTACTTTAGCTTCACAGTATCAAATCAAAGAACGATCTGTGTGAAAGCACGACCGCCGCATGAGCATCAATCCCAAAACAGAGCCGCAGAAGTAATGAAAGAGTGGCATATTTATACCAGAGAAAGATCAGAATGGGCATTTGGCCAAACAAGCAAATAAAGCAAGCGATCGACAACAGATGGAACCAAATATGGTCAGCAGATTAATGAACATTCTAAAGGCAAGGGATTTATATGATAATCTGTGCATGCAATAGAACAAACAAAAAAAGAAAGAGAGAGCGAGCAAGCGAGCTCGGGAACCGGACCAAAACCAGCCAATCACCCCTAATAGTTCGTAAGGAACAATGAAGAGTTCTAATCGACATAAATTACGACTGTTTCGGATGCAAGAACTGACCTCCGAGCCTCTGTTGAGGTGACGTCGATGTCGGACATCGGTCCGCGGGAGCGTTCCAAACGGACAGAGAGTCGATGTTTCTCTTCAGCTCTGCGCGAAATGCGAAGAGTCTGCGGTGACCGCAGTAGTTTGAGGCACACTATCTATAGAACGAAAGGGCCAGTTCGCGGCCGCACTTCACCTGCGCGCTTTCATACATAGAAACCAGCGCCTTGCTGTTTTTTTTTACCTTCCGCATTCATGTGTCTTGTGTTTTTTTTCCTTTCCTTATTCCTTGCGGAGACCAGCGACTTTGCCGAGTCCCACACCGACTCATTCTTACGCTCCGCGGCTTACCGCAATAAGATCGGGCGGGGCCCACTCCTTGACTTTATTTACTGCGCCCTTTAGTTTTTTATCCGTGTGTCGTGTGGTGCATGTGTGTCACCTTTTTGTCCGGTCAACAAAAAAGCTTTTTGCAAAATTTCATGATATCAGGAAAATTTCACGATATCGTGAATTACAAAAAAATAACGACATTTTACAGCATTATGCACTTGTGTCTATGGGAAAAACGTCATTTTAGATAATACGCTGCAAAGCGGTGCTGGACTTTTTTTCTATTATGATTAATTAGTATATTTGACCCTCGGCTGGACATTTGATGAGTTGGGTTTTCCAAGCTACATCACCCTTACGTGATCCTTTTTCATTGTATGAAAAGTTCCATGATATGTTGAAGATGTGGCCAAAAATTTTAAGGGAAAAAAAAGTAAAAAAATTGATTCCTTTTTGTTCCCCTTTATGCAGTCTAAGTAATGCAAACCTGTGTTTCAACCGAAGGATGAACTCGTTTTTATTTATTTAATTTTTTTTTTGGATTGGCAAAAGGATAAATATGCCGGTCACTCTAATTTGATCGATTTCGTAATAGCCCTTGCTCTTAAGTATGCATGAGTCATCGGAGTTAAACTCTGGAAAACTCATAGACACTTCCCAGAAGAAATTAGGAAAAAGCCGATGTGGCCATAAAATCAAATAAAATCGTATTACTCGTGTACATAACATGACGATAAGGTATTGTTCACCAAATACAAAACATGCACATGATAACATTCGGTTTTCCCTAAATCAGAAGTTTTATTACATATGATGTTCAACAAAATTGATACACAAATATAGTATGATTGTGGGAGCTTCAAAGTCCAACAAACTTCGAAAAATTAACACATCGTGGAATGGCTAAACAATCTCTTAAAACCAACCAGAACCTCATGAAAGCAGATCGGATGGTGCCAAAGCAAACACTAGCAAGCACATCTTGATGACCAACAACATGGCCAGCGATAGTCTCGTCTAGGGAAGCAACTCGGAGTCAAGAGTCTTGAAAATTATTTGCAAGTACCGGTATATCCAGCTTGGGTTCATGGGTCCGGTCATTCTAATCAGTACTATAAAATAGATGACTTCGCAAATGATATAAAACTGCAGAACTGCATTACTCAACAGCCAAAATATGGTATAAATTGAAATGCGTAATATAATGTGAAATCTCTTGGTCAAGTCAAACCTTTACTGACGTTATTGCCATTGTAGTTGTCCGTCATCCATGTACCAAATTAGGAAAAAATTAATTGAAAGAAAAACAAATTCATAATGAAAAAAAAAACTAGCTATCTTTTTCGCACTCTAAGAAAAATTTTAAGAAAATATTCACACAATTGAATTACGTACCTTTCAAGTGTGACTGTATCATCAGCCATTTTATAGAGAACTTGGAACATAATGAACGCTGTAAATGGCAAGTGGAACAAGCAGTATATATATAGGTTTTGTTTTCTTTCCTGTCATTTTTTTTTAATATTTCTGTTGTACTTCATGAAATTTCATGATAATATCACGTTTGATGTGTCATAAATTCAAAGAAGCTGCGTGGTCAAGGCTCTATCATTATTATCTTTTTAAATTATTTCTTGGTTTTTCGGTCCAAGTCATCACTTAGACATGCTTTGACTTGCACAACAGTGTATGATGCTAACGATATTGTGGCATGTCTTGCAGTATTGTCGAGCACGAAAATGTCTGACACGATATTGTGCACTAAAAACCAAAAAATAATTGGAAAAAAGTCATCCCTTTTTCAAAGAATTCTCACAAATATAGTGCGATATCTCACACATGATTTACATAGCACTAATGACCAAAAGACTCAATTTATACATTAGATTATCTACTTAGATGCATAATTTCCGCTTTAGCAGCAACTGTTCTTTGGAAGAAAATACCAAAACCCTTTCTTGCAATGAAGAGAGACTAATTCTAACAATTGACAACTTACCAAAAAAAAATTCTAGCAATTGACAAATATAGAGGCAACACTTTAAAGATACTACTAAAATTTATTTGTATAGATATATTTATTTATTTATTTATTTGCACTGTTAATCTAGCTTCAATGAAGAAAAATCAACTTCCAAAAGGTGCGAATATATACACGATCAGGTGAGCACCTGCTTCTGTTTTATATATTATGTATCTTTTACTTATACTGCTTCAATCCTGATATTTCACCTTTCAAAATCCAAATCACGACCTAAAAAGCAGCACGCAAACACGCAAAGTTCTTTTACTTATACTGCTTCAATCTTGTGAATTTTGCTACAAAAAAAGAAGAAGCGATTACCAAAAAATTCATTAAGATGAAGCAAACACGCAAAGTTCCAAATTTAATGTATTGATGAAGTATTACAAGCATCGGCACTTTCCTTTCTGAAGCGATTTGCTCGTGCACTACCATAAGCAAGTTCGAACACACGATTCTTTAGGAAAAAAAAGTCAAAAAGACCCACGCATTTGGCTATGGTCACTCGTGTTAGAGATCAATATTGTGTTGAAGGTAATCTCTAATCCTTAGAATAAGGAGAAACAATCGGAAAAGAAAACAAAATCAGCCAGCCTCATATCTTGATCCCGAACAGATGTTGCGTCCATCATATTTGAGATTTGATGCATAACAAGTTTTTGAATTAGGTAAATCTCACTCGATAAATGTCGATGATGCTTACAATGACTGATAGGCAAGTGTTCAGAAGGTAAATCACTCCATTTTTAATTTTTGAGGACTCCCTACATGATAAAAGTCGTTATACTCTATCAACATGTATAAACCAACACGGTATTGGTCTAGATGGTAAGGAATTGTCAAGGACATTTCATGCGTAAAATCCTAAATATATCTGATCAGTATGGGGGAGTAGCCCCTATCACTTGGACAAGTTGACTACCTGAGGTGCACAAAAACTGGCCTAAATATTACGTGATTGCTAAACCCCACAAGAGTTTAACACTTAGTTACAACACATCGTTATTACAACAATACACTTACGTAATAATGGAAAACTTTCACTTGATCAAACACGTTCATGAAAACAGATTTTAACAAATCCAATAATCGAGAGATTATGTAAGGACATTTAATGAAAATGTGAATTTTATCAATGATACAACTTTTTTTTATCTCGCTCCTTTTTTTTTATGTATATGTGTATGCAGTACTTACAAAGACCAAACCCTAGATCTGGTACTCTATGGCCCTACGCCGTAAGGCTGCATGCATGTTGGCATCAATGATACAGTTTGATAAGAATCTGTAGCTCGAGATTGATACCCATACATGAATAGCCGGTCCAAGAAAGAGTGCATGGTGAAAAAGGAGAGACCAAAGCGGAGGAAAAAGGAAGCACACCAGAAATTGCACACCACCCACCCTCTCCTTGTCTTCATCGCGGGTCTCTCTCTCTCTCTCTCGAGAATGAATCTCTCCCCAGCCTCCCCTTTTCACGTTCCTATGAATCTATGACACACCCACCATCGTCGTAATTCTTCCCAGTTTGCAACATTAATTTTCAAAAGATTTCCATAAACACACGTGATTGAATAAATAAGTCTCTAAGTCTCAAACAAGTTGCTCCACACATGGACTTGATAATTTGTTTCATCTCCTGAGAAAATTGTTGGTAATCGGGATTTGTAGTTACCATCGCAAGGAACATACCATGGATAGCCCACTTGATATAAGAATTTAGTACGATCGAGTCGAGTGCTATTCCAACAATGAGACATTCTACTATGAAAAACATGAAATTAATGAATGTCGTTCCACAATCATTATGTGTTGTTTGAGAACTAATGCCAAAGAGCACAATGAGAGCTATAGAAATCGCGATGAAGGTCGCTTGCATGTTTATAAGTAAATCCTTAGCTCCAAAAAGAGCAAATGACCATTTAAGCGAGGATGTCAGGAAATCTTTCAATTTATCAACGATGGCATCTTCTTGTTCTCTGAGTCTCACTACAAAAAAACGAATTTTTTTAGACGAAATATCCAACGAAAAATTCTGGAAAATTTGTTGGGAAACGAATTTCCAACAAATTTTCCAACAAAAAAAAATTCGTGGGTAATTCGTTGTCGGAAAATTTTCCAACAAAATTTTTTTTTCTTTGGAAATTTTTTACGAAAATTTTTTCGTTGGAAATTTTGTGGGTAAATTAGTGGCTAATTTCCTTGGAAAGTTTGTTGGAAAATTCGTTGCTAATTATTCGTTGGAAAACTCGTGGCAAAATTCATCGATAATTATTCATGGGTAAATTGGTGGATAAATTCGTTGGAAATTTCGTTGCAAATTTCGTCACTAATTATTCATTGAAAAGTCGGGAAACAGAATTTCCAACGAAAAAAAAAAAAAATCTTGGGTAATTCAAAGTATGGGAAAATTTTTCGGACAATTCCAACAAAATTTCGAATGAAAAATGCTGAACAATTGTTCGAATACAAGTTTCCAAACCAATTTTCCAATGAAAAAAAATTCGTAGGAAATTCGTCGTCGGAAAATTTTCTAACAAAAAAATTTCAAACGAATTTTCCATGAATTTTGCCATGAATTTCCAACTCTTGTTTAAACAAGAGTTTTGCCATGAATTTTCGAACGAAAAATTTGGCAAAATTCATTGGAAAACGAATTTCCAACGAAATTAGCGACGAACAAAAATTCGTTGGTAGTTCGCCGTCGCAAATTTTTGAGACAAAAAATTTAAATTTTCGTTGGTAATTTGTGACGAAATATTTCGTCGCAAAATTCGTTGCAAAATTGGTTGGAAAATTCGTTGCAAAGTTCATTGGAAAATTCGTCGCTAATTATTTGTTGCAAAAATCGTGGCAAAATTCGTCGGTAATTTTTTGTGGTAAAATTCGTGGCAAAACAAATTTCCGACGAATTAGCGATGAAAAAAAAATTGTCGCTAATTCGGTGTCGGAAATTTTTTGCGACAAAAAATTTTAATTTTTCGTTGGTAATTTGCTGTGAAATTCAAATTTTCGGCATATGCGGCTTTTTTCAATTTTGTGGCAAAATTCGTGAGAAATTTTCCACGAAATTGAAAAACCAGGTATTTTGGCACGAACAAACAAATTCGTCTGAAATTTTTTTTCTCGCAACTTTTGGCGACAAAAATTTGAATTTTGGTTGGTAAATTTGAATTTTCATCGATAAATTTGAATTTTCGCTGGAATTGCGACCTCAACCCCCCCCCCCCCCCCGGAATCGCGACCCGCGTCCCCTCCTCCCAGTGCCCCCGCCCCGGAATCATGGCCGTGACCCCCGCCCCCCCTCCCCCTCGGCATGAGAACCCCCACGGCCGGAATCGCACCATGGGTGGTTTGAATACGGGCCGACAAGGATAGCATGAGGGGGACAATGAGGGCCTTGATTTGCTCCTTCTTGGCATCGGGGATTGGGGCTAAGGAGGCAACCAGGGTGGCCTCGGCGTCAGTGCCAGTGGCATTGTGGGGGGTAGGCGAGGAGGCCCAGCGGGCACGGAGGTGGTTCTTGAAGTTGATGGCGATGGCCTGGCAAATGCTTGTCGACGGAGGGCTCGGGGGATCGAGGCGGAGGCCGTGGGCGTGGGCTGGGCGGTCGGCGGCGTCGTGAGGAGGACTTGGCCTGGTGGCGAGGGGCGGGGGAGGAGAAAATTTGCCACGAATTTTCCAATCAATTTTAAACATATTAGGAAAAAATCCTTTTTTTGAAATTCGTTGGAAAATTTGTGGTAAATTTGCCAAGAATTTTCCAACGAATTTCGAACATATTAGGAAAAAAGCCTTTTTTGAAATTCATTGGAAAATTTATGGCAAATTTCCTACGAATTTTCCAACGAATTTCAAACATATTAGAAAAAATACCAACGAAAAATGTTTCGTTGGAAATTTCCAACGAATTTTGCGACAAATTAAAAAAAATCCGGTATTGTTTAGCATTTTTTAAATTCGTGGAAAAATCCGTTGGAAATTTCCAACGAATTTTGCGACAAATTAGTACATGCGGCATCTTTCAAATTCGTTGCAAAATTCGTGGGAAATTTTAAACTAATTTTCCCACAAATTTCAATTTTCCGGGCAATTATTTCGGTGTGTATAATTTTCGTTCCAAATTCGTTGAAAATTTTCAACGAATTTTCCCAAGAATTTAAAAAATGCCTAACAATACCGGGTTTTTTTTGAATTCGTCGCAAAATTTGTTTGAAATTTCCAACTAAAAATTTCGTCGCAAAATTCATCGGAAATTAGCGACGAAAACTTTTTCATCGTAAAATTCGTTAAAAATTTCCAACGAAAAATTTTTCGTCGTTAATTTCCAACGAATTTTGAGATGAACAATTTTTTGTTGGAAATTTCCAACGAATTTTGCGACGAAAATTTTTTCATCGCTAGTTTCCGACAAATTTTGCGACGAAAAATTTTTCGTCGCTAATTTCCGACGAATTTTACTTTTCATTGGAAAATTTGTCGTAAATTTGCGATGAAAATTTTTTCATCACAAATTTTCGTGGCAAAAATCCAGTTTTTTTTGTAGTGTCTACCAAAAAGAACAACGAAATCTAAAATAATTTATTTATGCTGCAAATAAATAATACATGCTTCTAGTAGGAACGGTTCATCTGCATGCTTAAATCTTGCTCAACAGGGCCTTCGCTCCCTCACTTGCAGCCAGCGAGGTGGCCCTCACCCAAATCTAGGTGAGGCCTTCGGGCCCTTGCGCCTAGATTTGGTGAGGGCCTGGGCAAGGGCCGGGACCCTTTCCAGCAGCAACCACTCGCCCAATTGTCTACGAAGACGTAGGCAACCCTGGTTGGTCAGAATGAAAGGAAAAGAATAAAAATTATATATATATTTTTAAAACATAGAAAGCCCGGTAACCCAAAAGCTCGTGACCCAAAGGAGGATATATTGTTCCAAGGAGCGACATAAAAGTACGCAAGCAAATGAAGAGCAAAGTAAATTTCGAGTTGTTTGAATGCAAAACTAGCCTCTGTGTGCCAGTTGAAGAAGAGTCGATGTCAGACATTGATCTGTGCTGGCTTTCCAAGAAAGAGTGTTGATGTTTCTTTCACCTCAGCACGAGAGGCGACGAGCTCCCAGCGAATGCAAATTATAGGGGGAAATTCACGGAGAAGCTTTCGAACGAAGAGAGATGATGCTCTTGTTCCCACTCTTGATTTGAGCAACAGCCTGGGAATTTAATGGAGAGGCTTCTCCAAGGGATAAAAAGGGGAGAAAAGGACGGTCCTACCAGAGAAAACTTTTCAGGAAATGAGTAATGACTATGGGCGGTTTTACCTATGGTCAGCCAGCCCTTTTCTCGCTGAACTTCAAATGTTACTGTAGCTGATCTCCTTTCCCTCCATCAGGATTCTCGTCTCCTGTGACGAAAAACATTTGTGACTACACGAGCAAAATTAAAAAATAAAAAAAATTAAATTAGTATCCGTATAGTATAATATATTTGCGACTCATTTGATAATTATCCCCACTATCAGGTGAGTATGGCATCTGCAGTTGCTTTATATGGCATGTCACGTCTATGTATCTTTTACTTTAAAGTCATCAAAGTGGATTTTCCACTTATATATTAAACATTGCTTCAAATCCTGCCATTCGACCTTCCAAAAAAAAAAAAAATCACAACCTCAAACGCAGTATTAAGGGTGTGCAAAATGGACCACTCGGACCAGATCATACTGGCTTATTTAGTCCGGTTCCTAAGAGTGTCGATCAGATTCCCGATTCCTAAAAATGAAATCAGTGTTCGGGCGATCCCATTAACAGTTCCAAGGGGGAACCGGACCAAACAGACTACATATATTTTTTTTATTTTTTATTTTTCAAAAAAATAGTAAAATGTGAACTAAATTCATGTACAACGCTTTCCCTTATCGTCGCACCACAATGACTCTTCATTCATCGTCAGTTCATTTAATATGTTAAAATTTATCACTCTCTTGTTGTGATGGGAAAAAAATAAAAAAGTGACTACTTCCATTGGATCGGACCAGACCAAGAACTGATCACCCCTATGCAGCATTAATGTCAGTATTGCTATTGAAAAGAAAAACAAGCGATCCATAAAATATTCATGAAGATAGAACAAATATGCAAAGTTGTGGATTTAATGTATCAATGAAGAACTACTATAATCTGACCACACTTTTGCGTATCGTGCGAACACACGATATAGAGTTAAAAAACTTGAATATCCATTTCACCTATTGTATAAACATCTTATAATACAAAGGGGAAAAGAGAGATAAAAGGTGTCGAATTCCATCACTAGATCAACTAGACAACGTTCTCCCCGAGACACTTGGTCGAGTCATAGGGTTATTATTCATCAATGATTCTTCTCGATCCACAACCCTACTTTTCAAAAGATTATCACTTGTGATTTTGTGGACAAGTTTCCAAGTTTCAAAGAAGTTGCTCCGCACATGGACTTCAAGATTTGTTTCATCTTCTGAAAAATTTGTTAGTATTCGGGATTTGTAGTTACCATAACAAGGAACATACCATTGATAAGCCACTTGATGTAAGAATTTAGTATGATCACGTCAATTGCTATATCAACAACAAGACATCCTAATAAGAGAAACACAAAACTAAGGAATGTCATTCTATGATCACTTCATGTTGTTCCTAGACAGATGCCGAAGAGCATGATGAGAGGTACGGCCATCGCTATAACATTTGTTAACACCTGAATTTTTTTTGGCAAATCCAGCGTGTATTTTTATGGGAAAAAAATGATAATCACAAGAAAATAAAAAAAATGAAATAGTTAGTGTGTAGTGATCTACACTTGACTTTTTGGCCCATCACTCCAACCCATCAGGACACTTGTCCAGCTCGTCCATTAAGTTCTAATACATCTCTCCAGCCCAACCCATCTCGGCCCACTTCGGCTTATTTAAACCCACCAGCAAACGGTAGCCGCAGCTCATCTTCCTTCACCGACCACCACAGGTTGTAGCACAGGACATTTCCAATTCACACGCGCGGAGAGCTCAGTAAGAATTTTCTCTCCCGGAACGATTCCTCTCGTTCACTTTCCCTCTCCGACGCCTCCAGTCCACTCAGACCAGCCACTGCCGTCACCTTTCGCCACTTCCGCCACCGCGCAAAGTGCTTAAACCTCGGTCATCGCCGCCATTCCAGTCCACAACGTTGCTCCTGTGATGTCCTTACTGAGATCCGATCGTCAATCACCACGGGCTTCGTCACCCGAAACTGCATGAGGAGAGATTGTGTCAGTTACGTGTTTGATTTGCAAGAGAATTACATGTTGAGGTCAGTGAAGGGTATAAATCCTGGGGTAGGATTGAAGTTGTTTCGAAACACGATGGCCAAGATTGAAGTTGGTGTTGAATTCTGGTAAAAGAGTGCAGATGTTTGATGTGAGCAATGAGAAGGCACCGAAAATTGAAAGGACGAGACATAGGTTTGAGGAAGAGATTGGTAAATCTCCACCGGTATCTTGACGAAGAGGTCTGGTTGGAATTACGGCATAAAGCCTTGGAGTTGGTAAAATGAGTCAGAGACTAGAAAATCGCAGGAAACATTTGCACAACATATGGTTAGATATGAGGAGATGAATGCTCCAGCAACATGAAGCCGCCAACCACAGATTGCCTTCCCCGTTGCACCGACACCTCGCGATCGTATCATTTAGAGGATTACGACTCGAACAAAATAAACTAAGTCAATCGCCGCTCTTCTTTATTTGATTACTTGCTATTTAATTTTGTATCTCATTTTTGTATACTCAAGTCCTCGCCCATTAGTGTTTCTTGTCTAGGTCTAGTTTGCGGCTAACCTCCTCAGCCACTGGCCTGAAGTTGTGCTGTTGCCAAGTCGAATTGAATAGACTGAGAGCATGTCCAAGTCTCTCCCTGACCCTCTGAAGGTGCACGGCTAGATCTTGCACTTTAGGAAAGCCTGAGAAATGTGAATGAATTAGTAAGGGCGCATAATAACCATTCTATTTCACTGTTTTTTCTATTTTTCTATTCCCGAGAATAGTTCTGGAACAGAAATCCGTTTACTAATGCAATTTCATCTTTCTATTTCTAGAAAAAAAAAATTTAGTCCAGAATTAGTTGTAGAACATAAATGAGAAATAAACATTTTATACTTTTCTATTCTTGGAACAAAAAGAGAAATAAAAACTCTCATCATCGCTCACCCTCACCTCCCGCTGCCCACAGCCGGCCGCCACCTCTCATCCGCCGCCATCCCTCCTCCCGTTGCCGCCTACTACCCGTCGATGAATGAAAAAGTGCGTAAGAGAGAGAATTTTGTGTCGTTATCAAATGAATTTATGTTCTGGAAAGAGAATTTGTATCATTTTCAAACGTGCATCTCTATTCATAAACTTGTTCGAGAAATAGAAATTGAAAAAAATTTGGCCAGAAATTTATTCTGGAACAAAATGGTTATCATTCGGGTCATAGATGACTTCTTATTCTCAATTTCTTCATCTTGCACCACATCTTGCACTTCTTAACTTTTTTCCGCCTAAATGATGGAACCACTCCCAATTCGATAAAATTAAGTTGTGTACCCGTGATCGGAAGACTCGTATCTAGGGTCTCACAGCTCCATTTCCAGCGAGAATTAATCGGATGATCAATCAAAACCTCCCATTATGAGCCGGGGAAAAACAAGCTATTTAGGAAGTTTGATTAACTCTAATTAGCATTTCTCGAAGTCACGGCAGAGAAAATGTACGGGTTACGAAGAAAGATAATTTATCCGAGTGGGGTGATTGGTAAATGAGATCGAACAGTGCTCGAGGACAATGAGCTGGGGTTAACATTGACTTGACTCTCTTCAGTCTTTCATTATCTTAAGAAGTTAATCTGATTGGTCCCAAAGAGGTCATCAAGTGATTCATTTTAGAAGAATGAGCGAAGTTATAGATTAATTACTGCTTCAAATCCTGATATATCAACTTTCAAAATCAAAATCACAACCTGAAATAATGTGATTTTCCTATGAGAGAAAAAAATTGATCGACGATTACTTCATGAAGATGGGGCAAATATGAAAAGTTGCAAATTTAATGTATGAACGAAGAACAACTATAATCTGACCGCATTTTTGCGTATTGTACAAACACATAGTGCAAAGGAAATAGCTCAGACATCCATTGCACGTATCGTACAAGCATATTATAGTATAAGAGGAAAAAGAGAGATATAGAGTATTGAATTCCATCAGTTGATCAACTAGACAATGTCCTCCACGAGTATGCCTCTATCTTCACCAACCGGTTGAGACGCAGGTTTGTTATGCATCGATAATTCTTCTCGGTCAGCAACATTATTTTTCAAAAGATTTTCCATAAAAACTTGTGATTGAATGAACAAGTTTCTAAGTCTTAAAGAAGTTGCTTTGCACATGGACTTGACGATTCATTTGATCTCCTGAAAAAGTTGCTGGTAATCAAGATTTGTACCTACCATACCAAGGAACATACCATAGATAGCCCACTTGATGTAAGAACTCAGTATAATCGAGTCTAGTGCTATTCCAACAAGGAAACATCCTATAAAGAAACGCGCAATTTATGAATGTGTTTCCACGATCACTTTGGTGTTGTTCGCGAACTGATGCCAAAGAGCACAATGAGAGCTACAGCTATTGGGATGAAGGTTGCTTGCTTGTTTAAAAGTACATCCTTAGCTCCTAAGAGAGCAAATGACCATCTAAGTGAGGTGTCAAGAAATCTTTTGATTTTTCAATGATGGCATCTTCTTGTTCTCCGAGTCTACCAAAAAGAACAACAAAATCTAAAATCATTAATTTATGGTGCAAGTAGATATTACAAGCTTGTAGTAGGAAGTGTCCACCTATATGCTTAAATCTTGCTTGACGGAAGCATACTCATCCACAAATGAAACTGTACAATTAGTAAAATCTATTGTGCATATGAAATATGATTACGAGAAGAATTTCATGTCCCAACATTACAAAAAGAGCTAATTATCAACATTGATTCGGATTAAGTGCGGTAAGTAATAAAACTCTCGATCAATATGGATGGACAAATAACAGTTTCAATGAGTGCACCAAATGCTCGTGACTCTAAATTTCGACTGTTTGAATGTTCTGAGCTTCAGTTCAAGTAAAGTTGATGTGGGACATTGATTCGTCCCAGCTTTCCAACAAAAGAGTCGACGCTTCTTTTCGCCTTTGCTCGAGAGCAAAGAGTTTGCAGTGACTGCAAATTGTGTTGGGCTTCAAGTTGGATTCTAATGAGGAATTTGTAATTAATTGCTCGCGCTTTGTTCCCCTCTCCTCCAATAGATCTATAACTTATAGATGCTTTCAAATTCGAATGTGCCCCGTTAGCTCTTGAAGTAACATGACTCCCAAAATGTGTGTGCAAATCCAAACAAGGTTCTTTGAAAGGAAGCCATGTGCGATCTTCAAATTACCAAATATTTCATCGTATTCCGTGAGTTGGGAATGAGTGGTAGCTTAGGTTACGGTGGTTAGGAATTCGAAACTTTTTGGAGACCATGAACAGAAGTGCCAATTCTGTTAAGTGTAGGATGGCAACGATGGGCATTGAGCATGAAAATTTAGAATGCAAAATGATATTTTTGAGAGGAGGTAAAGTGATAACGGGATAAAAGTGAGAATTATGATTAAGGGAAACCGCCTATTAAGGACCAGTTCAAAAATTAAAGAAAACCACCCATTGATTCTATAAATCCAGAAATAAAGTGGGATGGATCCGACTGAGATGAGATGAGCATATTAAAGTAATTAAATATTAAACAACGATTTCATCTAACAGCTTAAAGCTTTTAAAATAGTTAGATGAAATGGTTCCAAAAATCTCACATGGTATCTAACAGCTTAAGCTTTTAGAAAGGTCCCTGAGTTTGAATGAATTTCCGAGCCCCATTTGCCTCTCAATTAAATATATTCATGCTTAGTACTAGGCAAAAAGACCAGACTAAGCGTGAAGGGGAGTGTTATTAAATCACACATTCATCTAACCTCTTAAGCTTTTAGAACAGTTGGTAGTGATCCTACAAAATCTCACAAAGCACTTAGTTGAGGGGATTGAAGTTTTTAGGACTTTCATTTTATTTGTTGAAAATTTTTCTTAAAAATTATATATATTTCCGGTTCGGGTGGCTTGGTAGGCGGTTCCATGCCTAGAATCGGGAATTGGACTAGCACTCACAAATTATAAATTCCCGGACTGGTACTCACAAGTTCTAATAAATTGGAACTTGGAACCGTTGGTTCCAGGCAAGTCCAATCCGGCTCCTGGTGATTCCCAATTCCTTTTGCACACCCCTAGTTGAGAGTACATCTTCCTGTACCGGGGTTTAAGAAGTTAATCTGATTGGTTAAAATGCATGCTGTCGATGTAATGCCGTTTTTGTGAACATCAATCCGATCTCATCGACCGTAATAGTTGCATTGGAGTAAAAAGCCATAAAAGATAAAGAAAGAGAACTTCGTACAAGTTAAGAGTCAGAGATTCGATATGTTGTGTTTTTTCCATCATTCCTTGCCCTTTTGTTTACACTTCTAAATTCTTACTGACGTGTAATTTGATTACCATTTAAAATTGAAAGTTAATCGCACGACTGAAAAAACCCCTCCAATTAGAATAAATTATGGGTTAAATTACAGGAAAAATGGAAAAAGTAAATCGAATAGTTTTCGAATGAGAAATCTCATTTTGGTCAATGGAATCCGACCATTCTTTATCTCATTGGCAACCGTCATTTGGCGTGAAATTGGATTTGTTGATTCGTAGTAGAGGCACGACAAAAACAAAAGTGATACCATAGGGACAAAACCAAGAGAACCCTTGTTTCAAAGATAATCCCAGCGTGTTATATAAGGTAGATATTGTTCGTGTAAAGCAACGAGCAGTCAGTGGTGAGCAAAATCACAACCTAAAACGCAGCATTAGTGTTAATTTTGCTAGGAAGAAAAACGCGATTGATAAAAATTTCATGGAGATGGAGCAAATATTCAAAGTTTTGCAAATTTAATGTATCAACGAACAACTATTATAGTCTGACAACACTTTTGCATATCGTACGAAACACAAAATACCAAGCAAAAGGCTCAGACACCCATTACATACCAAAGCAACATCTAATAATACAAAGGGAAAATGAGAGATAAAGGGTGTATAATTTCATCACGAGATCATCTAGACAATGTCGTCTCCTCCCCGACTCCGCCTCTGTCATCACCAACCGGTTGAGTCACAGGGTTGTTATTCATGGATGATTGTTCTTGGTCTTCAACATTAATTGTCAAAAGATTTTCGACAATCACTTGTGATTGAATGAGCAAGTTTTTTATTCTCAGGGAAATTGTTCCACACATGGACTTGAAGACTTGTTTCATCTCCCGAAAAAATTGTTGGCAATTGGGATTTGTAGCTACCATAGCAACAAACATACCATAGACAACCCACTTGAAGTAAGAATTTAATATAATCGAGTCGATTGCTATTCCAACAACGAGACATCCTAGTACGAAAACATGAAGCTAATGAATGTCTTTCCATGATTGCTTCGTGTTGTTCGCGGACTGATGCCAAAGAGCACACTGAGAGCTACGAAAATCACGATGAAGGTCGCTTGCATGTTTATAAGTACATCCTTAGCTTGGATAAGAGCTAATGACCATGCAAGCGAGGATTTCAAGAAATCTTTCGCTTTTTCAAAGATGGTATCTTCTTGTTCTCCAAGTCTACCAAAAAAAACAACAAAAACTAAAATCGTTAATTTATGATGCAAGAAGATAATACAAGCTTGTAGCAGAAGCGGTTCACTTGCATGCTTAAATTTTGCTGGACGGAAGCTTAATTATCCACAGACAAAACTGTACAATGAGTCAAATTACGAGTACATACAATACATGATTGTGAGAGCAAAATGCATTACAACATGTCATATGCGAGTCCAAAAGTACAGACTAAATTTCAGCATTAATGACATGCAAAACCCATATTAATAGTCTAAACGGATTAATTGAGTAAGTTATAAATAACTTTTGATATAAAAGGATTTTGCAAGAATAGTTCAATTAAAAGTTCCAACAAACATAGAAAGCTAAGTGCCCCAAATGCTCGTGACTCGAAGCAGAATATAGTTCATAAGGAATGAGAAAAACATATGCAAACAATGAAGAGTCGAATCAAACCCTCTCTGTTGTTGTTGCTGGTCCAGTTGCTCGTCGTCTCTGTACTAAATCGGGAACAAATTATTTCAAAGGAAAATAGATTCAAATGAAAAAAGAGCCACTTTATCCGCTCTCCAAGCAGAGTTCTTAGAGCATATTCACATGAATGAACTGCATACCCTTCAACTGTCATTGCATGATCCGCCATGAATTGGGGAAGTTGGAGCTCTACTTACTCTGTGATTGCTTTTGTGAATGAGGAAGCGGAACGGGCTGCAGAGTGTATATATAGAGGTCATCTGCTCTGCCTTTAATTATCAGTTTATCTAATTGACGTGGACTTGACTTTTGCAAATGTTCATCCCATTTGACCATTAGATCCCCCATCGAGAGTTAAATCAGCGGTTGAGTCTCACTCCTCGATCAAGAGCTTGTGACCATTATCCTATAGTTATAGACTCGGGAATTCTTCTATTTTCTGAATTTTTCATGATGTTGCTGGCACAGGCACAGGACCGCCGGCTACATATATAGGTATTGTTTTTTTTTAATTTCCTATCAATTTTTTTGTATTTCTTCTCTGCATGCATTTAGTTATACATTTATTTTTTCGGTGTTTTACTATTTTCTCAATTTGTCATGATTTCAAACAACGAGCGCCACAGCAAAAGAGTTTTTCAAGTCAGACCATTCTGATTATATCTAACGTATTCTGTTCTATGATCTATTTATCTATCTATCTAGTATCTATATAGTTCTTCAATGCTGAATTCACTCTTCAGCCAGCCAAAAACATACTACTGCACCACGCCCATTTCCATGACGATTTTTCCTTCTCACTTGCAAATGAAGATGAAAAATTTCTTTTTCCCTTTCTCCTTTTCTGATCTCTTGCAGTCCCACTTTAACATGCTTTTGCGACTTTTGCATCTTGCTTGGGGTAGAAAATGCAACGATATAGAAGGAAAGAAAGTAAACGGATTGCATCAGGAAACTTCTTGGTGCTAAGAAAAAGTGAGAATTAGTTCACAAAAACATGCTTTTGCAACTTTTGCTGGTCCACCTTGGTTTTAGCGTACTATCCCTCGCCGGTCCACTTTAACATGCTTTTGCAACTCTTTGCATCTTGCTTGGGATGGAAAATGCAACCTGAACCAGGCAAGAGTCAAGCAACTTCCACAACTTAGGCACTTGTTAGTTGTTACTTACAAATCTACCCGCACATTAAAAGGTTAAACGTGGGCCACTCTTAATTTGAGTTTATTCCTTACCTTTTTTTTTTAATTCTTTTTGTTGTCTTTTGGGTTACTCTTAATTTGAGTTTATTCCTTACCTTTTCTTTATTCTTTTTGTTGTGCTTTTGGGTTACTCTTAACTTGAGCTTATTCCTTACCTTTTTTTTTTGTAGTTCTTTTTGTTGTCCTTCTGAGCTCACTGAGGTCTTCTTTCTGTTTGGCTTCTTTTTATTTTTTATTTTTCCATTTGAGATAAAAAAAAGTGTCCGTCCTTTCAAAAAAAAATTATTTGATAGATAGATAAGTAGTTATTGTATTAATGAGTTGTATATTTATTTTTTTTATTTTGTACAAGGAAACCATTATCCTAAATAACCTAACCACAAGTAAGAGTGAAAAGAATCATTTACTATTGTTAATTGATGCATTTGATTAAATCAAAACTTCAATATATGTCATTTCATTATAGTCCGTGTATTTTAACTGCTCAACTTTCATTTTGATAGGAGAATCTAACAATCAACTTTTTTTATTTGTCAAGTCATCACTTCACAATTTTTTAATAGATATTTCAAAAAAAATTCGCAATATGAAGCACATTAGAAATTCTAAACATCCATTATCATTGTGCAAATTCAAAAGAAAAAACTCCCTAAAATATTACCACGTGTGAAAATAATCTTTGTCTTGATTACATGGAATAATTAGTTGTTGACAAGGAAATTGTGGCAATTGTAATTGCATTATAAGACAACTTATTGAAACCATTTGCATGTTGTTTTTTTTGTCAATTCTAAATGCATCAAAATTTTCATAGAACCATCAAAGAAAAGAGAATGATCTTCAGAGTACAAATGTACTGCAATAGAAACAAATTGCATATGCAACTTAACAAAAAAAACATTCTCCATCCAGCCACTTGGCCCCCTAAAAAAGGCTACTTTCTCCAAAAAAAAGGAATTTTACTTGAATCATACAATAAAAGTTTTAGTTACATTACTAGGAGAGTCATTATTTGCTTAAAAATATCAGGGAGTAATTTCCAACGTCAGGGAGTGAGTAACTCCAACCTTAGAATAGGCCTTTTGGGTTGACTTATTGCATGTTTGAGTCCTCCGTGCCTATTATATTTCACCACCATGGATTTCAACGGCCTGGAACGTGAGCTTGACATTTGCCTTTCGATTTAAATGACCAGCTATTATGCCAATAACCTTTACAGTGACCACATATCTTCCTTTTTTGAACAATCTGAAATGCCAAAGGATCACGTCGTTTAGAAGTTGGTTCTCCTTTAGTTTTTGAATTCCAATCTTTATGATTTGTAGCTAGGGACTCATATAAGAAGGAATTACTTGTTCGTACAAAATGCTCAATTTGCTTTCCAACAACTTCCTTTCTGGAAAGTAGCCATTCTTGATATTTCCTTCCAACTCATGAAATAGTTGCTTATATGTATCATCTCTATTATTTTGAGTAATATCATGATTATCAAAGAACCTTATATCAAACCTCTATTGTGGATTAATTATATTTAGAGATAGACCATCGGAAATCCTAAATCTTCTCTTATGCACACATGGAAGGCCAATGATTGCATAAAACGCTTGGTACAAGTAGGTGGCTCAACTCTACTCTTCACAGTCTCATATTGCCAACAAAGCTCGTTTGAAGCAAATGTTGACACACTAGTAATCAAGCGCTTGAAAAGAGGAATATGAAGATGATGAGGAACACTAACCTTCTCACTTAATAATTTCATTTTGATTTCTTGAAACTAATTCTCTAGCGAAAGAATATTTTATTTTCACCTCGTCTAAATCTCTCTTTGAAACTTGTAGATATCCTTTTAAAATCAAATGTGCCCCTTTAGCTGTTGAAGTAACACAATTCCCAAAATGCATGTACAAGTTTGTCCAAACCGGCAAAAAAACTCTTTCCAAGCCATTTATTTTTCAGGTAAGTATCAAAAAAAAAACTCCAAACTAGTACACATTGACAAATTTACTTCAAACTAATCCTTTGACCACAAAAAATCCTATACTAGTACACCTATGACAAATTTACCCTAAACTAATTTTCTAATCACTAAAAACTTTAAACTAGTACACTTGTGATAAATTTACCCTCCTTTAGTTTTTGTTAAATTTGATTAATATCATGAAAAACTACAAACTGATATATCTGCGATAAATGGAAGGTAAAACCTCAAACCATTACACCTGTCAACTGTCACGTGTCATCTAACTTAATAATTTAACAGTAAAATTTAACAGAAACTAACATAGAGTAAATTTATCATAGGTGTACCAATTTAGAATTTTTCGTTATATTAACCCTTATTTTTAATGTAATTAAGAATTGATGGATTTTTTCTTGCGATAGTCTTCAAATTGCCAAATATTTTCATCATATTCTACTTCACTCTTGTATTTCAAAACCTTACAAAAATCAGATATTAAAGAATCCTAATATGTTCCATCTTCAAAAGAGATTTACATTTTCCCACAATATTCTTCTTAATGTGCCAAACACGCAACAAATTCACACTTCTAGGAAAAATAAATCCACTGCTCTCCAATGAGAAAAGCTAAAGGTTGACCATTAACACCGAATATGTTGCTAAACATTGTCAGAAGCCAATCCATTATCTTCCTTTTCCTCCTTTCTCAAAAGGCAAAGCATGAATAGAAAAGAGCATTAAAGTTGGTAACTTCAACAATTGCCAACAAAGGCATTTTGTATCAGTTAGTCTTGTAAGTACAATTGATTACAGAGAAATTTGATAAACTCCTTGTTAGTGCCATGAAGATAGGTTCAGAGAAAAATATGTGCCTAAAGCAACCCTCAACATCATGTTTTAAATTGTAGATGAATCCACTAAGCTCATTCAATAAAGCTTGGACCATAGCGAGACCATTCATATCTTTATCATTTATTTCGCTTTCATGTTGCAAATAGTTTTAGCTATAGCTGAACGTTGAGATTTCTTTGTCTCAAGGAAGAATGAAATTTGGTGACGAGGTATACCGGCTTTAGACATCTCTTTCACACGCAAATCTTCAACTTTAGAAAAGCGACAACAAGTAGGATATCCGAACATATGACTCGAAGGATCATGATTGTGTGATACATTGAAATTTTGAGTGACCATGATCCATTCTTCTTTTTATAGCCACAAACTCCAAAAGGATAATCAATCAAACAAGATCAACACCTTTTTCTTGGATATGCAATAGTGATAATATGTTAACCCCAGTGATTATCTCTCCTGTTGCAACCAAGAAGAATATATTTGTCTCTCTTTGACCTTGTATATGTATACACCAAAAATTCATTTAGGCTGCACGTTTAAGTACGTCTAATGGAACCAAAATGGAAACTTTATAGGTTCAGAATCAGGCTTTGGACATATGGAAGAAACTCAAAGCGATAGACGAAAGGAAGATAATTGGTGACCCACATGGGAAATGGCTCTTATATTTATCTCAGAAACCAAAGCATGCATGTCGTTACAATATCGACAAAATCCATAAGGTCCAATATACACATGTTCAGCCAAACAAATGAAAAGGGAAGTAAGTGGATCGGATGATTAAATTATGGGCTCATGCTTCATTGTCAACCCCACAATTGATTAATAAAGGATGAATGTTAATTTCCTTCTTCTCCAGACTGATTCGCCAATCTATAGCAGGGCTTAATTAAAGTAAAAAAAACATAGCAAACGTCCTAAGACGTGTCTAAAGAATATAAACATCTTACAATATGATTTGTTCCATGTCTCGACGTCAATGAGCCTAATAAGATGGTGTGAACCACCACCACCACCGCCATTGCGTGAAGATGGCAAACAAGCCCCTGCGGTCACTATCTTCAAATTTGACTAAAGAGAAAAATGAAACAGAGAAGACGGGCACAATCAAGAAGGGGTGAATTGCTTAATTGAAAACTTCGAAATATTTTAAGCAATTTTGGAAAGGACATTGTGTAAAACGTGTAGTGTGTGCCATGTGGTATAAGATTAAACGCTCTAGGTAGTCGCAAAGAGATAGCAACCCTCGCAATGGCAGACGATGTCCCTAGATAAGGTTGTTTGCCCTAGGGAGGGCCAAGTACACTCCCGGCGAGTGATCAGCGGCGACAGTTCATCTCCGCTCCCCCTCCTCTCTCTTTTGGCCTGTTTGATGATCTAATTAAGTTTTGAAAAATAAAATTCAAAATTTAATGAGACTAAAGCTTCTTTGATGACCTTTAATTAGAATTGACATAAATGATTCAATTAAGGTAATAATCCACTTAATCTAGTAAGTAATGAAGGGGTTTTCTAATTCTTTGAAGAGAAAAATATTCGATGGTAATTAGAAACTTATCAAATATATTCAAAATCCTACCAAAGAAAGATAACTAATAAGTAGTGAGGACAATGCACATTGTTGCCTGCTTGTTTGCTGTAAGCAGTAAGGATAAGTTAGAGTTGAAGGCATATGCCAAAAACTTCAAAAATACAACGAGGCAAGCCAAGGAATAAAGTTCAAGACAAATGTCGCTTTTTCTCGGGATACCAAGAAGATGTAATCACTAGCAATGTCTGACGAGGTGTGCAAACCAGGAATGATTCTTTAGTTGTCTCTTTGACAACATTATCTGCTCTCTGTGTAGCCTTCGTTTGAATGCTCTAATCTCTAAGGTCTAGGAAGGAGAGCCGATCGCAGGCACACAGCAGAGCTTATTAAGAGCGTCACGACATCTTGGCATCAGCCAAAACTGAGACACAGCCTGTTGCTTCCATGCCAACTTTAACAAACCCGATTATTCTGAAGGTGCATATTGCAGCATTTCTTTCGTGCATCTTGGTTTCTGCCGTCCAACCAACTTAAAAATATTTCTCACAGGATAGACAAAAATGTGTCCATTTAATCAATCATGCATAACAGCAAGACCCAACCTTCATTACAGCACCAGTTTAGGGTACTTGTTCTTTTTATGGAACAACGCAACAAATAATTCAACTGGCATAAAAGGTTAAGCAAGCTATAATCTGCTGTCATGTTAATCCTAACCTCAAATAGATAAGCTTGTAAAAGTTGTAGATAATTCAGTTGTCTAAGATAGTATATACAACCAGCATTTGGTGAGTTATCTGTGAAAGCTCCGATTTTAACGACAGCTAGCAGATCAAGCTACTTTCTTGCTTCTATCTCTCGCTTACCTAGGTGCTTCCTTTCTTGCTGTTGTTACAGAACCCGGCAGTAAAATGACCACTTGATCAATCACTCCTGAAATAGAACATGAAGACACAAATCAGAAGTCGACACAAGAGGAAATCAGCGAGTACAACTTCATTAAATTCGAGCTCTAATGAGGCCATTCCATTATGTAGCAAGAAAATGTCGGTTTCCTCATTGTCCAGATCACTTTTAATCCACCATCTTTCACCTCTGACTTATGCATTGATATCAGCTTAGCTTAAACAAGAAAAGAAAGCTTCGAAGAGCCATTTTTCCTTTGTCTTTCCTCAACCCCAAGAATTTAAAATCTAACAAGTACCACTAATACGGTCACTAATTCTGATATCACCATTGCTAACTAGTGAAAGGGGTGGAAAAAGTCGTAGCCAATTACCCACCATACCTAATTAGAGCAGTAGGTAGACTGAGCACTCTTAACCACTCAGGAGCCTTCAGAACATTGTATCATGTTGCATCGATGGACAATCTTCGAGAAATCATCAAGACTTAGCTGTAACATAGACAGACAAGTCATGCCATAAACAGTTAATTTGATTCTTAAAGACCCAAAATTAAAATCAACGTTCGATCCACAGTTGACTTAACATCATTAAATTTATGTTAATTCCTAAGAAAAGCAATCCTTAATACTATAGTCGGCAATTGTTTTCCTTTGCTTAACATTACTAGAAATTTGTTCAATCTAGCAAAAGAGATCTAAAAATAAAAGAGATAGATTACATTCTCCCATGCCATGAGTGGGCTAGCTAAAAGATCTAACTAGAGAATAATCTCAACATAACTATGTAAACATTTCATATCCCAACAGAAGCCTTTTTCCTACACTTTTGGCCATGACTAGTCCCGCCAGGATATCACCGCATTTACTTTCACTACTCCATTGTTATGATTAAACCAAGTCGGTGATACTTTCCCAGACAGTTATAGTGAAATCATATTTAATATTGTTCGATTCTTGACACATGGACTAACGCAAGATAATTTCAAATCGCCTAGATTTTGATATACATTAATAATTCAAGAATTTTGTTAAAAAGTGCCGCCAGGGCACTTCCTAAACACCTCAATAAAGAAAGTTTGTCATTTCCAATGCACTATCTTTCTCGTGCTAGGCATAATAAATGAAATGAAAACATTTCTTTATTAAGTATGGTTAACAGGTGCTGCAGGGACACTTGCCAACAAGACTTAAAAGTTGATTATGTATCTACGCAACAACAGGGCACTTCCTAAACACCTCAATAAAGAAAGTTTGTCATTTCCAATGCACTATCTTTCTCGTGCTATGCATAATAAATGAAATGAAAACATTTCTTTATTAAGTATGATTACGTATCTACGCAACAAGGCACTTCCTAAATACCTCAATAAAGAAAGTTTGTCATTTCCAATGCATTATCTTTCTCGTGCTGTGCATAATAAATGAAATGAAAACATTTCTTTATTAAGAATAGTTAACAGGTGCTGCAGGGACACTCGCCGACCAGACTTATAAGTTGATTATGTCTACGCAGCAACAGATACTCTGTCCTCATGGATGGTTTATAAAATTTCATAACACTGCAGTCAATTAAATTAATGATGCTGGGACTTTTTTCCAGAATTGCGTAACAGTTGAGTCCACAGCAATGCAGTTGACAGAAGAATTAGCATGCACGACTGGAGATGAAACAAAAATAGTAGTAGGCAGGACCTTTCCATCTCCATCGTTATCAAAGCAGTGAATCATGTTGGCTAGTTCCGTGTCTGTCCATGTAAAATCATGAGCATCAGCTGCTTTGGCTAAATCATGCACAGTGATGCCGGCCTTCCCTGCTTCTGCATGACACATGCAAGCTCGTCAGTTCCAAAAACACAAAGGTTCGCATGCCAAAAAGGGTCATCTATTGCACCAGCCTCCCACATTGTGAGGTCCAGGAAGGGCTAGATGTACCCACTTAACAATTAGATTACAAGCCACATAAAGAAAAAGAATTTCCGCACAACATCCACTTAAGAAAATCTCGTTTGTTAGTATCCAGAGGAATGTAGAAAAAACTGTCTATTAAGATTGACATTCAGTGACGTCTTTTGGCAGTTTCTGATACTACAGCAATCAAGAAGCAACCAATCTCACGACTACATACATATTAAACATTTGAAAATCCAGCAGATTTTCAAATGTTTAATACCCCTTTTCAAAACCGTGACTAAAGAAAGGGATGGGAGATATGCTGAGCATAAATATCTCCCTCCAAATTAGCCTTCTATAGATATTGGTGTCTTAGATGCGAATGCTTCAGCCTAACAATAAATTAGCTTCTCTGAAACTCCCTACCATTTGGACTAATGATGGACAAGGACAAGTAAACCTGACGTGCTAAACCAACAGGGTGGATGCCAAAGCCATCAATGCCAAAAAAAATGAAGGACTGAACGTGAAAAAATATGTATCCATCATCCGACAAGCATACACATGGAAACTCCATTAACCATCAATTACCATCTAACTGAAAGAAGTGCATAATCAGCTCATCCTCAGTCATCTTCACCCAGCTGGTAAACTGGATATCGATAATTATTTACAGGAAAACAAAGAAAGAAAGAAAGAAAAACGATAAGTTAGGAAAGAAAAAGGGAAACAAAATTTCTTTAAACAATAATTAGGATGAGTTACAGACTGGTTTTTTACTCTTCACTATTCTAGGATTTTCCCGAGTCTTTTCTACTCTGCCATTAAGATCTACACCAGCCTCATTTTTGGAAGGCTCTGAACTCACCATTCCTGAAACTCTGGCAGAATCATGCAGAGACAGCACAATGGCCTGCATTTTGCCACTGACTTTGTTAGTATTGATCTTGTAGTTACTACATGTGTAATATGTTTCTAATCCATGCTGAGATGAAACCCAAGCTTCACCATGGAATGAGAATATTACAATCATGAAAACACTAGAATTACCTTTGCCAATTCAGCATCATCATCAACATAATCCAACTTATTCGGAAACTTTTTGGTCTGAGGTTTCTTCTTCGGTTTTGGCACTTTTCTCTTTCCCTGGAGCAGGAGATAGTCACAAAAGGTAAAACACAACATTTCAAAGCAAGATGGAAGAATGCAAAAGTATTGACACGTCCGTTAGCTAGGAAGGACAAGAAGCTCGGTTATAAGAAGACATTTCAAAATAATACATGATCAAAATAATTCGCTGAATTCAGCTCGTCAATTGTGCTCACATCAATCTTTAAACTTCTTCCAGCCACATTGAACGACAATTCAGGTTTAGCTCCTTTTACTTGTCTCATTGTTTATTTCACATCAATGTCACAACCTCTAGGATAAGTGATATATCTGAAATCTGATCCAAATACTAAAAATGGATTAGGACTAAAAACAAGGAAAACAAAATTGATTTCAAACTAAGCATTTCGCAATCGGCACTAAGTATCGGAGCCAAATTCTCTGACTTAATAACTTATAAATCTACGCGTCTTCCATACAACACCACCCTGATCTTACCTAACATAAAACAACCAAGGATGAAGAAATTGCTGATGTTCAATATGTCCATTGCGATTATTATAATGACATGTCCAAGACTGATATATATACAACTTACTAAAAAGCCCAAGAGCATCTCAAATCTATAGTTTTATATTGTTGTTTAAATCCCAATTTAAATGTAAATCTAATTACTTGAAAAGCAATAAGAGGAGGTACAGAAAGAAAAATTGTCTTCCACCAAAACACACTCCAAGAGGACAGACAAAGCACCGGAAAAGCTAAACTTAAATGAAAGCCATAAGTCAATTTCACTAAAAACACCTACACTATATTATTCAGTAATTAAGTCATTTATTCAACTGTGGTATTGATATTTAACCAATTCGGAGAATTTCCAAGCTTTCTATCAGGTATTATACTTATGAAATGGGTTCAAGAATGTCACTTCAACCGCTATCCATTGAAAAGAAAGGAATGCTGATGCGGCACCTTACAGTGGTTGCCATGACGTTATATCATTGTGCCATGTGGCAAACTATCTTCCAATACTTTAAATGTATGTTTGGAGAAGTGAACTGATAGAAACCATGTCGAAAGTATTGATGAGTAGGTTGAAAGTACCAAGAACCTTTTTCATTGAACACACCTCAAAAACCAAGGTAATAGAAGGAGGTGATATACCACTTGCTTCTTGGTATTTGACATTGGATGGAATTGAAGGAAGCCCTAGCAATTGGTGTGAGGCTACTATTCCCTTCTTTGATAAAAAATATAAAAAAAAACCCATTTACAACTCAAAGATAAAGTCAAGGGGAAAGCATAAAGAAAGTAATCAAAAAAAGTAATTTTTCCACTTGCTATACTCGGAAAGGCTTAAAACATTCAAGGAAGTTGATGAACTGATAATAGAGGTTGTACTTAACATAAGGAATGCTATGAAGAGAAAAATGAAAAGGATAATAAAAGCTAGCTGCAACTCTTCAAGTACTGGCAACTAGAGTACCACCAAATTAATGTCCTTCACTAAAGCAGTCTGAAGTAATTAGCAATAGATGAAATTCAAAATAAGTAGCCAATAAACAATTAGACTGTAATTTCGGAATTTATTGTGATAATTTGAAATGCCAAGAAACATCAAAATTACACAATTTAATTGAAATTCTGAAGGACTTGAAAGAAAGGAAATACAAAGGGAAGGATAGCATGATAATCTACCAGCAAGCGTACTAATTTTCACAGAGTTTCTAAGCGACCGCACAAAATTTTGCTTAAGTTGGGTAATCTATAGATGTTGGGGAGTGAAATAGCATAACTCGGTTCTCAATGCCGCTTCAAGCCGAAAATCTTGTGGTTACTTAGGATCCAACTTTGATCTTCTCTAACAGTCCTCTGTTTAATTAAGCCAACTATTTCTTAGGAACACTGCTGAAGTTCCCAGAATGTCACAATCGAAGTAATAAAATCTGGGTGCATCATAAAGAAATTCGTTCTAATTAAGAAGGCGCTCAATGCAGCCACTACAGCAATATTTGTGAATAAAACACTTCGTGAAGAAGACTAAAGAACTGAGAAAACTCAGGAAGAAAGTGCCCCCGAATGCACTTCGCGACAACATTAACCAAAAATTATACTAGAAATAAAGACAGTGTCGTGAAGAAAATTGATAGGCAACACTTCCAAGCGACCGCAATTTGCGGTGGATACGCAACAGTTCGGACTGGAATGAATAAAAGCTAGAGCCACCAAGCCGAAAAATTAATGACACCCGAGCAAGAATCACTTCAGTCACTTCAATGGCCCCATTGTTCTAACTCTTTTGAGATGTACAAGCAGTGTCATTCTCATTGCGAAAAAACCAAGAAAGGAGAAACTCGATGATCATTTCTTTCTCTTGACTCCATTGCCTTAAACCTACCTTTCCATTTCCACATGCACCTTTAACCCAACTAGACTAGGAACTTAATTCACGCGAAAAAAATATAAACAAATAAAGATTCACCAAGACGAAAAAACCGACCTTTCTTTTACCAGACCCAGATACTTCAAAATCCTGATCGTCCTCCTCATCGTCGACGCTAAGATCATCATCGCCACCATCATCGTCCAAAGCGGGCGCGTAATCAACATCCTTGCCGTCCTCCTCCTCCTCCTCCTGACCCACCTTCCTTTTGCCCTTCGCGCCGCCCTTTTTCGCCTTGCGGCTCGAACCCATCACCGAACTCGCCAAATTACGGAGGCCCAGGGCCTCCATTCTCTTGTTGTTCTCCGCGATCCTCGACAGCCTCCGCTTCTCGTAAGTCGTCGACACGGCCGCCTTCGCCGAGCCGAGGAGGGTCGGAGGCTCCGGCTCGGAGCCCGAGCTCGCCTGCGCTCCGTCGGACTCCCAGTCGGAAGCGGAACAGCGGCGCTTCACCGCCATGCGAGCGACGCGGCAATTCTCAGACCGAAGTGACGACAGGCCGTCGCAAAATGACGAGGTCGGGGGAGTGAAGAAAATGGGAGGGAAGCGATGTAAAAGCAGCGCGGTCCAGTCGCACCGGTCCGATTGAACTTAAATAACCCCGCAATAACCAAAGCAAGACATTTCTGATTGATTGACAATCATCTTTAGACAAGATATTCTTTCCAAACGAAGAACTCTACTTATAGAAACTCAACTTTGGTTATATGGGCAACTGAATCAATGGGGGATTATGATTTCGTTACTCAACAGCTACTCAATCTCCTTGAAGCATTTGTGTCCAACGGGTTGATTGGAGAATGATCCTCTGAAAATTATCCAACGGCTAGATTGGAAGTGAGGAGTATAAAAGGATATTCTGGTATTGAAGAGAAAGAGAGGTTGTGAATTTGAAATTCCAAAGTCCAAGAGAGCTTCTACTTTCAACGCTTTTCTTAATGAGCTTCAAAATTGTAATCTTTGAGAGATTTAAAAGAGTGACTCTAAGATAGCGAGATCTATCAAAATTGAGTGTGAGTGACTCTAAGATAGTGAGACCTATCAAGATTGAGTGTTATTACTCACTTCTATAACCTCTGATTGATTCACTAGTAAAATCCAGCCATTAGGCTGTCACGCCCGCACCCCATGCGAATCATCGATGGTCGTTTTGAATGCGACGCCCACGATTAAATCACCGACCCATGCGAACATCAAAACATAAAATTAAAAACGATTAAAAGCACCCAGACAAAATTAAATACCAAGGGTAGTAGAACACTTGAACAAAATGAACCACATACTTCATTCAACGGCACGTACTCACAAAATCCAACCTTACATACAAAGGCCACTAGGGTTAAAACCACCATCATCAAAAGAGGTAAGTGGTCGGGTAGATTAGCCTAGTTATACAAAAAAGGGTCCACCAACTCCATGGGCACCTCTTCGGGATCTTGCTTCATCGGCTCTTCCTCGGGATCCCAAAACGCTATAATGGACCATTCATGGTCGGAGTTGGGAGTCTGAAATGGTTATATAATAACCATGAGCGAGTCTCAATAAGCAACACCCTAAACCCCACCTAGGCCAATGCGTGCCCGGACAAGTCTTACCCAAACACATAATAGAGCAACCATACAACTTAGGCCCTCGGGCCCAAATCAACATATAGTGATCCTGTAGGTTAGGCACATAACAAGAATGGCACTAAGCCCAACAATGGTACATACACCCATATCAATTGGCCACGAACATATGTCATGCACATGCTTACACAAAAAAATGCACTCTTCGTACATTTGCCAATGTCATGCTTATGCTCGTGCTCGCACTCATGCTCATGCCTCATCGATGCATCGTCGCACACTTGCATGCTAGCACTCTTGCCATTTATCAATTTCTCCTCCGACCCGCGTTAAACGCATCAGGTCCGACCCGCGTAAAACGCATCAGGTCTATCACTTCGAGATCGATCTCTGGCCCGCGTAAAACGCATCAGGCTCATGACACATTACCCGCGTAAAACGCATCAGGTTGGTCATCTTCCGGTAAACCGGGCATCGTCCCGCGTAACACGCCTCAGGACGGGTTCACTACCCCGCGTAAAACGCATCAGGGCTTATTGTGATCACACATTCACAGTCACCAATTTTTATCTGAACCCCGCGTAAGACGCATCAGGGCATTTTAGGTGATCACAATGCACATGTCATTCGGGCACACTCGTATATGCACATGCCGTGCCGATGCTTGAGATGCACACTCATGGCTATAACGTTCACATTTGGGCATTTACTTGCACAACACCACTTACTCAAATCACGATGCAACATGCTCAACTTGCACCATGCATATTCAATTTCATGAATCAACATGCCCAATCAGTCAATCAGTTCAAATCAGCCATCACATGGCCCAACCAATCACTCATGGCAATTCACGAACAAATCATATATTAGTTGCACAAGGCCCAATTAAAACCTCAATGGACAATCACTAATCAGTCCGAGAGAGAGAAAGATCGAGAATACACAAAATCGGGTCCAAACTGGGCAGTTGCGCAATGACCGAAATCCATTTGAAATAAATAGTAAATCAACTCCAAAAATTATGAAATTTGGATATGTTATACAAAACATCTTGATAAGCATTTTCCGTGAAGAACTCGAAATCAGTTCCAACCGTAAACACCTTGTTTTGTCGCTTGAAGTCAGACAAAAATCAACCTGCCCGGTCAGACCGCCTGACCATCAAAATGCATCTCATCCAGTACCCAAATTATTTTGGAAAGCCTTGAAATTTTTATATGTTATAGAGACGGATGTACTTAAAAATTTTCGTGAAGGAAGTTTGTTGAAAAGAGGTCTGGAAAAATTTATAAAAATTCGAACAGACCCGAAGGTCGGATGAACAGTAAATCCGGCAGACTGAATTCGGTCTAAAAATGGGCTTACGAATGGCATTAAATGACCTCCAAAAATTCCTAAATTAAATTATGTCATACTTCAAGATGTTATGAACAACTTTCATGAAGAACACTTCCTCAAATTCGGCTCACACAAGTCACAGTAAAAATAACAAAATCCAGCGACGCAGCAGCAACCCTACCGGAAATCAACCAACAAGCACCACCAAGCAAACCAAGCACAACCAGCCACTAAACCAACTATCCACAGCCCTAATCCACCCCTAAACATGTCCATTAGTAACCCACTAGCCTAACCAAGGATTAGGAAGTCACTTACACTTAGCCTAAGCAAGAAAAACCAAGCGAAGGGGCAGCAGCAACTTCTGCCGGTGCAGCAGCGACGGATGGCGGCGAGCGGTCGCCGGACGGCTGAGGCGGTTGGCTAGTGGAGGCGGACAAAGCTACTGGTCGGGCGTGCAGCAAGAAGAATCGAGAAGCAGAACAAGAAGCATCAAAGCAGCAGCAGCAGTAGCGAAGCAGCCAGAAGGAAAAGAAAACAGAAGAAGAAGAGGAGAGGGAGTGGTCGTGGAATGGAGAGTGAGAAGCAGCAGCAGGAAAACAAA
The DNA here is from genome assembly GCA_024733475.1 of Syzygium grande. Lineage (NCBI taxonomy): Eukaryota > Viridiplantae > Streptophyta > Magnoliopsida > Myrtales > Myrtaceae > Syzygium > Syzygium grande. Next base: position 31,235,536 of record JAMXDD010000001.1, read on the forward strand.
GCAGAAGTGAAGCAGAACCAGCAGCTCAGCAGAAGCAGAACAGAGGCATGGGCTCAGCAGAACAGAAGCAGAAGTAACGTGGGGCAGCAGCAAAGTCAGCAGCAGAAGTCAGCAGGGAGGGAAGTAGCAAAGCAGAGGCAGAACAACAGCGGTCACATGAGGGACGTGGGACAGCAGCAAATGGTCAGAAGCTCGTGGGTTAAGCAGCATGGGGGTTGGGTGCGGGGAGAAGAAGAAGAGAGAGAGAAAAGAGAGCACACAAAAGTCAAAGCGCACTCAAGTGCGATCCAACGTCCTCGTTCAAAACCGAAAACGATCTAATGGCTCACTAAAAATTCTAATTATAAACTAAGGAAAAACCCACGGATACTAAATAAAATAAACCCAGAGGGAGGTCTACCGGTCAAAATCCATTACCGGTCCAAATTTTCACTTTCCGACTAATCTAGGCAAACTCGAGGTTGGCTACAATAATATCGACACCGTCCAATTTAATTCGTCCGGAACTCCGAGAAATTCGACACCAAAATTTGGGCTCTAAATAACGACCAAATTCGATCGATGCAATTCTAGTGAAATCTCTAATTTAAAAATAAAATAACCGAAAAAATGATGGGTTCAGGCGAGATTTTACTATAAGCACATTGATTTAATTACATGTTTTATAAATCCCAAAAATGGGTGAAATTCGGGATGTCACAATTCTTCCCCCTTACAAAAATTTCGTCCTCGAAATTTACAATCCAACCTAACTATTCAAATAAATGGGGGTATTTGTGTCGCATCGACTCTTCGCTTTCCCACGTCGCACCCTCGATCCCATGGTACTCCCAAATCACTTTGACCATCGGAATTGTCTTATTCCACAACACTCGTTCCATTCTGTCCTCGATCCTCTTTGGTTTTTCCACATGATGACACTGTCGTCCACGTCTATTTCTTCATAATTCAACACGTGGGTAAGATCTGGTTCGTACTTCCTTAACGTAGAACACGTGGAATACATTATGCACTTGAGACAAATTTGGCGGTGGTGGCGAGGCGATAAGCTAGATTTCCGATTCTTTCCAATATTTCAAATGGACCTATATACCTCGAGCTCAACTTCCCTTTCTTTACCAAACCGAGACAACCCTCTCATCGGTGAAACCTTGAGAAACACATGATACCCTACTTGAAATTCCAAGGGCCTACATCTCCGATCCGCATAACTCTTCTCGATGACTACGAGCAGTCTTAAGTCTGTCCCGAATAACTTTAACTGCTTCGACTGATTATGGGACCAATTCCGGACCCGTTATACTCCATTCCCCAACCGTCCCAATAGACTAGAGATTGCACGCTCTGCCGCCTGGCGCCTCAAAATGTGCCATTTTGATACTACTGCTGATAATTGTTGTTGTAGGCAAATTCAATCAAATGCAACTGTTTCTCCTAGCTACTTTTAAAATCCAGTACACATGCCCGTAGCATTTCTCCCAAAGTCTAAATTGTCCTTTCAAACTGGCCATCCGTTTGGGGGCGATACGTCATGCTAAACGGTAACTTCGTTTCTAGTGCCGTGTGAAGACTTTTCCAAAAAGCGATAGTAAACTTGGGATCACAGTCCGTGGTGATCGCCACCGGCACTCCATGTAAACGAACTATCTGTTGCATGCACAACTCTACATACCTTTATAACGCGAGGTCCTTTCGTACTATCAGGAAATGTGCCGACTTTGTCAATCGATCTACTATAACCCAAATTGAGTCATGGCCCCTTTGGCCTCTTGGGAATCCCATAACAAAGTCCATCGTGATGTGTTCCCATTTCCACTCGGAAATTTTCAATGGCGTAACATTCCACCCGGCTTGCACTGTTGCGCCTTCACTTGCTAACACGTTAAACGCTTGGCCACGTGCTTGGGCACATCCACCTTCATGCCGTTCCACCAATAATGTTGTCGCAAGTTTTGATACAATTTCGTACTACCGGGTGAATATCTGTAATTGTTACGGTATGCTTTAGACAAAATCTCTTCCTTCAGTTTTGCATATCGGGTATACATAACCGTCCACGGAACTTCATAATCCCATCCTCAAATACCTGAAAATCCGATTTCCTTTTTGTGACATCCATTTCCAGAATCTTCTGGATTTCTAGGTCCATCGATTGTAAAGCCTTAATCTTAGCCCGGATTTCCAGTTTAATCCTCAATGCGGTAAGCAGACTCTAAACATGACTCGCTTCACACTTAAATTCCAAACCCGAATTTTCCCCAACAGAGTCCATTCCGTGACCATCATATGCGCGATGCTCGATTTCTAGCTCAGTGCATCCGATACTTTGTTATCTTTTCTGAAATGATACCGAATCTCGCAATCATAGTCCTTAAGGAGTTTCATCCAACAACGCTGCCTCATATTCAACTCATACGTGAAAACAAGTACTTGAGGTTCGGTGATCCGTGTAAATTTGAAACTTTTCCCCACACAAGTAGTGCCTTCAAATCTTAAGGACAAATATAATTATGGCCAATTCTAAGCCATCGTAAGATAGTTCAGCTCATGCGGTCTCAATTGTCGCGATCGCGTATGCCACCAATTTTCCATGTTGCATTAGCACGCATCGTAGTCCCTTTTTGCGACGCGTCCTTTGTAGATTTCACATCCTCATGGACTGACGGGACCGTCAACATTGGCGTGATCGTCACTCTGTTTTAATTCACGAAAACTCCTTTTTCACTTGGCCGTCTATTCAAATTTCATTTCCTTCTTTAGCAAATGCATCCACGGTGTAGCTAACGCTAAAAACCTTTCCACGAAACGTCTGTAATAATAACTGCCAAACCCAAGAAGCTCCGAACCTCAATTACCGTTGTCGGTCTTAGCCAATTCATGACGGCCTCGATCTTTTGTCGGGTCCTTTGCAATTCCTTACTCGGATATCACATATCCTAAAAATACCACTCGTGAAGCCAAAATTCGCACTTACTAAACTTAGCGTAGAGTAGATATTTCCTTAAAGTCCATAAAACTCTTTTCAAGCGTAGCTCATGCTCGCGGAACTCTTTGAATACACCAGGATATCGTCCATGAATACGATCACAAACTGATACAGAAATTCGTTAAATATCCAATTCATTAAATCCATAAAAGGCTGTAGGGGCGTTCGTCAATCCAAAGCGGCGTCCTTTGTAAACTCGTAGTTGCCCATACCTCATCCTAAATGCTGACTTGGCACATCCTATTTCTTGATCCTCAATTGGTGGTAACCAATCCTCAAGTCGATCTTAGAAAACATCTATGCCCCTTGTAACTAGTCAAACAGGTTATCTATCCTTGGAGGCGGTACTTATTCTAAATGGTCACCCGATTCAACTGTTTGTAATCAATGCACAATCTTAACAATCCGTCCTTCTTCCTCACGAATAATACTGGTGCTCCCCATGGAGATGCACCAGCATTTAATGAAACCTTCATCCAATAACTCCCACGCTTGGACTTTCGATTCCTTCAATTCCGGCGGTGATGTCCTATAGGGTACTTTTAAGATCGGTTCTATCCCTAGGGCTAATTCAACCACAAACTCCGCTTCACCATCGGTGGCAATCCCGGCAATTCCTAAGGGAAGACATCGGGAAGGTTACGCACCTTGACTATGTCCTTTAGCCTTGGTTCCTCAATCAACTAGTCAACCACAAAATAATTATTTTTCTATACCTCAAAAACAAAGCTCAATCCATCCAATTTCAATCCAACAGTCCCTCAAAACAAATCACCCGGTTCTTTATAAAATTGTAATTTCCAAGCATTACTCATCCTTCCGAATTCGTCCAAGAAAATCATTAGTGAATCGAACTCCATAAATTGATTGCCCCCTATTCACCATAAGTGATTATAAGTCTTATATGACCATTCAAGTAATAACTTCAAAATCATCTCCTATTGCACCCAATATCATCACATAGTGCATCTAGATCCTCAAGGCGCATCCTCCGCTTCCTTCCCAACCACAACCTACACCTTTCCTTACGTCCGTAGTCGATTCAGATTAATCTGCGGGACAGCTCCCGTTTGACGACCTACCCACGGTTACTGCGATTGCATCAGTAATCTATAAATCCTTAAACCGATTCTAATTATTCTGCGGGGCAGTTTCCGCTTAATGTCCTACCTGCGGTCGCTGCGATTGCATTAGTGACCTAACCTATCGGTTCAATAATTTCTCATCTGGTGACCTTACTGTCCACATCCACAACATGCTCCACTTCTACCTTGGCAATAGCCATTTCTATGCCTCTTTCCATAAGACCGACATGCGACGTTGAAGTAGTAGTTCGGCTTTCCAAAGTTCTTTCTTACTAGAGGGACAAATTTCGTTTCTCTGTCATAAGCTTCTTTCCAAAGTTTCTATTGTCCCTAGGCGTGTACCGCGATTCATATCTGTAACCCTCTCATTCATATCCCTTTCAACCGTTTAAGCCTCGTCATACAGCTCATTACAATCCCTTAAGTTCATTCGCATCAACTAAGCTGCGGAGTTTCGATTTCGGTCAATCCCGGAACCTCCTTGTCCTATCCCATGGTCCTTGACCATCCTTGGTGCGATACTTAGGCAACCTTACAAACTCGACCTCACCTTTGGTCGTGACATCCGATTTCAACTAAGCCGAAGAATTTCGTCATTTTTCTGTCCTTGTGCACTCTCTAAATGTACTCCACATTGAAGGTCTAAACAACGACACCCTAGCTTGGAATTATGCCCTTCAAAGTATCCTACTTTGGGGGTCCTCTTACCAATCACTTGCATTTCCTTTTAGTTGATATATAGCTAGGGTCACTTTTTCCTCATCGGTGCACCGAATACCTCAAAAGCTCCCTTTTTTTTTTTTTCTCTAAGTCCTCTATTCAAAGTAATGTAGCCTCAGGGTCACCTCTTCCCATCGAACCTTGCAGATTTAAATTTCAAAAATTTTCCAACCAACTAACGCATCTGTCTGATTGCATTAACTTGCCCTTGACCTTGATTCCCAACATTTCCATTATACCCATGATTCTCATTATTTTCATTGGCGGCGGCAACAGTGGCCTCAGCATCAGTAGCAACGGTAGCATTTCGCTCCTCAGTCTATCTTCCCATTAAAATTCTAACTTCCTCGAGTGCCCTCAAAATCTCATCCCATCTCGGATCCTCCGCAACTCCAACTTGTGGATGCATGCGACCTCGACCTCGACCTCGGCTACTCATACTCCATCGGGATTCACACCACCTACCTACCTGCTATAATTCCCTTTGGGAATTAAAAACCCTAGGCCAACTATACCGGTTTAAGCTCTAGGCGTTGAATCACAACAATTCATTAAGCGGGCAATCAATCACAACACCACTCAATCACAAAGAACGGTGATCGTGCACTAACCTCAAGTCCCGATGCACCTGCATTTCACAAATTATCATATAATACCACTCAACAATCACAATTACAATGCAAAAGGTACGCATGGCACACAAGTCTCCCCTAACTAACTACCCCAAAGTCATCGCTCCTTATCACTCCAAGCTTGACCATCTTAGTTCGAGCTGACCTTGCTCTCGATACCAAATCAGCGGGATGTCACCCCGCACCCCACGAAACGTTAAGAATCATCCTTGATGGTCGTATTTCGAATCTGACGCCCGAGGATTTGTCGCCCGACCCATGCGAACATCAAAACATAAAGCGCAAGCGGAAACGATTAAAAGCACCCGGACAAAATTAAATACCAAGGGTAGTAGAACACTTGAACAAAATGAACCACATACTTCATTCAACGGCACGTACTCACAAAATCCAACCTTACATACAAAGGCCACTAGGGTTAAAACCACCATCATCAAAAGAGGTAAGTGGTCGGGTAGATTAGCCTAGTTATACAAAAAGGGTCTACCAACTCCATGGGCACCTCTTGGGATCTTGCTTCATCGGCTCTTCCTCGGGATCCCAAAATGCTATAACGGACCATTCATGGTCGGAGTTGGGAGTCTGAAATGGTTATATAATAACCATGAGAACGAGTCTCAATAAGCAACACCCTAAACCCCACCTAGGCCAATGCGCACCGGACAAGTCTTACCCAAACACATAATAGAGCAACCATACAACTTAGGCCCTCGGGCCCAAATCAAGCATATAGTGATCCCGTAGGTTAGGCACATAACAAGAATGGCTTCGAGCCCAACAATGGTACATACACCCATATCAATTGGCCACGAACATATGCCATGCACATGCTTACACTAAAAAATGCACTCTTCGTACATTTGCCAATGTCATGCTTATGCTCGTGCTCGCACTCATGCTCACGCCTCATCGATGCATCGTCGCACACTTGCATGTTAGCACTCTTGCCATTTATCCATTTCTCCTCCGACCCGCGTTAAGCGCGCATCAGGTCCGACCAGCGTAAAACGCATCAGGTCTATCACCGAGATCGATCTCTAGCCCGCGTAAAGCGCATCGGGCTCATGACACATTACCGCGTAAAACGCATCAGGTTGGTCATCTTCCGGTAAACGGGCATCGCCCCGCGTAACACGCCTCGGGGACGGGTTCATTACCCGCGTAAAGCGCATCGGGGCTTATTGTGATCACACATTAACGGTCACCAATTTTTATCCCGAAACCCGCGTAAGACGCATCAGGGCATTTTAGGTGATCACAATGCACATGTCATTCGGGCACACTCGTATATGCACATGCCGTGCCGATGCTTGAGATGCACACTCATAGCTATAACGTTCACATTTGGGCATTTACTTGCACAACACCACTTACTCAAATCACGATGCAACATGCTCAATTTGCACCATGCATATCCAATTTCATGAATCAACATGCCCAATCAGTCAATCAGTTCAAATCAGCCATCACATGGCCCAACCAATCACTCATGGCAATTCAAGAACAAATCATATATTAGTTGCACAAGGCCCAATTAAAACCTCAATGGACAACCACTAATCAGTCCGAGAGAGAGAAAGACCGAGAATACACAAAATCGGGTCCAAACTGGGCAGTTGCGCAATGACCGAAATCCATTTGAAATAAATAGTAAATCAACTCAAAAAATTATGAAATTTGGATATGTTATACAAAACATCTTGATAAGCCTTTTCCGTGCAGAAATCGAAATCCAGTTCCAACCGTAAACACCCTGTTTTGTCGCTTAGTCAGACAAAAATCAACCTGCCCGGTCAGACCGCCTGACCATCAAAATGCATCTCATCCAGTACCCAAATTATTTTGGAAAGCCTTGAAATTTTTATATGTTATAGAGACGGATGTACTTAAAAATTTTCGTGAAGGAAGTTTGTTGAAAAGAGGTCTGGAAAAATTTATAAAAATTCGAATAGACCCGAAGGTCGGATGAACAGTAAATCCGGCAGACTGAATGCGGTCAAAAATGGGCTTATGAATGGCATTAAATGACCTCCAAAAATTCCCAAATTAAATTATGTCATACTTCAAGATGTTATGAACAACTTTCATTAAGAACACTTCCTCAAATTCGGCCCACACAAGTCACAGTAAAAATAACAAAATCCAGCGACGCAGCAGCAACCCTACCGGAAATCAACCAACAAGCACCACCAAGCAAACCAAGCACAACCAGCCACTAAACTAACTATCCACAGCCCTAATCCACCCCTAAACATGTCCATTAGTAACCCACTAGCCTAACCAAGGATTAGGAAGTCACTTACACTTAGCCTAAGCAAGAAAAACCAAGCTTAAAGGGGCAGCAGAATTCACGGTGCAAGCAGCGACGGATGGCGGCGAGCGTCACCGGACGGGCCGAGGCGGTTGGCTAGTGGAGGCGGACAAAGCTACTGGTCGGGCGGCAGCAAGAAGAATCGAGAAGCAGAACAAGAAGCATCAAAGCAGCAGCAGCAAGAGGAAGCAAAGCAGCAAAGCGAAGCAGCCAGAAGGAAAAGAAAAAAGAAGAAGAAGAAGAAGAAGAAGAGAGGGAGTGGTCGTGGAATGGAGAGTGAGAAGCAGCAGCAGGAAAACAAAACAGAAGTGAAGCAGAACCAGCAGCTCAGCAGAAGCAGAACATAGGCATGGGCTCAGCATAATGTAAGCAGTATAACGCGGGGGCAAAGAAAGTCAGCAGCAAAGAAAGTCAGCAGGGAGGGAAGTAGCAAAGCAGAGGCAGAACAACAGCGGTCACATGAGGGACGTGGGACAGCAGCAAATGGTCAGCAAAGGTCAGAAGCTACGTGGGTTAAGCAGCATGGGGGTTCGTTGGGGAGAAAGAAGAGAGAGAGAGAAAGAGAGAGCACACAAAAGTCAAACGCACTCAAGTGCGATCCAACGGTCCTCGCTCAAAACCGAAAACGATCTAATGGCTCACTAAAAATTCTAATTATAAACTAAGGAAAAACCCACGGATACTAAATAAAATAAACCCAGAGGGAGGTCTACCGATCAAAATCCGTACCGGTCCAAATTTTCACTTTCCGACTAATCTAGGCAAACTCGAGGTTGGCCACAATAATATCGACACCGTCCAATTTAATTCGTCCGGAACTCCGAGAAATTGACACCAAAATTTGGGCTCTAAATAACGACCAAAATCGATCGATGCAATTCTAGTGAAATCTCTAATTTAAAAATAAAATAACCGAGAGTGATCGGTTCCGGCGTAGATTTTACTATAAGCACATTGATTTAATTACACGTTTTATAAATCCCAAAAATGGGTGAAATTCGGGATGTCACAATTCTTCCCCCCTTACAAAAATTTCGTCCTCGAAATTTACAATCCAACCTAACTATTCAAATAAATGGGGGTATTTGTGTCGCATCGACTCTTCGCTTCCCACGCCGCACCCTCGATCCCATGGTACTCCCAAATCACTTTGACCATCGGAATTGTCTTATTCCACAACACTCGTTCCATTCTGTCCTCGATCCTCTTTGGTTTTTCCACATACGACACTGTCGTCCACGCCTATTTCTTCATAATTCAACACGTGGGTAAGATCTGGTTCGTACTTCCTTAACGTGAGACACGTGGAATACATTATGCACTTGAGACAAATTTGACGGGTGGCGAGACGATAAGCTAGATTTCGATTCTTTCCAATATTTCAAATGGACCTATATACCTCGAGCTCAACTTCCCTTTCTTTACCAAACCGAGACAACCCTCTCATCGGTGAAACCTTGAGAAACACATGATACCCTACTTGAAATTCCAAGGGCCTACATCTCCGATCCGCATAACTCTTCTGACGACTCTGAGCAGTCTTAAGTCTGTCCCGAATAACTTTAACTGCTTCGACTGACTTTTGGACCAATTCCGAACCCATTATACTCCGTTTCCCCAACTTCGTCTCAATAGACTAGAGTTCTGCACGCTCTGCCATATAACACCTCAAAAGGTGCCATTTTGATACTCTGCTGATAACTGTTGTTGTAGGCAAACTCGACCAAATGTAACTGTTCCTCCTAGCTACCATAAAAATCTAATACACATGCCCGCTACATATCTTCCAAAGTCTGAATTGTCCTTTTAGACTAGCCATCTATTTGGGGACGATAGGTCGTGCTAAATCGTAACTTCGTTCTTAGTGCCACGTGAAGACTTTTCCAAAAAGCGATAGTAAACTTGGGATCACGGTCCGAGGTGATCGCCACCGGCACTCCATGTAAACGAACTATCCGTTGCACGCACAACTCTACGTACCTTTATAACGCGAGGTCCTTTTCGTACTATCAGGAAATGTGCCGACTTTGTCAATCGATCTACTATAACCCAAATTGAGTCATGGCCCCTTTGGCCTCTTGGGAATCCCATAACAAAGTCCATCGTGATGTGTTCCCATTTCCACTCGGAAATTTTCAATGGTCGTAACATTCCACCCGGCTTGCACTGTTGCGCCTTCACTTGCTAACACGTTAAACGCATGGTCACGTGCTTGGCTACATCCACCTTCATGCCGTTCCACCAATAATGTTGTCGCAAGTTTTGATACAATTTCGTACTACTCAGGTGAATACTGTAATTGTTACGGTATGCTTTAGACAAAATCTCTTCCTTCAATTTTGCATCATCGAGTACACATAACCGTCCATGGAACTTAAGAATCCTATCCTTAGATACCTGAAAATCTGATTTCCTTTTTGTGACATCCATTTCCAGAATCTTCTGGATTTCTAGGTCCATCGATTGTAAAGCCTTAATCTTAGCCCGGATTTCCAGTTTAATCCTCAATGCGGTAAGCAGACTCTAAACATGACTCGCTTCACACTTAAATTCCGAATCCCGAATTCCCCCCAACAGAGTCCATTCCGTGACCATCATATGCGCGATGCTCGATTTCTAGCTCAGTGCATCCGATACTTTGTTATCTTTTCTGAAATGATACCGAATCTCGCAATCATAGTCCTTAAGGAGTTTCATCCAACAACGCTGCCTCATATTCAACTCCTTCTGTGAAAACAAGTACTTGAGGTTCGGTGATCCGTGTAAATTTGAAACTTTTCCCCACACAAGTAGTGCCTTCAAATCTTAAGGACAAATATAATTATGGCCAATTCTAAGCCATGCGTAAGATAGTTCAGCTCATGCGGTCTCAATTGTCGCGATCGTATGCCACCAATTTTCCATGTTGCATTAGCACGCATCGTAGTCCCTTTTTGCGACGCGTCCTTTGTAGATTTCACATCCTCATGGACTGTGGGACCGTCAACATTGGCGTGATCGTCACACTCTGTTTTAATTCACGAAAACTCCTTTTTCACTTGGCCGTCTATTCAAATTTCATTTCCTTCTTTAGCAAATGCATCCACGGTGTAGCTAACGCTAAAAACCTTTCCACTAAACGCGTCTGTAATAACCTGCGGACCCAAGAAGCTCCGAACCTCAATTACCGTTGTCGGTCTTAGCCAATTCATGACGGCCTCGATCTTTGTCGGGTCCACTGCAATTCCTTACTCGGATATCACATATCCTAAAAATACCACTCGTGAAGCCAAAATTCGCACTTACTAAACTTAGCGTAGAGTAGATATTCCCTTAAAGTCCATAAAACTCTTTTCAAGTGTAACTCATGCTCGGCGGAACTCTTTGAATACACCAGGATATCGTCTAAGAATACGATCACAAACTGATCCAGAAATTTCATAAATATCCAATTCATTAAATCCATAAAGGCTGCAGGGGCGTTCGTCAATCCAAACGGCATCACTGTAAACTCGTAGTGCCCATACCTCATCCTAAATGCCGACTTCGCACATCCTCCTTCTTGATCCTCAATTGGTGGTAACCAATCCTCAAGTCGATCTTAGAAAACATCTATGCCCCTTGTAACTAGTCAAACAGGTTATCTATCCTTGAGACGGTACTTATTCTAAATGGTCACTTGATTCAACTGTTTGTAATCAATGCACAATCTTAACAATCCGTCCTTCTTCCTCACGAATAATACTGGCGCTCCCCATGGAGATGCACCTGCATTTAATGAAACCTTCATCCAATAACTCCCACGCTTGGACTTTCGATTCCTTCAATTCCGGCGGTGATGTCCTATAGGGTACTTTCAAGATCGGTTCCATCCCTAGGGCTAATTCAACCACAAACTCCACTTCACCATCAGGTGGCAATCCCGGCAATTCCTGAGGGAAGACATCGGGAAGGTTACGCACCTTGACTATGTCCTTTAGCCTTGGTTCCTTAATCAACTAGTCAACCACAAAATAATTATTTTTCTATACCTCAAAGACAAAGCTCAATCCATCCAATTTCAATCCAACAGTCTCCCAAAACAAATCACCCCGGTTCTTTATAAAATTCGTAATTTCCAAGCATTACTCATCCTTCCGAATTCGTCCAAGAAAATCATTAGTGAATCAGAAATCCATAAATTGATTGCGCCTGTTCACCATAAGTGATTATAAGTCTTATATGACCATTCAAGTAATAACTTCAAAATCATCTCCTATTGCACCCAATATCATCACATAGTGCATCTAGATCCTCAAGGCGCATCCTCCGCTTCCTTCCCAACCACAACCTACACCTTTCCTTACGTCCGTAGTCGATTCAGATTAATCTGCGGGACAGCTCCCGTTTGACGACCTACCCACGGTTACTGCGATTGCATCAGTAATCTATAAATCTTAAACCGATTCTAATTATTCTACGGGCAGCTTCCGCAATGCCCCACCGCGGTCGCTGCGATTGCATTAATGACCTAACTGTCGGTTCAATAATTTCTCACTGGTGACCTTCCGTCCACATCCACAACATGCTCCACTTCTACCTTGGCAATAGCCATTTCTATGCCTCTTTCCATAAGACCGACATGCGGCGTTGGAGTAGTAGTTCGGCTTTCCAAAGTTCTTTCTTACTAGAGGGACAAATCTTCGTTTCTCTATCATAGGCTTCTTTCCAAAGTTCCTATTGTCCCTAGCCGGCGTGTACCGCGATTCATATCTGGTAACCCTCTCATTCATATCCCTTTCAACCGTTTAAGCCTCGTCATACAGCTCATTACAATCCCTTAAGTTCATTCGCATCAACTAAGCTGCGGAGTTTCGATTTCATCAATCCCGAAACCTCATTGTCCTATCCACATGGTCCTTGACCATCCTTGGTGCGTACTTAGGCAACCTTACAAACTCGACCTCACCTGGTCGGTCGACATCCGATTTCAGCTAAGCCAAGAATTTCGTCATTTTTCTGTCCTTGTGCACTCTCAAAATGTACTCCACATTGAAGGTCTCGACAATGACACCCTAGCTTGGAATTATGCCCTTCAAAATATCCTACTTTGGGGGTCCTCTTACCAATCACTTGCATTTCCTTGTAGTTGATATATAGCTAGGGTCACTTTCTCCTCATCAGTGCACCCGAATACCTCAAAAGCCCCATTTTGTTTTCTATGTCCTCTATTCAAAATAATGTAGCCTCATGGTCACCTCTTCCCATCGAACCTTGCAGGTTTAAATTTCAAAAATTTTCCAACCAACTAACGCGATCCGTCTGATTGCATTAACTTGCCCTTGACCTTGGTTGCCAACATTTCTATTATACCTATGATTCTCGTTATTTCCATTGGCGGCAACAAAGTGGCCTCAAACATCGATGGCAACAATAGCATTTCGCTCCTCGATCTGTCTTCCCATTAAAATTCTAACTTCCTCGGATGCCCTCAAAATCTCATCCCATCTCGGATCCTCCGCAACTCCAACTTGTGGATGCATGCGACCTCGACCTCGACCTCGGCTACTCATACTCACTGTGATTCACACCCACCTACCTACCTGCTATAATTCCCTTTGGGAATTAAAAACCTATGCCAACTATACCAGTTTAAGCTCTAGGCGGTGAATCACAACAATTCATTAAGCGGGCGGTCAATCACAACACCACTCAATCACAAAGAATGTTGATCGTGCACTAACCTCAAGTCCCGATGCACCTGCATTTCACAAATTATCAAATAATACCACTCAACAATCACAATTACACAACTGGGGTACGATGGCACACAAGTCTCCCTAACTAACTACCCCAAAGTCATCGCTCCTTATCACCCAAGCTTGACCATCTTAGTTCGAGCTGACCTTGCTCCGATACCAAATCAACGGGGATGTCACGCCCAAGACCCCACGAGCACGCAATCATCCTTCGATGGTCGATTTGAATGCGACGCCCCGTGATTCGTCGCCGACCCATGCGAACATCAAAACATAAAGCGCAAGCGAAACGATTAAAAGCACCCGGACAAAATTAAATACCAAGGGTAGTAGAACACTTGAACAAAATGAACCACATACTTCATTCAACGGCACGTACTCACAAAATCCAACCTTACATACAAAGGCCACTAGGGTTAAAACCACCATCATCAAAAGAGGTAAGTGGTCGGGTAGATTAGCCTAGTTATACAAAAAGGGTCTACCAACTCCATGGGCACCTCTTGGGATCTTGCTTCATCGGCTCTTCTCGGGATCCCAAAATGCTGTAATGGACCATTCATGGTCGGAGTTGGGAGTCTGAAATGGTTATATAATAACCATGAGAACGAGTCTCAATAAGCAACACCCTAAACCCCACCTAGGCCAATGCGCACCCGGACAAGTCTTACCCAAACACATAATAGAGCAACCATACAACTTAGGCCCCGGGCCCAAATCAAGCATATAGTGATCCCGTAGGTTAGGCACATAACAAGAATGGCACTTTGAGCCTAACAATGGTACATACACCCATATCAATTGGCCACGAACATATGCCATGCACATGCTTACACTAAAAAATGCACTCTTCGTACATTTGCCAATGTCATGCTTATGCTCGTGCTCGCACTCATGCTCATGCCTCATCGATGCATCGTCGCACACTTGCATGTTAGCACTCTTGCCATTTATCCATTTCTCCTCCGACCCGCGTTAAGCGCATCGGGTCCGACCAGCGTAAAGCGCATCAGGTCTATCACCGAGATCGATCTCTAGCCCGCGTAAAGCGCGATCAGGCTCATGACACATTACCCGCGTAAAAGCGCATCAGGTTGGTCATCTTCCGGTAAACCGGGCATCGCCCCGCGTAACACGCCTCGGGACGGGTTCATTACCAGCGTAAAGCGCATCGGGGCTTATTGTGATCACACATTAACAGTCACCAATTTTTATCCCAAACCCGCGTAAGCGCGCCGGGGCATTTTAGGTGATCACAATGCACATGTCATTCGGGCACACTCAGATATGCACATGCCGTGCCGATGCTTGAGATGCACACTCATAGCTATAACGTTCACATTTGGGCATTTACTTGCACAACACCACTTACTCAAATCACGATGCAACATGCTCAACTTGCACCATGCATATCCAATTTCATGAATCAACATGCCCAATCAGTCAATCAGTTCAAATCAGCCATCACATGGCCCAACCAATCACTCATGGCAATTCAAGAACAAATCATATATTAGTTGCACAAGGCCCAATTAAAACCTCAATGGACAATCACTAATCAGTCCGAGAGAGAGAAAGACCGAGAATACACAAAATCGGGTCCAAACTGGGCAGTTGCGCAATGACCGAAATCCATTTGAAATAAATAGTAAATCAACTCAAAAATTATGAAATTTGGATATGTTATACAAAACATCTTGATAAGCCTTTTCCGTGCAGAAATCGAAATCCAGTTCCAACCGTAAACACCCTGTTTTGTCGCTTGAAGTCAGACAAAAATCAACCTGCCCGGTCAGACCGCCTGACCATCAAAATGCATCTCATCCAGTACCCAAATTATTTTGGAAAGCCTTGAAATTTTTATATGTTATAGAGACGGATGTACTTAAAAATTTTCGTGAAGGAAGTTTGTTGAAAAGAGGTCTGGAAAAATTTATAAAAATTCGAATAGACCCGAAGGTCGGATGAACAGTAAATCCGACAAACTGAATTCGGTCTAAAAATGGGCTTATGAATGGCATTAAATGACCTCCAAAAATTCCCAAATTAAATTATGTCATACTTCAAGATGTTATGAACAACTTTCATGAAGAACACTTCCTCAAATTCGGCCCACACAAGTCACAGTAAAAATAACAAAATCCAGCGACGCAGCAGCAACCCTACCGGAAATCAACCAACAAGCACCACCAAGCAAACCAAGCACAACCAGCCACTAAACTAACTATCCACAGCCCTAATCCACCCCTAAACATGTCCATTAGTAACCCACTAGCCTAACCAAGGATTAGGAAGTCACTTACACTTAGCCTAAGCAAGAAAAACCAAGCGAAAGGGGCAGCAGCAACTTCGACGGTGCAGCAGCGACGGATGGCGGCGAGCGGTCACCGGACGGCCGAGGCGGTTGGCTAGTGGAGGCGGACAAAGCTACTGGTCGGGCGCAGCAAGAAGAATCGAGAAGCAGAACAAGAAGCATCAAAGCAACAGCAGCAAGTGAAGCAAGAAAGAAAGAGAGCGTTAAGGAAGGAAAAGAAAATGTAAGAAGAAGAAGAAGAAGAAGAGGAGAGGGAGTGGTCGTGGAATGGAGAGTGAGAAGCAAGCAGCAGGAAAACAAAGCAGAAGTGAAGCAGAACCAGCAGCTCAGCAGAAGCAGAACATAGGCATGGGCTCAGCAGAACAGAAGCAGAATAACGGGGCAGCAAAGCAAAGTCAGCAGCAGAAGTCAGCAGGGAGGGAAGTAGCAAGCCGAGAGGCAGAACAACAGCGGTCACATGAGGGACGTGGGACAGCAGCAAATGGTCAGCAAAGGTCAGAAGCTACGTGGGTTAAGCAGCATGGGGGGTTCAGCGGGGGAGAAGCAGAAGAGAGAGAGAGAAAGAGAGAGCACACAAAAGTCAAACGCACTCAAGTGCGATCCAACGGTCCTCGTTCAAAACCGAAAACGATCTAATGGCTCACTAAAAATTCTAATTATAAACTAAGGAAAAACCCACGGATACTAAATAAAATAAACCCAGAGGGAGGTCTACCGGTCAAAATCCGTACCCGGTCCAAATTTTCACTTTCCGACTAATCTAGGCAAACTCGAGGTTGGCCACAATAATATCGACACCGTCCAATTTAATTCGTCCCGAACTCCGAGAAATTCGACACCAAAATTTGGGCTCTAAATAACGACCAAATTCGATCGATGCAATTCTAGTGAAATCTCTAATTAAAAAATAAAATAACCGAGAGTGATCGGTTCGGGCGAGATTTTACTATAAGCACATTGATTTAATTACACGTTTTATAAATCCCAAAAATGGGTGAAATTCGGGATGTCACAATTCTTCCCCCCTTACAAAAATTTCGTCCTCGAAATTTACAATCCAACCTAACTATTCAAATAAATGGGGGTATTTGTGTCGCATCGACTCTTCGCTTTCCCACGCCGCACCCTCGATCCCATGGTACTCCCAAATCACTTTGACCATCGGAATTGTCTTATTCCACAACACTCGTTCCATTCTGTCCTCGATCCTCTTTGGTTTTTCCACATACGACACTCTGTCGTCCACGTCTATTTCTTCATAATTCAACACGTGGGTAAGATCTGGTTCGTACTTCCTTAACGTGAGACACGTGGAATACATTATGCACTTGAGACAAATTTGACGGTAGCGCGAGACGATAAGCTAGATTTCCGATTCTTTCCAATATTTCAAATGGACCTATATACCTCGAGCTCAACTTCCCTTTCTTTACAAACCGAGACAACCCTCTCATCGGTGAAACCTTGAGAAACACATGATACCCTACTTGAAATTCCAAGGGCCTACATCTCCGATCCGCATAACTCTTCTCGATGACTCGAGCAGTCTTAAGTCTGTCCCGAATAACTTTAACTGCTTCGACTGATTATGGGACCAATTCGGACCCGTTATACTCCATTCCCCAACCGTCCCAATAGACTAGAGTTCTGCAGACGCTGCCGCCATATAACGCCTCAAAATGTGCCATTTTGATACTCTGCTGATAATTGTTGTTGTAGGCAAATTCAACAAAATGCAACTGTTCCTCCTAGCTACCTTTAAAATCCAAAGTACACATGCCCGTAGCATATTTTCCAAAGTTTGAATTGTCCTTTTAGACTGGCCATCCGTTTTGGGGCGATAGGCCATGCTAAACGTAACTTCATTCCTAGTGCCGTGTGAAGACTTTTCCAAAAAGCGGCAGTAAACTTGGGATCACGGTCCGAGGTGATCGTCACCGGCACTCCATGTAAACGAACTATCCGTTGCACGCACAACTCTACGTACCTTTATAACGCGAGGTCCTTTCGTACTATCAGAAATGTGCCGACTTTGTCAATCGATCTACTATAACCCAAATTGAGTCATGGCCCCTTTGGCCTCTTGGGAATCCCATAACAAAGTCCATCGTGATGTGTTCCCATTTCCACTCGGAAATTTTCAATGGCGTAACATTCCACCCGGCTTGCACTGTTGCGCCTTCACTTGCTAACACGTTAAACGCTTGGCCACGTGCTTGGGCACATCCACCTTCATGCCGTTCCACCAATAATGTTGTCGCAAGTTTTGATACAATTTCGTACTACCCGGTGAATACTGTAATTGTTACGGTATGCTTTAGACAAAATCTCTTCCTTCAGTTTTGCATATCGGGTATACATAACCGTCCACGGAACTTCAGAATCCCATCCTCGAATACCTGAAAATCCGATTTCCTTTTTGTGACATCCATTTCCAGAATCTTCTGGATTTCTAGGTCCATCGATTGTAAAGCCTTAATCTTAGCCCGGATTTCCAGTTTAATCCTCAATGCGGTAAGCAGACTCTAAACATGACTCGCTTCACACTTAAATTCCGAATCCCGAATTCCCTCCAACAGAGTCCATTCCTTGACCATCATATGCGCGATGCTCGATTTCTAGCTCGGTGCATCCGATACTTTGTTATCTTTTCTGAAATGATACCGAATCTCGCAATCATAGTCCTTAAGGAGTTTCATCCAACAACGCTGCCTCATATTCAACTCCTTACGTGGAAAACAAGTACTTGAGGTTACGGTGATCCGTGTAAATTTGAAACTTTTCCCCACACAAGTAGTGCCTTCAAATCTTAAGGACAAATATAATTATGGCCAATTCTAAGCCATCGTAAGATAGTTCAGCTCATGCGGTCTCAATTGTCGCGATCGTATGCCACCAATTTTCCATGTTGCATTAGCACGCATCGTAGTCCTTTTTTGCGACGCGTCCTTTGTAGATTTCACATCCTCATGGACCCGACGGGACCGTCAACATTGGCGTGATCGTCACACACTGTTTTAATTCACGAAAACTCCTTTTTCACTTGGCCGTCTATTCAAATTTCATTTCCTTCTTTTAGCAAATGCATCCACGGTGTAGCTAACGCTAAAAACCTTTCCACGAAAACGTCTGTAATAACCTGCGGACCCAAGAAGCTCCGAACCTCAATTACCGTTGTCGGTCTTAGCCAATTCATGACGGCCTCGATCTTTGTCGGGTCCATCGCAATTCCTTACTCGGATATCACATATCCTAAAAATACCACTCGACGAAGCCAAAATTCGCACTTACTAAACTTAGCGTAGAGTAGATATTCCCTTAAAGTCCATAAAACTCTTTTCAAGCGTAGCTCATGCTCGGGCGGAACTCTTTGAATACACCAGGATATCGTCCATGAATACGATCACAAACCGATACAGAAATTCGTTAAATATCCAATTCATTAAATCCATAAAGGCTGTAGGGGCGTTCGTCAATCCAAACGGCGCCATCAGAACTCGTAGTGCCCATACCTCATCCTAAATGCTGACTTCGCACATCCTATTTCTTGATCCTCAATTGGTGGTAACCAATCCTCAAGTCGATCTTAGAAAACATCTATGCCCCTTGTAACTAGTCAAACAGGTTATCTATCCTTGAGGCGGTACTTATTCTAAATGGTCACCGATTCAACTGTTTGTAATCAATGCACAATCTTAACAATCCGTCCTTCTTCCTCACGAATAATACTGGTGCTCCCCATGGAGATGCACCTGCATTTAATGAAACCTTCATCCAATAACTCCCACGCTTGGACTTTCGATTCCTTCAATTCCGGACGGTGATGTCCTATAGGGTACTTTTAAGATCGGTTCTATCCCTAGGGCTAATTCAACCACAAACTCCGCTTCACCATCGGTGGCAATCCCGGCAATTCCTAAGGAAAGACATCGGGAAGGTTACGCACCTTGACTATGTCCTTTAGCCTTGGTTCCTCAATCAACTAGTCAACCACAAAATAATTATTTTTCTATACCTCAAAGACAAAGCTCAATCCATCCAATTTCAATCCAACAGTCCCTCAAAACAAATCACCACGGTTCTTTATAAAATCTGTAATTTCCAAGCATAACTCATCCTTCCGAATTCGTCCAAGAAAATCATTAGTGAATCAGAAATCCATAAATTGATTGCGCCTGTTCACCATAAGTGATTATAAGTCTTATATGACCATTCAAGTAATAACTTCAAAATCATCTCCTATTGCACCCAATATCATCACATAGTGCATCTAGATCCTCAAGGCGCATCCTCCGCTTCCTTCCCAACCACAACCTACACCTTTCCTTACGTCCGTAGTCGATTCAGATTAATCTGCGGGACAGCTCCCGTTTGACGACCTACCCACGGTTACTGCGATTGCATCAGTAATCTATAAATCCTTAAACCGATTCTAATTATTCTGCGGGGCAGTTTCCGCTTAATGTCCTACTGCGGTCGCTGCGATTGCATTAGTGACCTAACCTATCGGTTCAACAATTTCTCACCTGGTGACCTTCATTGTCCACATCCACAACATGCTCCACTTCTACCTTGGCAATAGCCATTTCTATGCCTCTTTCCATAAGACCGACATGCGACGTTGAAGTAGTAGTTCGGCTTTCCAAAGTTCTTTCTTACTAGAGGGACAAATTTCGTTTCTCTGTCATAAGCTTCTTTCCAAAGTTTCTATTGTCCCTAGCCGGGCGTGTACCGCGATTCATATCTGGTAACCCTCTCATTCATATCCCTTTCAACCGTTTAAGCCTCGTCATACAGCTCATTACAATCCCTTAAGTTCATTCGCATCAACTAAGCTGCGGAGTTTCGATTTGATCAATCCCGGAACCTCCTTGTCTTATCCATATGGTCTTTGACCATCCTTGGTGCGTACTTAGGCAACCTTACAAACTCGACCTCACACTGGTCGACTGACATCCGATTTTAGCGAAGCCGAAGAATTTATGTCATTTTCTGTCCTTGTGCACTCTCAAAATGTACTCCACATTGAAGGTCTCGACAATGACACCCTAGCTTGGAATTATGCCCTTCAAAATATCCTACTTTGGGGGTCCTCTTACCAATCACTTGCATTTCCTTGTAGTTGATATATAGCTAGGGTCACTTTCTCCTCATCAGTGCACCCGAATACCTCAAAAGCTCCCATTTTGTTTTCTATGTCCTCTATTCAAAATAATGTAGCCTCATGGTCACCTCTTCCCATCGAACCTTGCAGGTTTAAATTTCAAAAATTTTCCAACCAACTAACGCATCCGTCTGATTGCATTAACTTGCCCTTGACCTTGGTTGCCAACATTTCTATTATACCCATGATTCTCGTTATTTCCATTGGCGGCGGCAACAGTGGCCTCAGCATCAGTAGCAACAATAGCATTTCGCTCCTCAATCTATCTTCCCATTAAAATTCTAACTTCCTCGAGTGCCCTCAAAATCTCATCCCATCTGGGATCCTCTGCAACTCCAACTTATGGATCTATACGACCTCGACCTCGACCTCGGCTACTCATACTCACAGGATTCACACCACCCACCTACCTGCTATAATTCCCCTCGGGAATTAAAAACCTAGGCCAACTATACTAGTTTAAGCTCTAGGCAGTGAATCACAACAATTCACTAAGCAGGCAGTCAATCACAACACCACTCAATCACAAAGAACAGTGATCGTGCACTAACCTCAAGTCCTGATGCACCTGCATTTCACAGATTATCATATAATACCATTCAACAATCACAATCACACAACTGGGGTACGCGATGGCACACAAGTCTCCCTAACTAACTACCCCAAAGTCATCGCTCCTTATCACTCCAAGCTTGACCATCTTAGTTCGAGCTGACCTTGCTCGATACCAAATCAAGCGGGGATGTCACGCCCCGCACCCCACGAAACACGCAATCATCCTTCGATGGTCGATTTGAATGCGACGCCCGAGGATTTGTCGCCGACCCATGCGAACATCAAAACATAAAGCACAAGCGGAAACGATTAAAAGCACCCGGACAAAATTAAATACCAAGGGTAGTAGAACACTTGAACAAAATGAACCACATACTTCATTCAACGGCACGTACTCACAAAATCCAACCTTACATACAAAGGCCACTAGGGTTAAAACCACCATCATCAAAAGAGGTAAGTGGTCGGGTAGATTAGCCTAGTTATACAAAAAGGGTCTACCAACTCCATGGGCACCTCTTCGGGATCTTGCTTCATCGGCTCTTCCTCGGGATCCCAAAACGCTGTAACGGACCATTCATGGTCGGAGTTGGGAGTCTGAAATGGTTATATAATAACCATGAGAACGAGTCTCAATAAGCAACACCCTAAACCCCACCTAGGCCAATGCGTACCCAGACAAGTCTTACCCAAACACATAATAGAGCAACCACACAACTTAGGCCCTCGGGCCCAAATCAAGCATATAGTGATCCTGTAGGTTAGGCACATAACAAGAATGGCACTGAGCCCAACAATGGTACATACACCCATATCAATTGGCCACGAACATATGCCATGCACATGCTTACACTAAAAAAAAATGCACTCTTCGTACATTTGCCAATGTCATGCTTATGCTCGTGCTCGCACTCATGCTCATGCCTCATCGATGCATCGTCGCACACTTGCATGCTAGCACTCTTGCCATTTATCCATTTCTCCTCCGACCCAGCGTTAAACGCATCAGGTCCGACCCGCGTAAAACGATCAGGTCTATCACTTCGAGATCGATCTCTAGCCCGTAAAACGCATCAGGCTCATGACACATTACCCGCGTAAAACGCATCAGGTTGGTCATCTTCCGGTAAACCGGGCATCGTCCCGCGTAACACGCCTCAGGACGGGTTCACTACCCCGCGTAAAACGCATCAGGGCTTATTGTGATCACACATTCACAGTCACCAATTTTATTTGAACCCCGCGTAAGACGCATCAGGGCATTTTAGGTGATCACAATGCACATGTCATTCGGGCACACTCAGATATGCACATGCCGTGCCGATGCTTGAGATGCACACTCATAGCTATAACGTTCACATTTGGGCATTTACTTGCACAACACCACTTACTCAAATCACGATGCAACATGCTCAACTTGCACCATGCATATCCAATTTCATGAATCAACATGCCCAATCAGTCAATCAGTTCAAATCAGCCATCACATGGCCCAACCAATCACTCATGGCAATTCAAGAACAAATCATATATTAGTTGAACAAGGCCCAATTAAAACCTCAATGGACAATCACTAATCAGTCCGAGAGAGAGAAAGACCGAGAATACACAAAATCGGGTCCAAACTGGGCAGTTGCGCAATGACCGAAATCCATTTGAAATAAATAGTAAATCAACTCCAAAAATTATGAAATTTGGATATGTTATACAAAACATCTTGATAAGCATTTTCTGTGAAGAACTCGAAATCCAGTTCCAACCGTAAACACCTTGTTTTGTCGCTTGAAGTCAGACAAAAATCAACCTGCCCGGTCAGACCGCCTGACCATCAAAATGCATCTCATCCAGTACCCAAATCATTTTGGAAAGCCTTGAAATTTTTATATGTTATAGAGACGGATGTACTTAAAAATTTTCGTGAAGGAAGTTTGTTGAAAAGAGGTCTGGAAAAATTTATAAAAATTGAACAGACCCGAAGGTCGGATGAACAGTAAATCCGGCAGACTGAATTCGGTCCAAAAATGGGCTTACGAATGGCATTAAATGACCTCCAAAAATTCCCAAATTAAATTATGTCATACTTCAAGATGTTATGAACAACTTTCATGAAGAACACTTCCTCAAATTCGGCCCACACAAGTCACAGTAAAAATAACAAAATCCAGCGACGCAGCAGCAACCCTACCGGAAATCAACCAACAAGCACCACCAAGCAAACCAAGCACAACCAGCCACTAAACCAACTATCCACAGCCCTAATCCACCCCTAAACATGTCCATTAGTAACCCACTAGCCTAACCAAGGATTAGGAAGTCACTTACACTTAGCCTAAGCAAGAAAAACCAAGCGAAAAGGGGCAACAAGAATTTCACGTGCAGCAGCGACGGATGGCGGCGAGCGGTCGCCGGACGGCCGAGGCGGTTGGCTAGTGGAGGCGGACAAAGCTACTGGTCGGGCGGCAGCAAGAAGAATCGAGAAGCAGAACAAGAAGCATCAAAAAGCAAAGCAAAAAGAGTTAAGCAGCCAGAAGGAAAGGAAAGAAAAAGAAGAAGAAGAAGGAGAGGGAGTGGAGGGTCGGAATGGAGAGTGAGAAGCAGCAGCAGGAAAACAAAGCAGAAGTGAAGCAGAACCAGCAGCTCAACAGAAGCAGAACAGAGGCATGGGCTCAGCAGAACAGAAGCAGAAGTAACGTGGGGCAGCAGCAAAGTCAGCAGCAAAGTCAGCAGCAGAAGTCAGCAGGGAGGGAAGTAGCAAAGCAGAGGCAGAACAACAGCGGTCACATGAGGGACGTGGGACAGCAGCAAATGGTCAGAAGCTACGTGGGTTAAGCAGCATGGGGGGTTCAGCGGGGGAGAAGCAGAAGAGAGAGAGAGAAAGAGAGAGCACACAAAAGTCAAACGCACTCAAGTGCGATCCAACGGTCCTCGTTCAAAACCGAAAAACGATCTAATGGCTCACTAAAAATTCTAATTATAAACTAAGGAAAAACCCACGGATACTAAATAAAATAAACCCGGAGGGAGGTCTACGGTCAAAATCCGTTACCGGTCCAAATTTTCAATTTCCGACTAATCTAGGCAAACTCGAGGTTAGCTACAATAATATCGACACCGTCCAATTTAATTCGTCCCCGAACTCCGAGAAATTCGACACCAAAATTTGGGCTCTAAATAACGATCAAATTCGATCGATGCAATTCTAGTGAAATCTCTAATTTAAAAATAAAATAACCGAGAATGACGGTGGGCCGGCTTAGATTTTACTATAAGCACATTGATTTAATTACATGTTTTATAAATCCCAAAAATGGGTCGAATTCGGGATGTCACATAGGCTATCTACGTGAAGAGTGCACGTAGGTCTGCAATAAGCCAAACCACTATAACTTTTGTATGCAATTTTCTATCCCTTAACTAATTATTATTATCTTTAGTAGTATACTGCACACAAGTGAATCTAATTACAGCATAGTCTCTCTTCAGACTCTATCTTTACGTGATAATAATCCCGATTGTTTTAATTCCACTCCCAAGCTGTCCAGGTTATAGTGCTAGTCACATCAACAATTTCCTTTGTGGAAAATGGCCATTCTTGAAACTTCCTTTCCAAGTCATAAAGTGGTTGCTTAAATGAATCTTTTTTGTTATTTTGGTTAATATCACGATTTAGTAGGGACCTTATATCAAACCTCCATTGTGGATTAATTATATCTAGAGGTAAATCACCTAAAAACTTCAATTTTATCTCATGCGCACATGAAAAGCCCATGGATTGCATAAAATGCCTAGTACAAGTAGATAGTGCAACCATACTTTTAGCGATCTAATATTTCTTGTAGTGCTTGTCTAAAAAAGGAATAATCAAGTTCCTAAAAAGAGGAATACGAAGATGATGATGAACTCTTATCTTCTCACTTGACAATTTGATTTTGATTTCTTGAATTCGATTCTCAATTGCAACCATATTTTATTTTTCATCTCGACTATATACCCCATTGAACTTTTGGATATGCTTTCAAGTTGAATGTGCCCCTTCAGCTATTGAAGCAACATGATTCCCAAAATGCATGTGCAAAGTCGGTCCAAGCAGGCAAAAAAAGCTCTTTAAATGAAGCTATGCATGTTTAATGTAATTA
Source organism: Syzygium grande (assembly GCA_024733475.1). Taxonomy (NCBI): domain Eukaryota; kingdom Viridiplantae; phylum Streptophyta; class Magnoliopsida; order Myrtales; family Myrtaceae; genus Syzygium; species Syzygium grande. The sequence continues at coordinate 31,261,156 of JAMXDD010000001.1, forward strand.
AGAACCAATGTCTTTTCCTTATAATCTTTGAATTGCCGGATAATTTCATGATATTCCACTCGACTCTTCGAGTCCAAAACCTTGACCAATCGGACATAAAAAAAATTATAAACCCAATCCTTTCCTTTTTCAAAATGGAATATATTTTACCACAATTTTTTCTCAATTGCCAAATACACAACAAAATTTGCACTTCTTGGACAAATGAATTGAATTGCATTCATTAATGTGGACTCTAAATCAGTGACAATAGCTTAAGGTTGACAATCTACACCCAATATGTTGCTAAACATTATGAAAGCCCAAAAACGTAATCTTCGTTTTCCTACTTTCTCGGAAAGGCAAATTATCAGTAGCAAGAAGTATGACACTATAAACTCTCACAATATCCAACAGAGGCATTTAGTATTTATTTGTCTTGCAAAGACAATCCATTACAAAGACATTTCAGAAACTCGTTATTAGTGCCATGGAGATAGGATGAAAAAAAAAATACGGAAAAGAGTAGGTAACGGTGCTGTTAAATTCCAAATCCAAACGGTGGGTTCTACACCTCAAATTTTTTCAAGGAAACCCGTCAACTTGTTTAACCGGTTTCCTTGAAAACAATTAAAATTGGAAAATGTTACTCAGTTGGTTTCCCTCAAATCCCGTGAGAGTCCATAATATGAGAAAAGAAAAAATAACATTAAAAAACCGATTATTTTAGAATAAATCAAATATCGAAATATAGATAATCACAAGCAAAACTATATTATCACTAGCCAAAAAAAAATAGTTAATGTCATTAGAAAGATCAATTCAAGTTCAAAGATGGAAAAAGATGAGAAATATTTGTCTTTGAAACTAATAATGAAATCATTGTGCATTCAAAGAGCTCCTCATTCTTTTCACTCAAATCAAGTTGCTTTGGGAGGACTCTCCAATGACTAGAATTAAGATCGGTGATATAGATTATGTATAATAACAGATTAAATAAGGAAAAGATCAAAAAATAAAAAAATGGATTAGTAACGAAAAAATTGTCCTGTTCATTCAAGTCTTATAGATGAAGATGGGCAAGGACCTAAAAAATTACAAGATCAATTTTAGGATCGCATGAGTCAAGGCTCAAGTTTAAAAAATAATCCAATAAAATACTATACAAATTTTACTTGATATAACTTCCACCGTTTGGTTCATACAACCACGTGACACCCAACCCTATGTCATTTTTTACGGATTAGAAGTCAATTTATATTAAATTATTTTTCTTCAAAAAAAAATAATAATAAGTACTAGTAATGATTGAAGACACCCACTTCCTCCGTGATTGCAAATCATTTTTTGATAATAGCTACAGTGACCAGTTTGATCCAATATTCGAAGTGAGTAAAAATCGTTGAAATTCTCTCGAGCGCCAACGCGGGTCAAGTGATCAGGGGTTGTTTTCTTCTGCATTTGTTCTGTATTATATTTCTTAAAAAGTTTTGAAAGCAACATAAGGTGCCACTTCAGCACCACATCATTATTTAATGGTAACTAGTCGACTCCATTAGTATTTTCATTTACTTTTTAACATAATGACCAATTCGAACAAAAAAATTTAGGGTGCCATTGTTCGTTTTTATTTTTCTTTAGCTTCCATCGTAAAAGTAAATAAGGCATGTATATCTTATAAAATTGATATTTAAATTCCTCTACAAGTCCAACCAGTTGCCATGAACTTGCGCAACAAATATATGCTCAGAATTGCACCGTTATTAATTATAAAAAACAAACCGTCCTCTTAGCAAAGTCCAAAAAACTAAATGCGTTGAATCACCCTCAACATCATGTTTAAAATTGTAGATGAATCCACCTGCACTAAGATTATCCAGTAAAGCTTGGACCATAGTGCGGTAATTCAGATAACGAGTATTCAATAAATTATACACATGCCAAGCGTGGACTTATTATGATATTTGACTGTTCATACTTGAAGACAGTTTTGCATGCAATCCCATGGTGGATCGATAGGGGCTGAAAATGGATTTGGGCATTATGATGATCATGGTCTTATTGTCGTGTCGATGGGCCTTCAATGTGCCACATCACAGTGGTTTTTGCTTATTCGATCAAAGTAAATACGAGAGCAAACAATGATCACTCCTTAATTTTGACTAATTAATCATAGCTTCCCGAGAATTTCATACAGAGACAAACCATCTGCAATCTATCCATGAAGAAATTGGACAAACAATGTAGGTTGACATGCTTTTGAAGTTCGCAACCTCGTTTTGAAACTGTTGACTATAATCGAATGGAACAAATCATGTGACTTCATACAATTGGAGCGTGACTGGTACTACTCTGGGTTCCCTACTCAAACACAACTCTATCGGGCTAAGGTGTAGATTCGAGTTGAGATGATGTCGGTATTAAAGATATCTGAATTAATGCTGAGGTGTTTGTTTGAGCTGTTAGGCGGAGGAAAAAGTCCCAAATTATAAAATTGATTGGGTGTGGATGTATCAGTTGCCAGGTTAGTGCTAATGTGGCATTAGTGTGTCATTCCACGTCAGCATTGCCGCTTCTATTTTACCGGAAGGAGCAACTCAATCGAAAAACACAAATACATTAAGAACTTAATTGCTTAAAAAACGAGTTAAGGACCTGATTAAACAATTTGAAAAGGTTTAGAGACTTATGGTACCATTATTTCTTATTTAAATTTTATTTTTCGCTCTTAAACTCCTCAAACATAACTTGCGAAATGAAATACAAAAACAATTAGCATAGCATTCCATTCCCATCAAAAGAGATAAATAAGGACTCCCAGTGAGATAATGTACAAAAACTAATGTTTTGTGAAGGAAAACAACATTGTGAAGAACGTTGGAATCGTCCTATTGTTCATTAGAGTGCTAATTACTTCCTAATTGTTCTTTTCATCCCTACCTACACCCACCCCCCCTCCGCGCGCCTCTCAAATAATAATAAAAAAAAAAACAACGCCTTGTCATCGAAATGAGCTTTATGCTTGGATTGGAAATGTTAATTAGTTAAAAGATAGGAAGTCTTCTTCATATCCATGTTCTCCTTGGTGGGTATCTTCGTTCTACTGGAAAGAAACTCCTTTTGTTTTCTTTGCCAGGCCGCCAATTTGTGTTAGATTTGTTTATAATTAGTACGAATTTTTTAGGTTAAAACACCAACTTTCATTTATCACGCTAAACCAAAAATAAAATAAAATAAAGTGTTAACTCGCATTAATGTATGGTTGGAACTTGCAAAGTCGATTTTAGCCCCACAAAATACAGCCAATTAATGAACTGATAGAGAGATTCCCCGCCTTTGCCACGCAATAAGTTGCCATATTATTTTAGTTGCTAGAAAATCTGCATACTTACATTTACCATTTGATGTTTTACTAGTACAGCAATTCAGAATAGTTCATAATGTAATACTACAACGATTTTTTTTAAGAGATTGAAAATTCTAAATTGTTTGACGGACATCTATCAATCATATAATAAGCATGTTAAATTTATCAAGATTGCAGTGTTGGACTCCATGATAATGTGAATCAATTACTTTCTCCCTAGCAAAGTTAAATTCATCCTTCTTTTCATATTTCAACAAAAGAATAAGCAAACTAAGACTTCAAATTTCATAGAAGGGGAAAAGCAATACCCTCTCCTAAAAAATTTTCATCAGTTAATAATAAATGACTAATGCTTCAAAATAAAATTTAAATTCAGATATAGCGTTTATAAATGACACGGATGAAATATCAATCAATACGAAGAAGAATTCATCACATAAAGAATGTTTAAAGCTAATGTTGAATTTTTATTGGAGATAGAATACGTCTATTCTTATGGTCATTCATGAGTCATTTATTAGTTTTTAATAACTAATGCCTTATCATGAAATTTTAAATTAGATGTAACATTTTAAACAAACACAAAGAAGAATTCTTTTCAATAAAGAATGTTCCAAGTGAATGTTGTATTTATTTCAGAAATAAGAATATGTCTATACTTATCATGGTTCATGAGTCATTTGTCAGTTTTCAATATATAAAATAATAAACCTCGGTCATGACCCTTAAAAATTACATCAAAGCACAATGAATTTTTAGTAGTTTTTAGATTTATTAGATATTGTTTAATTTAATATATGTAAATATAATAAGGAAATGAAGAAAAAATTACGAAAAAATATCAGAAAGGAATAATTGGATAAACCTCCGTCATGACCCTTATAACAACATCAAAGCACAACGAACTTTTAGCTTTTAGAATTTTTTTTATAGATTTATTAGACATTATTTAATTAAATATTTGTAAATATAATAAGGAAAGAAAAAAAAAATACGAACACAGATTGGATAAGAATAATTGGGATAATGATTGGGATAATGTGCCTAAAGGTTCGAAACGAGAACCTCCCTACCCCACGACCGTTGTGCCATTGAAATGCATTCTTAGTTACGTTACAACACATATTATATAAATAACAATAAAACAAGTTGACATCCAATCCCAAATTGACATGTAGCGAGCTTGTGAAGAGCCATTAAGTTTGGCGCTTTGAATCTGTTGACATACTTTAGTGGTACTTAATTTCACTAAAAACTTTTAAGTTGTTTGAGCATTGGACCAATTAGATATATTGATTTTGCTTTCTAATATTAGACATTTTTTTTCTAACCTTAATCGTTAGTTGTGAGATTTGTTTTGACTCGCACCATAAAACGAGCACTCATCGTGAATTAGATCGCCCAACCCCTATAAAACCTATCACTCAGCAAGGGAAGGATATGGCTAAGCAGACAAAAATTATTGCTAGAAAAACGTCCATGTTGTGGCCATTCCACCCAAAAGGTAATGGGTTACTCCCACAACATCTCCCTTCCACGGCTCTTCAAAGAATAAACAAAAAAGCAATTCTAAAAGGTCGATGTAAAATTTAATTGATAGATTTCATATAATCGCTATGGTTAGTGGCCATATTTTAATAGCAGGTTAGTTACACCTATCATCAAAATGGAAAGTTGGACTATCTTATCTAATTGTTGAGATACTTTAAAAAAAGAATAGGTATTTCCTTGTTCTAAGATATTTTATCAATTGTTCTAAGATATATATACTTCGAAAAGGAATAAGGTGTGGGTCGATTGCAAGATAAATGGAAAAACACGTATTGTGGTTCCCGCTTTTTGTGCAAGTTTTAAACGCATGGTCCTACAATATTTGAGGATAGTAAATCAAATTAATTGTGAATAAAGAAATCTCATCCGGTCAATTGAATAACATCATTCTTTATCTCATTGATGGAATATATTAAATTAGCGACGTGTTTTTTTTTTCTTTTGGGTCGTGAAATTAGCGGCGTTGAGCGAGAAAGAGTGGAAGTTCATAAACAAGACAAATGATGTAGGAAAATGAAAGCTGAAAGGGGAGGCTTATGAGAGAATCGTTCTGGAGAGAGAGAGTCTGCACAACAATCATAGTAAGCATCATTGTAATCATCATCGACATTTATCGAGTGAGACTTACCTAACTCAAAAACTTGTTACGTGTTAAAACTCAAATATGATAAATATAACATCTCTTTGAAATCATGACATGAGGCTGGCTGAATTTTTTTTTTTTTTTTCCGATTGTTTCTCTCTATTCCAGGGATTAGAGATTACCTTCAACACAATATTGATCTCTAGCACAAATGACCATAGCCAAATGCTTGGGTCTTTCTGACATTTTATGAAGACTCTCATGTTCAAACTTGCTTACAATAGTGCACAAGCAAGTCGCTTCAAAAAAGAGAGTCCCGTTGCTTGTAACTTTTTATGGAAATGCGACAACGAATTGCCAATTCTGAAAGATTATCCTTGGTAGATTGAATAAATATGACTCAAACAAAGCGTTCGCAATAGACGCAAAAATCCTGAGATAACGTCAAGAGAATTGCTAAGTTATTGTGACTTTTTTACCTTTTGATTTGAAAAAACTCTAACATGACTAATGATTCCTTTGTCATCTGAGATGCTGTAAACATGACATGATTGGGTTTTCCATCATAATTTTTGCGGGAAAGGGCATTGTTGATTCATACTACAGACAGGACAAAAATAAAAGTGATACCATAGGGCACAAAATTGATTGGAAATAGATTTGCATTGCCAATCTTGGACAGATATGCAAAAGTTGCAAATTTAATATAACTATATTCCGATCACACTTTTGCATGTTGTACAAACACATGATACCGAGAAAAAAGCTTGTACATTTATTTCACATAACGCACAAACATCTTCAAATACAAAGGGAAAAAGAGAGATAAAGAGTGTTGAATTCCATCATGAGATCAACTAGACAATGTCCTCCCCAACTCCACCTCCGTCCCTACCAGTGGGTTGAGTCACAGAGTTGTTATTCATCGATGATTCTTCTCGGTTTGCAACATTAATTTTCAGAAGTTTTTTGATAATCCTTTGTGATTGAATGAACATGTTTTTGAGTATCAAAGAAATTTCTCCACGCATAGACTTGAAGATCCGTTTCATCTCCTGGTAAATTTGTTCATAACTGGGATTTGTAGCTACCATAACAAGGAACAAACCATAGATAACCCACTTGATGTAAGAATTCAGCACAATCAAGTCAATTGCTACTCCAACAAGGAGGCATCCAAGTATGAGAAACATGAAATTGATGAATGTCTTTCCACCATCGCTGCGTGTTGTTCGCGAACTGATGCCAAAGAGCACGATGAGAGCTATAGCTATCGGGATGAAGGTTGCTTGATTGTTTAAAAGTAAATCCTTAGCTCCTAAAAGAGCAATTGACCATTTAAGTGAGGATATTAAGAAATCTTTTGATTTTTCGACGATGGCATCTTCTTGTTCTCCGAGTCTACAAAAAAGAACAACGAAATTTGAATTAATTAGTTTGCGAGGCAAATAAATAATACCTGCTTGTAGCTCGATCTGTCCACCTACATGCTTAATTCTTGCTTTATGGAAGCTTACTTATCCACAAATAAAACTGTACAATGAGTTGTACATATGAAATATGACAGTGACAATCTCTCCCAAATTGCATTACTACCGGTCATATGCGAATCTAAAATTACAAGCTAGAGCTTAGCATTAGCAACATGCAAAGTCCATATAATTAGTCTAAGCGGATCAATTTCAATAAGTAATAAATGACTCTTGATCGATATGGATGGATTTTGCAAAAATCACACGACTAAAAGCTCCAACAAACAAGTGTTCTGATTGCTCATGACCCAAAGGAAGATGTAGTTAATAGGGGTGTGCATCGGTCGCAGTCCAACCCATAAACCGGACCGAACCGAACCGACCAATTCAGGGTGATTCCTGATTCCAATGAGAATAACCGGTGTGGTTCCTGATTCCACATGAGGAATCGGACTAGCCCAGATTACTTCATTTTCTTTTTATTTTTTTATTCTCAAGCAAATCCTAAATTAATAAATTGCATTTCAATTTTCAGTCTCTCTCTCTTTCATTCGGTAGGTGCCTCTCTCTCAATCTTGAAACTGTTTTAATTGTAGTTTTTTTTTTTGTGGGGGGTGTTGGGGTTGGTTTTCTTTTCTCGAGTACTAGTACTCTTTCAACGTGGCAAGCTGCTTCTTTGGTCACTGAAAATCGTCTCTGTTACTTTAGCTTCACTGTATCAAATCAAAGAACGGTCTATGTGAAAGCACGACCGCCGCATGAGCATCAAGCCCAGAACAGAGCCTCAGAAGTAATGAAAGAGTGGCATATTTATACCAGAGAAAGATCAGAATGGGCATATTGGCCAAACAAGCAAATAAAGCAAGCAATCGACAACAGATGGAACCAAATATGGTCAGCAGATTAATGAACATTCTAAAGGCAAGGGATTTATATGATAATCTGTGCATGCAATAGAACAAACAAAAAAAGAAAGAGAGAGCGAGCGAGCGAGCTCGGGAACCGGACCAAAACCGACCGATCACCCCTAATAGTTCTTAAGGAACGAGATACACGTACGCAAACAATGAAGAGTTCTGATCGACATAAATTACGACTGTTTCGGATGCAAGAACTGACCTCCGAGCCTCTGTTGAGGTGACGTCGATGTTGGACATCGGTCCGTGCTAGCGTTCCGACGGAGAGAGTTGGTGTGTTTTTTTTTTTTTGGTAAGAGGAGAGAGTTGATGTTTCTCTTCAGTTCTGCGCGAAACGCGAAGAGTCTGCGGTGAACGCAGTAGTTTGAGGCACGCTATCTATAGAACAGAAGGGCCTGTACGGGGCCGCACTTCAGCTGCGCGCTTTCATACACAGAAAAGGCCGTTTTTTTTTCCCCCTTCCTTATCCTGGCTCGCGCCTTGCGGAGACCAGCGACTCTGCCGAGTCCCGCCCCGTCGCGACCAAAATAGAAACATGGAGCGTCCCACACCGACTCATTCGTACGTTCCTGACTTCATTTGGAAATAAGATCTTTTGTCTGTGTGTCGTGTGGCACGTGTGTGTCTGTGGCCTTTTTGTCCGGTCAACAAAAAAGCTTTTTGCAAAATTTCATGATATCAGGAAAATTTCATGATATCGTGAATTATTAAAAAAAAATAACGGCATTTTACAGCATTATGCACCTGTGTCTATGGGAAAAACGTCATTTTAGATAATACGCTGCAAAGCGGAGCTGGACTTTTTTTCTATTATGATTAATTAGTATATTGGACCCTCGGCTGGACATTCGATGAGTTGGGTATTCCAAGCTATATCACCCCAATGTTATCCTTTTCCATTGTATGAAAAGTTCCATGATATGTTGAAGATGTGGCCAAAAAGTTTAAGGGAAAAAAAGGTAAAAATATTAATTCCTTTTTGTTCCCCTTTATGCGGTCTAAGTAATGCAAACCTGTGTTTCAACAAAAGGATGAACTCGTTTTTATTTATCTATTTGTTTTATTTTATTTGATTGGCAAAAGGATAAATATGCCGGTCACTCTAATTTGATCGATTTCGTAATAGCCCTTGCTCTTAAGTATGCACGAATCATCGGAGTTAAATCTCTGGAAAACTCATAGACACTTCCCAGAAGAAATTAGGAAAAAGCCGATGTGGCCACAAAATCAGATGAAATCGTATTACTCGTGTGCATAACATGACGATAAGGTATTGTTCACCAAATACAAAACATGCACATGGTAACATTCCGTTTTCCCTACATCAGAAGTCTTATTACATGTGATGTGCAACAAAATTGATACACAAATATAGTATGCTTGTGGGAGCTTCAAAGTCCAACTAAACTTCAAAAAATTAACACATCGTGGAATGGCTAAACAATCTCTTGAAACCGGCCAGAACCTCATGAAAGTAGATCGGATGGTGCCAAAGCAAACACTAGCAAGCACATCTTAATGACCAACAACATGGCCAGCGATAGTCTTGTCTAGGGAAGCAACTCGGAATCAAGAGTCTTGAAAATTATTTACAAGTACCGGTATATCCAGCTTGGGCTCATGGGTCCGGTCATTCTGGTCAGTACTATAAAATAGATGACTTCGCAAATGATATAAAACTGCAGAACTACATTGCTCAATGGCCAAGATATGCTATAAATTGAAATGCGTAATATAATGTGAAATCTCTTGGTCAAGTCAAACCTTTACTGACGTTACTACCATTGTGGTTGTCCGTCGTCCATGTACCAAATTAGGAAAAAATTAATTGAAAGAAAAACAAATTCATAGTGAAAAAAAACTAGCTATCTTTTTCTCACTCTAAGAAAAATTTTAAGAAAATATGCACACAATTGAATTACTTATCTTTCAAGTGTGACTTTATCATCAGCCATTTTATAGAGAACTTGAAGCATAATGAACGCTGTAAATGGGAAGTGGAACATGCAGTATATATATAGGTTTTGTTTTCTTTCCTGTCATTTTTTTTCAATATTTTTGTTGTACTTCACGAAATTTCATGATAATATCACGTTTGATGTGTCATAAGTTCAAAGAAGCTGCGTGGTCAAGACTCTATCATTATTATCTTTTTAAATTATTTCTTGGTTTTTCTGTCCAAGTCATCACTTAGACATGCTTTGACTTGCACAAGAGTGTATGATGCTAACGATATTGTGGCATGTCTCGCAGTCTTGTCGAGCACGAAAATGTCTGACACGATATTGTGCACTAAAAACCAAAAAAATAATTGGAAAAAAGTCATCCCTTTTTCAAAGAATTCTCACAAATATTGTGCGATATCTCACACATGATTTACATAGCACTAATGACCAAAAGACTCAATTTATAGATTAGATTATCTACTTAGGTGCATAATTTCCGCTTTAGCAGCAACTGTTCTTTGGAAGAAAATACCAAAACCCTTTCTTGCAATGAAGAGAGACTAATTCTAACAATTGACTCTGTACCAAAAAAAAAAAAAATTCTAACAATTGACACCACCTGCTTGGGTGGCGCTGCTGGAGCGCGCACTCTTCCTCTCGTAAAAGGTTGAGTATTCGAATCCCGGGCACCGTAGGGTGACTTAACCGGTGGCACGTGTGTGGTGGCTAGCACGTGTCGCCCTCAAGGTTTACTCCCCGGCTATCGGTCGTGCGGGGTTCCTTGGATTATAAAAAAAAAAAAATTCTAACAATTGACAACTTACCAAAAAAAACATTTCTAACAATTGACAAATATAGAGGCAACACGTTAAAGAGACTAATAAAATTTATTTGTATAGATATATATTTATTTATTTATTTGCACTGTTAATCTAGCTTCAATGAAGAAAAATCAACTTCCAAAAGGTGCGAATATATACACGATCAGGTGAGCACCTGCTTCTGTTTTATATATTATGTATCTTTTACTTATACTGCTTCAATCCTGATATTTCACCTTTCAAAATCCAAATCACGACCTAAAACGCAGCATCATTGTGAATTTTGCTACAACAAAAAAAAAGCGATCTTTACCAAAAAAAAAAAAAAAGAAGCGGTTACCAAAAATTCATTAAGATGAAGCAAATACGCAAAGTTCCAAATTTAATGTATTGATGAAGTATTACAAGCATCGGGACTTTCCTTTTTGAAGCGATTTGCTCGTGCACTACCATAAGCAAGTTCGAAGACGCGATTCTTTAGAAAAAAAAGTCAAAAAGACCTACGCATTTGGCTATGGTCACTCGTGTTAGAGATCAATATTGTGTTGAAGGTAATCTCTAATCCTTAGAATAAGGAGAAACAATCGGAAAAGAAAACAAAATCAGCCATCCTCATATCTTGATCCCAAACAGATGTTGCGTCCATCATATTTGAGATTTGACGCGTCACAAGTTTTTGAATTAGGTAAATCTCACTCGATAAATGTCGATGATGCTTACAATGACTGTTGGCCAAGTGTTCCAAAGGTAAATCACTCCATTTTTAATTTTTAATTAAGGACTTCCTACATGATAAAAGTCATTATACTCTATAAACATATATAAGCTAACAAGTTATTGGTCTAGATGGTAAGGAATTGTCAAGGACATTTCATGCGTAAAATCCTAAATGCATCTGATCAGTATGGGGGAGTGGCCCCTATCGTTTCGACAAGTAGACTACTTGAGGCGTGATTGCTAAACCCCAAAAGAGTTTAACACTTAGTTACAATACATCGTTGTTACAACGATGCACTTACGTAATAATGGAAAACTTTCACTTGATTGAACACGTTCATGAAAATAGATTTTAACAAATCCAATAATCGAGAGATTATGTAAGGACATTTAACGAAAATGTGAATTTTATCAATGATACAAATTTTTTTTTTATCTCGCTCCTTTTTTTTTTTATGTATATATGTATGCAGTACTTACAAAGACCAAACCCTGGATCTTGTACTCTATGGCCCCACCCCGTAAGGCTGCATGCATGTTGGCATCAATGATACAGTTTGATAAGAATCTGTAGCTCGAGATTGATACCCATACATAAATAACCGCTCCAAGGAAAAGTGCATGATGAAAAAGGAGAGACCAAAGCGGAGGAAAAAGGAAGCACACCAGAAATTGCACACCACCCACCCTCTCCTTGTCTTCATCGTGGGTCTCACTCTCTCTCTAGAATGAATCTCTCCCGAGCCTTCCCTTTTCACGTTCCTATGAATCTATGACACACCCACCATCGTCGTAATTCTTCCCAGTTTGCAACATTAATTTTCAAAAGATTTTCCGTAAACACACGTGATTGAATAAAGAAGTCTCTAAGTCTCAAATAAGTTGCTCTACACATGGACTTGATAATTTGTTTCATCTCCTGAGAAAATTGTTGGTAATCGGGATTTGTAGTTACCCTCGGAAGGAACATACCATAGATAGCCCACTTGATGTAAGAATTTAGTACGATCGAGTTGAGTGCTATTCCAACAATGAGACATTCTACTATGAAAAACGTGAAATTAATGAATGTCATTCCATAATCACTACGTGTTGTTCAAGAACTGATGCCAAAGAGCACAATGAGAGCTACAAAAATCGCGATGAAGGTCGCTTGCATGTTTATAAGTAAATCCTTAGCTCCAAAAAGAGCAAATGACCATTTAAGCGAGGATGTCAGGAAATATTTCAATTTATCAACGATGGCATCTTCTTGTTCTCTGAGTCTACCAAAAAGAACAACGAAATCTAAAATAATTTATTTATGCTGCAAATAACTAATACAAGCTTCTAGTAGGAACGGTCCATCTGCATGCTTAAATCTTGCTCAATAGAAGCTTACTCATCCACAAATGAAAATGTAGAATTAGTAAAAATTAATTTACATGTGAAATAGGAACATTTATCCCAACAAAAAAAAAAGTCATATACCTGTTGCAATCGTGTCATTTAAGTCACAAATCTTTCAATTGTGAAAATTTAGTCTTAAACCTTTTCACATTTTGACAATTAAATCCATCCGGTCACATTTGACCAGAAATTGTTGACGTAGACGTCAATGCTAATGTGAACATTTTTTATAATATTTTAAAAAATTGAATTTTTTATAATTTTTTTCCACTCTTTTCTTTACTTTTTTTTTCATTATTTGTTTCTTTTTTGGTTTTTCTTTCTTTCTTTCTTTCTTTCTTTCTTTTTTCGTAATGGCCTCCTGTTGGTGAGGGTCCTCTCTCTCGTGGTCAGTGAGGCCGCAAATCCCTTGGGCGAGGGCCTTCACTCCCTCACTTGCAGCCAGCGAGGTGGCCCTCACCCAGATCTAGGTGAGGCCTTCGGGCCCTTGCGCCTAGATTTGGTGAGGGCCTGGGCAAGGGCCGAGACCCTTTCCAGCAACAAGCACTCGCCCAATTGTCTACGAAGACGTAGGCAACCCTAGTTGGTCAGAATGAAAGGAAAAGAATAAAAATTATATATTTTTTTTAAAAAAACATAGAAAGCCCGGTGACCCAAAAGCTCGTGACCCAAAGGAGGATAAATTGTTCGCAAGGAGCGACATAAACGTACGCAAGCAAATGACGAGCAATGTAAATTTCGAGTTGTTTGAATACAAAACTAGCCTCTGTGCTCCAGTTGAAGAAGAGTCGATGTCAGACATTGATCTGTGCTGGCTTTCCAACAAAGAGTGTTGATGTTTCTTTCACCTCAGCACAAGAGGCGACGAGCTCCCAGCGAATGCAAATTATAGGGGGAAATTCACGGAGAAGCTTTCGAACGAAGAGAGATAATGTTCCTGTTCCCACTCTTGATTTGAGCAACAGCATGGGAATTTAATGGAGAGGCTTCTCCAACGGATAAAAAGAGCAGAAAAGGAGGGTCCTACCAGAGAAAACTTTTCAGGAAATGAGCAATAAGTATGGGCGGTTGACCTATGGTCAGCCAGCCCTTTTCTCGCTGAACTTCAAAAGTTACTGTAGCTGATCTCCTTTCCCTCCATCAGGACTCTTGTCTCCTGTGACGAAAAACATTTGTGACTACACGAGCAAAATTAAAAAACTTAAAAAAATTAAATTAGTATCCGTATAGTGTAATATATTTGCTACTCATTTGATAATTATCCCCACTATCAGGTGAGTATGGCATCTGCAGTTGCTTTATATGGCATGTCACGTCTATGTATCTTTTACTTTAAAGTCATCAAAGTGGATTTTCCACTTATATATATTAAACATTGCTTCAAATCCTGCCATTCGACCTTCCAAAATCAAAAATCACAACCTCAAACGCAGTATTAAGGGTGTGCAGAACGGACCACTTGGACCAGATCATACGGTTTATTTGGTCCGATTCCCAAGAGTGTCGATTAGATTTCCGATTCCTAAAAGTGAAATCAGTGTTCGGGCAGTCCCGTTAACAGTTCCAAGGGGGAACCGGACCAAACCAACTATATATATTTTTTATTTTTATTTTAAAAAATAGTAAAATGTGAACTAAACTCATGTACAACGATTTACCTTATCGTCGCACCATAATGATTATTCATTCATCGTCAGTTCATTTAATATGTTAAAATTTATCACTCTCTCGTTGTGGTGGGAAAAAAATAAAAAAGTGATCGGTTCCATTGGATCGGACTATACCGGAAACTGATCACCCCTATGCACGATTAATGTCAATATTGCTATTGAAAAGAAAAACAAGCGATCCATAAAATATCCATAAAATATTCATGCATATTTAATGTATCAATGAAGAACTACTATAGTCTGACCCCACTTTTGCGTATCGTGCAAACACACGATATAGAGGAAAAAAACTTGAATATCCATTTCACCTATTGTATAAACATCTTATAATACAAAGGGGAAAAGAGAGATAAAGGGCGTTGAATTCCACAACTAGATCAACTAGACAACGTCCTCCTCGAGACACTTGGTCAAGTCATAGGGTTATTATTCATCAATGATTCTTCTCAGTCCACAACCCTACTTTTCAAAAGATTATCACTTGTGATTTTGTGGACAAGTTTCCGAGTTTCAAAGAAGTTGCTCTGCACCTGTACTTCAAGATTTGTTTCATCTTCTGAAAAATTTGTTAGTTTTCGGGATTTGTAGTTACCATAACAAGGAACATACCATTGATAAGCCACTTGATGTAAGAATTTAGTACGATCACGTCAATTGCTATATCAACAACAAGACATCCTAATAAGAGAAACGTAAAACTAAGGAATGTCATTCCATGATCACTTCATGTTGTTCCCAGACAGATGCCAAAGAGCATGATGAGACGTACGGCCATCGCTATAACATTTGTTGACACCTGAATTTTTTCTGGCAAATTGAGCGTGTATTTTTATGGAAAAAAAATGATAATCACAAGAAAATAAAAAAATGAAATAGTTAGTGTGTAGTGATCTACACTTGACTTTTTGGCCCATCATTTCAACTCATCAGGACACTTGTCCAGCTCGTCCATTAAGTTCTTATACATCTCTCCAGCCCAACCCATCTCGGCCCACTTCGGCTTATTTAAACCCACCAGCAAACGGCAGCCGCCGCTCATCCTCCATCACCGACCCCCACAGGTTGTAGCACAGGTCATTTCCAATTCACACGCACAGAGAGCTCAGTAAGAATTTTCTCTCCCGGAGCGATTCCTCTCGTTCACTTTCCCTCTCCGACGCCTCCAGTCCACTCAGACCAGCCACTGCCGTCACCTTTCGCCACTTCCGCCACTGCGCGAAGTACTCAAACCTTGGTCATCACTGCCATTCCAGTCCACAACGTTGCTCCTGTGATGTCCTTACTCAGATCCGATCGTCAACCATCACAGGCTTCATCACCCGAAACTGCATGAAGAGAGATTGTGTCAGTTACGTATTTGATTTGCAAGAGAATTACATGTTGAGGTCAGTGAAGGGTATAAATCCTGGGGATGGATTGAAGTTGTTTCGAAACCCAATGGCCAAGATTGAAGTTGGTGTTGAATTCTGGTAAAAGAGTGCAGATGTTTGATGTGAGAAATGAGAAGGCACCGAAAATTGAAAGGACGAGACATAGGTTTGAGGAAGAGATTGGTAAATCTCCACCGGTATCTTGACGAAGAGCTCTGGTTGGAATTACGGCATAAAGCCTTGGAGTTGGTAAAATGAGTCAGAGACTAGAAAATCGTAGGAAGCATTTGTACAACATATGATTAGATATGAGAAGATGAATGCTCCAGCAACATGAAGCCGCCAACCACAGATTGCCTTCCCCGTCGCACCGACACCTCGCGATCGTATCATTTAGAGGATTACGACTCGAACAAAATAATCTAAGTCAATCGCCACTCTTCTTTATTTGATTACTTGCTATTTAATTTTGTATCTCATTTTTGTATACTCACGTCCTCGCCCATTAGTGTTTCTTGTCTAGGTCTAGTTTGCGGCTAACCTCCTCGGCCACTGGCCTGAAGTCGAATTGAATAGACTGAGAGCATGTCCAAGTCTCTCCCTGACCCTCTGAAGGTGCACGGCTACATCTTGCACTTTAGGAATGCCTGAGAAAATGTGAAAGAATTAGTAAGAGCGCACATAATAATCATTCTATTTCACTGTTTTTTCTATTTTTCTATTTCCGGGAATAGTTCTGGAACAGAAATCCATTTACTAATGTAATTTCATTTTTCTATTTCTGGAAAAAAAAAATTTAGTCCAGAATTAGTTGTAGAACATAAATGAGAAATAAACATTTTATACTTTTCTATTTTTGGAACAAAAAGAGAAATAAAAACTCTCATCATTGCTTGCCCTCACCTCCCGCCGCCCACAGCCGACCGCCACCTGTCATCCGCCACCATCCCTCCTCCCGCTGCCGCCTACTACCCGTCGATGAATGAAAAAACGCGTAAGAGGGAGAATTTTGTGTCGTTATCAAATGAATTTATGTTCTGAAAAGAGAATTTGTATCATTTTCAAACGTGCATCTCTATTCATAAACTTGTTCGAGAAATAGAAATTGAAAAAAAAATTTGGCCAAAAATTTATTCTGGAACAAAATGGTTATCATTCGGGTCATAAATGACTTCTTATTCTCAATTTCTTCATCTTGCACCACATCTTGCACTTCTTAACTTTTTTCCGCCTAAATGATGGAACCTCTCCCAATTCGATAAAATTAAGTTGTGTAGCCGTGATCCGAAGACTCGTATCTAGGGTCTCACAGCTCCATTTCCAGCGAGAATTAATCGGATGATCAATCAAAACCTCCCATTATGAGCCAGGTAAAAACAAGCTATTTAGGAAGTTTGATTAACTCTAATTAGCATTTCTCGAAGTCAAGGCAGAGAAAATGTACGGGTTACGAAGAAAGATAATTTATCCGAGTGGGGGTGATTGGTAAATGAGATCGAACAGTGCTCGAGGACAATGAGCTGGGGTTAACATTGACTTGACTCTCTTCAGTCTTTCATTATCTTAAGAAGTTAATCTGATTGGTCCCAAAGAGGTCATCAGGTGATTCATTTTAGAAGAATGAACGAAGTTATAGATTAATTACTGCTTCAAATCCTGATATATCAACTTTCAAAATCAAAATCACAACCTGAAATAATGTGATTTTCCTATGAGAAAAAAAAAAGTGATCGACGATTACTTCATGAAGATGGAGCAAATATGAAAAGTTGCAAATTTAATGTATGAACGAAGAACAACTATAATCTGACCGCATTTTTGCATATTGTACAAACACATAATGCAAAGGAAATAGCTCAGACATCCATTGCACGTATCGTACAAGCATATTATAGTATAAGAGGAAAAAGAGAGATATAGAGTGTTGAATTCCATCAGTTGATCAACTAGACAATGTCCTCCACGAGTACGCCTCTATCTTCACCAACCGGTTGAGACGCAGGTTTGTTATTCATCGATAATTCTTCTCGGTCAGCAACATTATTTTTCAAAAGATTTTCCATAAACACTTGTGATTGAATGAACAAGTTTCTGAGTCTTAAAGAAGTTGCTTTGCACATGGACTTGACGATTCGTTTCATCTCCTGAAAAAGTTGTTGATAATCAAGATTTGTACCTACCATACCAAGGAACATACCATAGATAGCCCACTTGATATAAGAACTCAATATAATCGAGTCTAGTGCTATTCCAACAAGGAAACATCCTATAAAGAAACGCGCAATTTATGAATGTGTTTCCACGATCACTTTGTGTTGTTCACGAACTAACACTACAAAAAAATCGGATTTTTGCCACGAAAATTTGCGACGAAAAAATTTTTATCGCAAATTTGCGACAAATTTTCCAACAAAAAGTAAAATTCGTGGGAAATTTCCAACGAAAAATTTTTCGTCGCAATGAAATTCAATTTTCCGGGGAATTTTTTTAGTGTGTACTATTTTCGTCGGAAATTTCGTCGGAAATTTCCAACGAATTTTTTATCGTTGGAAATTTCCAACGAATTTTGCGACGAATTCAAAAAAAATCTATCTTGTTTGGCATTTTTTATATTCGTTGGAAATTTCTAACGAATTTCAATTTTCCGGGGAATTTTTTCAGTGTGTACTATTTTCGTTGGAAATTTCCAATGAAAAAAAAATTCATTGAAATTAATTCGTTGGAAATTTTCAACAAATTTTGCGACGAATTAAAAAAAAATCGGTCGTGTTGGGCATTTTTTATATTCGTTGGAAATTTCCAACGAAATTTCCAACGAATTTCAATTTTCCGGGGAATTTTTTCAGTGTGTACTATTTTTGTTGGAAAATTCGTTGGAAATTTCCAACGAATTTTGCGATGAATTAAAAAAAAAATCGATCTTGTTTGGCATTTTTGATATTCATTGGAAAATTTGTTGGAAATTTCCAACGAATTTTTTTTCGGTTGAAATTTCCAACGAATTTTCCAACCAAAAAAAATTCGTTGGAAATTTCCAACGAATTTTCTAACGAAAATTGTACACACTGAAAAATTAGTAATATTCGCGGGATTTTGAATTTGAATCACTCTCTCTCTCTCCTCTCTCTTCTATTGTCGCGTCCCTCACCTTCTTCACCACACACGTACACACGCAGAGACAGAGAAGCGAAGCGAAGAAGCGAGAGAGGCGGACCCGGGAAGATGGCGACCCTCACTCGGGGCATCCTCCTCAAGCTCCTCCGGTCCATGAACTCCTCCAGCGCTCGCGTCGCCCGGCGACCACCGCTCCGCCCTCCTCCGGGTTGTCGGCATCGTCCCGCCCTCGCCGCCCCGATGACCTCGGCCCAACCACGGCTTCTTCCTCCACCTCTCCGACTCCCTCCACTCCACCCTCGTCTCCCTCTCCGACCGCGACACCAACCTCATCCTCTCGAACCGCCTCCAACTCGGCCACTTCGTCCACCTCGACCGCCTCCTCCTCGCCCTCGACTCACCCGCCCCGCACCTCCGGCCTCCGCCCCTCCCGGCCGCCACCCCTTCCTCGGCTCTCCTGAGCCCCTCGTCGCCCGCCTCTCCCCCTCCTTTTCTCGACCACCTCCTCGTCGCCAGCCCGCGACGAGGCTGGGCCTCGCCGGCAACGAGCTCGAGCTCACCCAGATTTGGGCGAGGGCAATTTTTCGAAAAAACAAAAAAAAATTTCGTTGGAAAAAAAATTTCCACGATTTTTCTACCAAAAAAAAAAATTGTAATTTTTCCAACGAAAAATTTTTAGTTGGAAAAAAAATTTCCACGATTTTTCGACCAAAAAAAAAATTTTCTAATTTTTCCAACGAATTTAGCTACAAGTTTTCAACGAATTTTCCAACAAAATAAAATTCGTCGCAAATTTCCAACGAAAATTGAAATTTTTCGTTGGAAAAATTTCCGACGACCTATTACCAACGGATTTTTTTCGTTGGAAATTCGTTTTCCAACGAATTTTTCCAAATTTTTTGTTGGAAATTTCGTCGGAAAAAATCAGTTTTTTTGTAGTGTGATGCCAAAGAGCACAATGAGAGCTACAGCTATTGGGATGAAGGTTGCTTGCTTGTTTAAAAGTACATCCTTAGCTCCTAAGAGAGCAAATGACCATCTAAGTGAGGTGTCAAGAAATCTTTTGATTTTTCAATGATGGCATCTTCTTGTTCTCCGAGTCTACCAAAATGAACAACAAAATCTAAAATCATTAATTTATGGTGCAAGTAGATATTACAAGCTTGTAGCAGGAAGTGTCCACCTATATGCTTAAATCTTGCTCGACGGAAGCATACTCATCCACAAATGAAACTGTACAATTAGTAAAATCTATTGTGCATATGAAATATGACTATGAGAATTTCTCCCGAATTACATTACGACATGTCACAAGCGAATCCAACATTACAAAAAAGAGCTGATTATCAACACATGCAAAGTTTATAAAATTAGTATAAACGGATCAAGTGCGGTAAGTAATAAATGACTCTCGATCAATATGGATGGATTCTACAAATAACAGTTTCAATGAACATAGAAAGCCAAGTGCACCAAATGCTCGCGTGACTCAAAGTAAATTTCGACTGTTTGAATGCAAAACTAACCTCTGAGCTTCAGTTCAAGTAAAGTTGATGTCGGACATTGATTCGTCCCAGCTTTCCAACAAAGAGAGTCGACGCTTCTTTTCGCCTTTGCTCGAGAGGCAAAGAGTTTGCAGTGACTGCAAATTGTGTTGGGCTTCATGTCCATCGAAGTTGGATTCTAATAAAGAATTTGTAATTAATTGCTCGCGCTTTGTTCCCCCTCCCCTCCGATAGATGCATCTATAACTTATAGATGCTTTCAAATTCGAATGTGCCCCATTAGCTCTTGAAGTAACATGATTCCCAAAATGCATGTGCAAGTCTATCCAAACAAGCACAAAAAGTTCTTTGAAAGGAACCCATGAATTTTTAATGTAATTAATAACTCGGAGGCGTTTTCTTACAACGATCTTCAAATTACCAAATATTTCATCGTATTCCGCTTCACTCTTGGTCGACGCGTCGGGAATTAGTTGTAGCTGCAACTAGGTTACGGTGGTTAGGAATTTCTAATTGGAAACTTTTTGGAGGATTTGAGGAATATAGAGCTATGAAATGGGCAACTTGGTGAAGAGAAGCGCCAATTCTGTTAAGTGTAGGATGGCAACTGATGTGAGGTGCAACTTAGTGTCCAACATGAAAATTTAGAATGCAAAATGATATTTTTGAAAAGAGAGGAGGTAAAGTGATAACGGGATAAAAGTGAGAATAATATTCCATGTTGAGACTAGGTGTGAGCATGGTCCGGGTGGACGGTTTCCATCATGGAACCGGGAACCGCCTATTAAGGACCGGTTCCAAAAAATTAGAACCGAAAACCACCCATTGATTCTATAAATCCACCCGGAAACTGGACTACTGGTTCTCGAGTGGGTCCATGGATCCGATTCCACCAAGTTTCCACCAAGTTTCACGCAAACGGAAGTGACTAAGAGCAAAAGAGGGAGGCAATGAATGGTTGGAGGTGCAGCCGTGAGTTGATGAGAGTTGAGAGTCAAGACCATTAGTCGATGGGCATTGAGCTTGAGAGTCTAGATTATGATTAAGAAATAAAGAAACGACTCAGACAAAGTGAGAGTGAGATGAGATGAGTATATTAAAGTAATTAAATATTAAACAACGATTTCATCTAACAGCTTAAGCTTTTAAAATAGTTGGCTGTGGTTCCAAAAAATCTCACATGGTATCAGAGCTGAAAATTCTGAGTTCGAATCTTTTCGAGCCTCATTTGCCCCTCAATTAAATATATTCATGCTTAATACTAGGCAAAAAAATCAGACTAAGCATGAAGGAGAGTGTTATTAAATCACGCATTCATTTAACCGCTTAAGCTTTTAGAACAGTTGGTAGTGATCCTACAAAATCTCACAAAACACTCAGTTGAGGGGCGTTAAGCTTCAGATTGGAGTTTTTAGGGTTTTCAATTTATTTGTTGAAAATTTGTCTTAAAAATTATATATATTTCCGATTCGGGTGGCTTGGTAGGCGGTTCCATGCCTAGAATCGAGAATCGGACTAGCACTCACAAATTATAAATTCCCGGACTAGTACTCACAAGTTCTAATAAATTGGAACTTGGAACCGTTGGTTCCCAGGCAAGTCTAATCCGTCTCCTGGTGATTCCCAATTCCTTTTGCACACCCCTAGTTGAGAGTACATCTTCCTCTACCGGGGTTTAAGAAGTTAATCTGATTGGTTAAAACGCATGCTGTCGATCTAATGCCGTTTTTGTGAACATCAATCCTATCGCATCGACCGTAATAGTTGCATTGGAGTAAAAAGCCATAAAAGATAAAGAAAGAGAACTTCGTACAAGCTAAGAGTCAGAGATTCGATATGTTGTGTTTTTTCCATCATTCCTTGCCCTTTTGTTTACACTTCTAAATTCTTATTGACGTGTAATTTGATTACCATTTAAAATTGAAAGTTAATCGCACGACTGAAAAAACCCCTCCAATTAGAATAAATTACGGGTTAAACTACAGGAAAAATGGAAAAAGTAAATCGAATAGTTTTCGAAGGAGAAATCTCATTTTGGTCAATGGAATCCGACCATTCTTTATCTCATTGGCAACCGTCATTTGGCGTGAAATTGGATTTGTTGATTCGTAGTAGAGGCACGACAAAAACAAAAGTGATACCATAGGGACAAAACCAAGAGAACCCTTGTTTCAAAGATAATCCCAGCGTGTTATATAAGGTAGATATTGTTCGTGTAAAGCAACTAACAGTCAGTGGTGAGCAAAATCACAACCTAAAACGCAGCATTAGTGCTAATTTTGCTAGGAAGAAAAACGCGATTGATAAAAATTTCATGGAGATGGAGCAAATATTCAAAGTTTTGCAAATTTAATGTAGGGAAAAGGCCACAAAAAATCCCAAACTTTGCCCCATGTGACACATTTACCCCGAACTTTTTTTATGACACCAAAAACCCCAAACTTTCTTATTTGTGACACATTTACCCCAATGTACATTGTCCATGGGCATTTTCGTCTTTTCCGCATTTTCTTTTTCTTTTTTTTTTTTTTTCCTTTCCGGCAAGGGAGGCCTCGCCGGCGGCGGCGAGGGCGAGCGAGGGCGAGCCTCGCAGGGGTCGGGCGAGGCTCGCAGGGGTCGGGCGAGGCTCGCCGGCGTCGGGGCAAGGCCGCCCCGCCTGGATCCGCGCCGGGCAAGGATCCGGCGTCGGGCAAGGCTCAGGCGCGGGGCGAGGCTCGCCGGCGTCGGGCGAGGCTCACCCTCGCCTAGGCGGGCGAGGGTCCCTCGCCCTCGCCAACGAGGTCGCCGGAGACCTCGCCGGCAAGGGCAACCCCGCCGGAAAAAAGAAAAAAATACAGAAATTCTTCTATAGTTATTAGCCCCGACGTGGACTTGACTTTTGCAAATGTTCATCCCATTTGACCGTTAGATCCCCCATCGAGAGTTAAATCAACGGTTGAGTCTCACTCCTCGATCAAGAGCTTGTGACCATTATCCTATAGTTATAGACTCGGGAATTCTTCTATTTTCTGAATTTTTCATGATGTTGCTGGCACAGGCACTGGACCGCCGGCTACATATATAGGAATATTTTTTTTAATTTCCTATCAATTTTTTTTTATATTTCTTCTCTGCATGCATTTAGTTATACATTTATTTTTTCGGTGTTTTACTATTTTCTCAATTTGTCATGATTTTAGACAACAAGTGCCACGGCAAAAGAGTTTTTCAAGGCGGACCATTCTGATTATCTCTAACGTATTCTGTTCTATGATCTATCTATCTATCTATCTATATAGTTCTTCAATGCTGAATTCTCTCTTCAGCCAGCCAAACACATACTACTGCACCACTCCCATTTCCATGACGATTTTTCCTTCTCACTTGCAAAAGAAGATGAAAATTTTCTTTTTCCCTTTCTCCTTTTCTGATCTCTTGCAGTCCCATTTTAACATGCTTTTGCGACTTTTGCATCTTGATTGGGGTAGAAAATGCAACGATATAGAAGGAAAGAAAGTAAACGGATTGCATCAGGAAACTTCTTGGTGCTAATTAGTTCACAAAAACATGCTTTTGCAACTTTTGCTGGACCACCTTGGATTTAGCGTACTACCCCTCGCCGGTCCACTTTAACATGCTTTTGCAACTCTTTGCATCTTGCTTGGGATGGAAAATGCAACCTGAACCAGGCAAGAGTCGAGCAACTTCCACATCTTAGGCACTTGTTAGTTGTTACTTACAAATCTACCCGCACATTAAAAGGTTGAACGTCGGCCACTCTTAATTTGAGTTTATTCCTTACCTTTTTTTTAATTCTTTTTGTTGTCTTTTGGGTTACTCTTAATTTGAGTTTATTCCTTACCTTTTCTTTATTCTTTGTTGTGCTTTTGGGTTACTCTTAACTTGAGCTTATTCCTTACTTTTTTATAGTTCTTTTTGTTGTCCTTCTGAGCTCACTGAGGTCTTCTTTCTGTTTGGCTTCTTTTTATTGTTTTTTTTTTCCATTTGAGATGAAAAAAGTGTCCGTCCTTTCAAAAAAAATTTATTTGATAGATAGATAATTAGTTATTGTATTAATGAGTTGTATATTTATTTTTTTAATCTTGTACAAGGAAACCATTATTCTAAATAACCTAACCACAAGTAAGAGTGAAAAGAATCGTTTGCTATTGTTAATTGATGCATTTGATTAAATCAAAACTTCAATATATGTCATTTCATTATAGTCCGTGTATTTTAACTGCTCAACTTTCATTTTGATAGGGGAATCTAACGGTCAACTTTTTTATTTGTCAAGTCATCACTTTACAATTTTTTAATAGATATTTCAAAAAAAATTCGCTATATGAAGCGCATTAGAAATTCTAAACATCCATTATCATTGTGCAAATTCAAAAGAAAAGACTCCCTAAAATATAACCACGTGTGAATATAATCTTTGTCTTGATTACATGGAATAATTAGTTGTTGACAAGGAGATTGTGGCAATTGTAATTGCATTATAAGACAACTTATTGAAACCATTTGCATGTTTTTTTTGTCAATTCTAAATGCATCAAAATTTTCATAGAACCATCATAGAAAAGAAAATGATCCTCATAGTACAAATGTACTGCAATAGTAACAAATTGCATATGCAACTTAACAAAAAAAAACATTCTTCATTCAGCCACTTGGCCCCCTTAAAAAGGCTACTTTCTCGAAAAAAAAAAGGTATTTTACTTGAATCATACAATAAAAGTTTTAGTTACATTACTAGGAGAGTCATTATTTGCTTAAAAATATCAGGGAGTAATTTCCAAAGTCAGAGAGTGAGTAACTCCAACCTTAGAATAGGCCTTTTGGGTTGAATTATTGCTTGTTTGAGTCCTCCGTGCCTATTATATTTCACCACCATGGATTTCAACGGCCTTGAATGTGAGCTTGACATTTGCCTTTCGATTTAAATGACCAACTATTATGCCAATAACCTTTACAGTGACCACATATCTTCCCTTTTTGAACAATCTGAAATGCCGAAGGATCACCTCGTTTAGAAGTTCGTTCTCCTTTAGTTTTTGAATTCCAATCTTTATGATTTGTAGCTAGGGACTCATATAAGAAGGAATCACTTATTCGTACAAAATGCTCAATTTGCTTTCAAACAACTTCCTTTTTTGGAAAGTAGCCATTCTTGATATTTCCTTCCAACTCATGAAATAGTTGCTTATATGTATCATCTCTATTATTTTGAGTAATATCATGATTATCAAAGAACCTTATATCAAACCTCTATTGTGGATTAATTATATTTAGAGATAGACCATCGGAAATCCTAAATCTTCTCTTATGCACACATGGAAGGCCAATGATTGCATAAAACGCTTGGTACAAGTAGGTGGCTCAACTCTACTCTTCACAGTCTCATATTGCCTACAATGCTCGTCTGAAGCAAATGTTGACACACTAGTAATCAAGCGCTTGAAAAGAGGAATATGAAGATGATGAGGAACACTAACCTTCTCACTTAATAATTTAATTAATTTTGATTTCTTGAAACTAATTCTCTAGCGCAAAGAATATTTTATTTTTCACCTCGTCTAAATCTCTCTTTGAAACTTGTAGATATCCTTTTAAAATCGAATGTGCCCCTTTAGCTGTTGAAGTAACACAATTCCCGAAATGCATGTACAAGTTTGTCCAAACTGGCAAAAAAACTCTTTCCAAGCCATTTATTTTTCAGGTAAATATAAAAAAAAAACTCCAAATTAGTATACATTGACAAATTTACTTCAAACTAATCCTTTGACCACAAAAAATCCTATACTAGTACACCCGTGACAAATTTACCCCAAACTAATTTTCTAATCACTAAAAACTTGAAACTAGTACACTTGTGATAAATTTACCCTCCATTAGTTTTTGTTAAATTTGATTAATATCATGAAAAACCACAAACTGATATATCTGTGACAAACGGAAGGTAAAACCTCAAACCATTACACCTATCAATTGTCACGTGTCATCTAATTCAATAATTTAACAGTAAAATTTCACGAAATCTAACATAGGGTAAATTTATCATAGGTGTACCAATTTAGAATTTTTCGTTATATTAACCCTTATTTTTAATGTAATTAAGAATTGATGGATTTTTTCTTGCCATAGTCTTCAAATTACCAAATATTTTCATCATATTCTACTTCACTCTTGTATTTCAAAACCTTACAAAAAATCAGATATTAAAGAATCCTAATATCTTCCTTCTTCAAAAGAGATTTACATTTTCCCACAATATTCTTCTTAATGTGCCAAACACGCAACAAATTCACACTTCTAGGAAAAATGAATCCACTGCTCTTCAATGAGAAAAGCTAAAGGTTGACCATTAACACCGAATATGTTGCTAAACATTGTCAGAAGCCAATCCATTATCTTCCTTTTCCTCCTTTCTCAAAAGGCAAAGCATGAGTATAAAAGAGCATTAAAGTTGGTAACTTCAACAATTGCCAACAAAGGCATTTTGTATCAGTTAGTCTTGTAAATACAATTAATTGATTACAGAGAAATTTGATAAACTCTTTGTTAGTGCCATCAAGATAAGTTCGGGAGAAAAATAAGTGCCTAAAGCGACCCTCAACATCATATTTTAAATTGTAGATGAATCCACTAATCTCATTCAATAAAGCTTGGACCATAGCGAGACCATTCATATCTTTATCATTTATTTCGCTTTCATGTTGCAAATAGTTTTAGCTATAGCTGAACGTTGAGATTTCTTTGTCTCAAGGAAGAATGAAATTTGGTGACGAGTTATACCGGCTTTAGACATCTCTTTCACACGCAAATCTTCAACTTTAGAAAAGTGACAACAAGTAGGATATCCGAACATATGACTCGAAGGATCATGATTGTGTGATACATTGAAATTTTGAGTGACCATGATCCATTCTTCTTTTTATAGCCACAAACTCCAAAAGGATAATCAATCAAACAAGATCAACACCTTTTTCTTGGATATGCAATAGTGATAATATGTTAACCCCAGTGATTATCTCTCCTGTTGCAACCAAGAAGAATATATATTTGTCTCTCTTTGACCTTGTATATGTATACACCAAAAATTCATTTAGGCTGCACGTTTAAGTACGTCTAATGGAACCAAAATGGAAACTTTATAGGTTCAGAATCAGGCTTTGGACATATGGAAGAAACTCAAAGCGATAGACGAAAGGAAGATATATAATTGGTGACCCACATGGGAAAAATGGCTCTTATATTTATCTCGGAAACCAAAGCATGCATGTCGTTACAATATCGACAAAATCCATAAGGTCCAATATACACATGTTCATCCAAACAAATGAAAAGGGAAGTAAGTGGATCGGATGATTAAATTATGGGCTCATGCTTCATTGTCAACCCCACAATTGATTAATAAAGGATAAATGTTTCCTTCTTCTCCAGACTGATTCGCCAATCTATAGCAGGGCTTAATTAAAGTTAAAAAACCATAGCAAACGTCCTAAGACGTGTCTAAAGAACATAAACATCTTACAATATGATTTGTTCCATGTCTCGACGTCAATGAGCCTAATAAGATGGTGTGAACCACCACCACCACCGCCATTGCGTGAAGATGGCAAACAAGCCCCTGCGGTCACTATCTTCAAATTTGACTAAAGAGAAAAATGAAACAGAGAAGACGGGCACACAAAGAAGGGGTGAATTGCTTAATTGAAAACTTCGAAATATTTTAAGCAATTTTGGAAAGGACATTGTGTAAAACGTGTAGCGTGTGCCATGTGGTATAAGATTAAACGCTCTTGGTAGTCGCAAAGAGATAGCAACCCTCGCAATGGCAGACGATGTCCCTAGATAAGGTTGTTTGCCCTAGGGAGGGCCAAGTACACTCCCAGTGCGAAAGTGATCAGCACAGTTCATCTCCGCTCCCCCTCCTCTCTCTTTTGGCCTGTTTGATGATCTAATTAAGTTTTGAAAAATAAAATTCAAAATTTAATGAGACTAAAGCTTCTTTGATGACCTTTAATTAGAATTGACATAAATGATTCAATTAAGGTAATAATCCACTTAATCTAGTAAGTAATGAAGGGGTTTTCTAATTCTTTGAAGAGAAAAATATTCGATGGTAATTAGAAACTTATCAAATATATTCAAAATCCTACCAAAGAAAGATAACTAATAAGTAGTGAGGACAATGCACATTGTTGCCTGCTTATTTGCGGTTAGCAATAAGGATAAGTTAGAGTTGAAGGCATATGCCAAAAACTTCAAAAATACAACGAGGCAAGCCAAGGAATAAAGTTCAAGACGAATGTCGCTTTTTCTCGGGATACCAAGAAAATGTAATCACTAGCAATGTCTGACGAGGTGTGCAAACCAGGAATGATTCTTTAGTTGTCTCTTCGACAACATTATCTGCTCTCTGTGTAGCCTTCGTTTGAATGCTCTAAGCTCTAAGGCCTCGGAAGGAGAGCCGATCGCAGGCACACGGCAGAGCTTATTAAGAGCGTCACGACATCTTGGCATCAGCCACAGCCTGTTGCTTCCATGCCAACTTTAACAAACCCGATTATTCTGAAGGTGCATATTGCAGCATTTCTTTCGTGCATCTTGGTTTCTGCCGTCCAACCAACTTAAAAATATTTCTCACAGGATAGACAAAAATGTGTCCATTTAATCAATCATGCATAACAGCAAGACCCAACCTTCATTACAGCACCAGTTTAGGGTACTTGTTCTTTTATGGAACAACGCAACAAATAATTCAACTGGCATAAAAGGTTAAGCAAGCTATAATCTGCTGTCATGTTAATCCTAACCTCAAATAGATCAGCTTGTAAAAGTTGTAGATAATTCAGTTGTCTAAGATAGTATATACAACCAGCATTTGGTGTCTGTGAAAGCTCCGATTTTAACGACAGCTAGCAGATCAAGCTACTTTCTTGCTTCTATATCTCGCTTACGTAGGTGCTTCCTTTCTTGCTGTTGTTACAGAACCCGGCAGTAAAATGACCACTTGATCAATCACTCCTGAAATAGAACATGAAGACACAAATCAGAAGTCGACACAAGAGGAAATCAGCATGTACAACTTCATTAAATTCGAGCTCTAATGAGGCCATTCCATTATGTAGCAAGAAAATGTCGGTTTCCTCATCGTCCAGATCACTTTTAATCCACCATCTTTCACCTCTGACTTATGCATTGATATCGGCTTAGCTTAAACAAGAAAAGAAAGCTTCGAAGAGCCATTTTTCCTTTGTCTTTCCTCAACCCCAAGAATTTAAAATCTAACAAGTACCACTAATACGGTCACTAATTCTGACATCACCATTGCTAACTAGTGAAAGGGGTGGAAAAAGTCGTAGCCAATTACCCACCATACCTAATTAGAGCAGTAGGTAGACTGAGCACTCTGAACCACTCAGGAGCCTTCAGAACATTGTATCATGTTGCATCGATGGACAATCTTCGAGAAATCATCAAGACTTAGCTGTAACATAGACAGAGAAGTCATGCCATAAACAGTTAATTTGATTCTTAAAGACCCAAAATTAAAATCAGCGTTCCATCCACAGTTGACTTAACATCATTAAATTTATGTTAATTCCTAAGAAAAGTAATCCTTAATACTATAGTCGGCAATTGTTTTCCTTTGCTTAACATTACTAGAAATTTGTTCAATCTAGCAAAAGAGATCTAAAAATAAAAGAGATAGATCACATTCTCCCATGCCATGAGTGGGCTAGCTAAAAGATCTAACTAGAGAATAATCTCAACATAACTATGTAAACATTTCATATCCCAACAGAAGCCTTTTTCCTACACTTTCGGGCATGACTAGTCCCGCCAGGATATCACCGCATTTACTTTCACTACTCCATTGTTATGATTAAACCAAGTCAGTGATACTTTCCCAGACAGTTATAGTGAAATCATATTTAATATTGTTCGATTCTTGACACATGGACTAACGCAAGATAATTTCAAATCGCCTAGATTTTGATCTACATTAATAATTTAAGAATTTTGTTAAAAAGTGCCCCCAGGGCACTTCCTAAACACCTCAATAAAGAAAGTTTGTCATTTCCAATGCACTATCTTTCTCGTGCTAGGCATAATAAACGAAATGAAAACATTTCTTTATTAAGTATGGTTAACAGGTGCTGCAGGGACACTTGCCAACAAGACTTAAAAGTTGATTATGTATCTACGCAACAACAGGGCACTTCCTAAACACCTCAATAAAGAAAGTTTGTCATTTCCAATGCACTATCTTTCTCGTGCTATGCATAATAAATGAAATGAAAACATTTCTTTATTAAGTATGATTATGTATCTACGCAACAACAAGGCACTTCCTAAATACCTCAATAAAGAAAGTTTGTCATTTCCAATGCATTATCTTTCTCGTGCTATGCATAATAAATGAAATGAAAACATTTCTTTATTAAGTATGGTTAACAGGTGCTGCAGGGACACTCGCCAACAAGACTTATAAGTTGATTATGTCTACGCAGCAACAGATACTCTGTCCTCATGGATGGTTTATAAAATTTCATAACACTGCAGTCAATTAAATTAATGATGCTGGGACTTTTTTTCAGAATTGCGTAACAGTTGAGTCCACAGCAATGCAGTTGACAGAAGAATTAGCATGCACGACTGGAGATGAAACAAAAATAGTAGTAGGCAGGACCTTTCCATCTCCATTGTTATCAAAGCAGTGAATCATGTTGGCTAGTTCCGTGTCTGTCCATGTAAAATCATGAGCATCAGCTGCTCTGGCTAAATCATGCACAGTGATGCCGCCCTTCCCTGCTTCTGCATGACACATGCAAGCTCGTCAGTTCCAAAAACACAAAGGTTCGCATGCCAAAAGGGTCATCTATTGCACCAGCCTCCCACATTGTGGGGTCCAGGAAGGGCTAGATGTACCCACTTAACAATAAGATTACAAGCCACAGAAAGAAAAAGAATTGCCGCACAACATCCACTTAAGAAAATCTCGTTTGTTAGTATCCAGAGGAATGTAGAAAAAACTGTCTATTAAAATTGACATTCAGTGACGTCTTTTGGCAGTTTCTGATACTACAGCAATCAAGAAGCAACAAATCTCACGACTACATACATATTAAACATTTGAAAATCCAGCAGATTTTCAAATGTTTAATACCCCTTTTCAAAACCGTGACTAAAGAAAGGGATGGGAGATATGCTGAGCATAAATATCTCCCTCCAAATTAGCCTTCTATAGATATTGGTGTCTTAGATGCGAATGCTTCAGCCTAACAATAAATTAGCTTCTCTGAAACTCCCTACCATTTGGACTAATGATGGACAAGGACAAGTAAACCTGACGTGCTAAACCAACAGGGTGGATGCCAAAGCCATCAATGCCAAAAAAAATGAAGGAAAGAACGTGAAAAAATATGTATCCATCATCTGACAAGCATACACGTGTAAACTCCATTAACCATCAATTACCATCTAACTGAAAGAAGTGCATAATCAGCTCATCCTCAGTCATCTTCACCCAGCTGGTAAACTGGATATTGATAATTATTTACAGGAAAACAAAGAAAGAAAGAAAGAAAGAAAAACAATCAGTTAGGAAAGAAAAAGGGAAACAAAATTTTCTTTAAACAATAATTAGGATGAGTTACAGACTGGTTTTTTACTCTTCACTATTCTAGGATTTTCCCGAGTCTTTTCTACTCTGCCATTAAGATCTACACGAGCCTCATTTTTGGAAGGCTCTGAACTCACCATTCCTGAAACTCTGGCAGAATCATGCAGAGACAGCACAATGGCCTGCATTTTGCCACTGACTTTGTTAGTATTGATCTTGTAGTTACTACATGTGTAATATATTTCTAATCCATGCTGAGATGAAACCAAAGCTTCACCATGGAATGAGAATATTACAATCATGAAAACACTAGAATTACCTTTGCCAATTCAGCATCATCATCAACATAATCCAACTTATTCGAAAACTTTTTGGTCTGAGGTTTCTTCTTCGGTTTTGGCACTTTTCTCTTTCCCTGGAGCAGGAGATAGTCACAAAAGGTAAAACACAACATTTCAAAGCAAGATGGAAGAATGCAAAAGTATTGACACGCCCGTTAGCTAGGAAGGACAAGAAGCTCGGTTATAAGAAGACATTTCAAAATAATACATGATCAAAATAATTCGCTGAATTCAGCTCGTCAATTGTGCTCACATCAATCTTTAAACTTCTTCCAGCCACATTGAACGACAATTCAGGTTTAGCTCCTTTTACTTGTCTCATTGTTTATTTCACATCAATGTCACAACCTCTAGGATAAGTGATATATCTGAAATCTGATCCAAATACTAAAAATGGATTAGGACTAAAAACAAGGAAAACAAAATTGATTTCAAACTAAGCATTTAGCAATCGGCACTAAGTATTGGAGCCAAATTCTCTGACTTCATAACTTATAAATCTACGCGTCTTCCATACAACACCACCCTGATCTTACCTAACATAAAACAACCAAGGATGAAGAAATTGCTGATGTTCAATATGTCCATTGCAATTATTATAATGACATGTCCAAGACTGATATATATACAACTTACTAAAAAGCCCAAGAGCATCTCAAATCTATAGTTTTATATTGTTGTTTAAATCCCAATTTAAATGTAAATCTAATTACTTGGAAAGCAATAAGAGGAGGTACAGAAAGAAAAATTGTCTTCCACCAAAACACACTCCAAGAGGACAGACAAAGCACCGGAAAAGCTAAACTTGAATGAAAGCCATAAGTCAATTTCACTAAAAACACCTACACAATATTATTCAGTAATTAAGTCATTTATTCAACTGTGGTATTGATATTTAACCAATTCGGAGAATTTCCAAGCTTTCTATCAGGTATTATACTTATGAAATGGGTTCAAGAAAGTCACTTCAACCGCTATCCATTGAAAAGAAAGGAATGCTGATGCAGCACCTTACAGTGGTTGCCATGATGTTATATCCATGTGCCATGTGGCAAACTATCTCCCAATACTTTAAATGTATGTTTGGAGAAGTGAACTGATAGAAGCCATGTCGAAAGTATTGATGAGTAGGTTGAAAGTACCAAGAACCTTTTTCATTGAACACACCTCAAAAACCAAGGTAATAGAAGGAGGTGATATACTACTTGCTTCTTGGTATTTGACATTGGATGGAGTTGAAGGAAGCCCTAGCAATTGGTGTGAGGCTACTATTCCCTTCTTTGATAAAAAAAATATATAAAAAAAAGCCATTTACAACTCAAAGATAAAGTCAAGGGGAAAGCATAAAGAAAGTAATCAAAAAAAGTAATTTTTCCACTTGCTATACTTGGAAAGGCTTAAAACATTCAAGGAAGTTGATGAACTGATAATAGAGGTTGTACTTAACATAAGGAATGCTATGAAGAGAAAAATGAAAAGGATAATAAAAGCTAGCTGCAACTCTTCAAGTACATGCAACTAGAGTACCACCAAATTAATGTCCTTCACTAAAGCAGTCTGAAGTAATTAGCAATAGATGAAATTCAAAATAAGTAGCCAATAAACAATTCGACTGTAATTTCGGAATTTATTGTGATAATTTGAAATGCAAGAAACATCAAAATTACACAATTTAATTGAAATTCTGAAGGACTTGAAAGAAAGGAAATACAAAGGGAAGGATAGCATGATAATCTGCCAGCAAGCGTACTAATTTTCACAGAGTTTCTAAGCGACCGCACAAAATTTTGCTTAAGTTGGGTAATCTATAGATGTTGGCGAGTTAAATAGCATAACTCGGTTCTCAATGCCGCTTCAAGCCGAAAATCTCGTGGTTACTTAGGATCCAACTTTGATCTTCTCTAACAGTCCTCTGTTTAATTAAGCCAACTATTTCTTAGGAACACTGCTGAAGTTCCCAGAATGTCACAATCGAAGTAATAAAATCTGGGTGCAGCATAAAGAAATTCGTTCTAATTAAGAAGGCGCTCAATGCAGCCACTACAGCAATATTTGTGAATAAAACACTTCGTGAAGAAGACTAAAGAACTGAGAAAACTCAGGAAGAAAGTGCCCCCGAATGCACTTCGCGACAACATTAACCAAAAATTATACTAGAAATAAAGACAGTGTCGTGAAGAAAATTGATAGGCAACACTTCCAAGCGACCGCAATTTGCGGTGGATACGCAACAGTTCGGACTGGAATGAATAAAAGCTAGAGCCACCAAGCCGAAAAATTAATGACACCCGAGCAAGAATCACTTCATTCACTTCAATGGCCCCATTGTTCTAACTCTTTTGAGATGTACAAGCAGTGTCATTCTCATTGCGAAAAAACCAAGAAAGGAGAAACTCGATGATCATTTCTTTCTCTTGACTCCATTGCCTTAAACCTACCTTTCCATTTCCACATGCACCTTTAACCCAACTAGACTAGGAGCTTAATTCACGCGAAAATAACATAAACAAATAAAGATTCACCAAGACGAAAAAACCGACCTTTCTTTTACCAGACCCGGACACTTCAAATTCCTGATCATCCTCCTCATCTCGGCGCTAAGATCATCATCGCCACCATCATCGTCCAAAGCGGGCGCGTAATCACCATCCTTGCCGTCCTCCTCCTCCTCCTCTTGACCCACCTTCCTTTTGCCCTTCGCGCCGCCCTTTTTCGCCTTGCGGCTCGAACCCATCACGGAACTCGCCAAATTACGGAGGCCCAGGGCCTCCATTCTCTTGTTGTTCTCCGCGATCCTCGACAGCCTCTGCTTCTCGTAAGTCATCGACACGGCCGCCTTCACCGAGCCGGGGAGGGGCGGAGGCTCCGGCTCGGAGCCCGAGCTCGCCTGCGTTCTGTCGGACTCCCAGTCGGAAGCGGAAGAGCGGCGCTTCACCGCCATGCGAGCGTCGCGGCAATTCTCAGACCGAAGTGACGACAGGCCGTCGCAAAATGACGAGGTCGGGGGAGTGAAGAAAATGGGAGGGAAGCGATGTCAAAGCAGCGCGGTCCAGTCGCACCGGTCCGATTGAACTTTGAGGCTTAAGCATTTGGACCGGTTCGGTCCCGGCCGAGTTGTAGACAAGGTGTTTTAGGTGCACTTGACACTATTAACACTCGCTTTACAAGTGAATTTTGATTTGAAGTAAGTTGAAAATACCGTGCTTTGAGAGCACATGAAAATTTCCGGTACCTTATGTCGAAACTGAAAAGACGATATACAAGACATCCGTATTAACTCAAGAATAGCGATTTTCATCATAAGCTGACCTTAGTCTGTCGTACATTTAAACGTTACCTCAGAAAAATTGTTTAGTGTAATAAATTAAGAAGGTGACATATTATTATGGATCTTAATGTAAATATACATGTTGGAAATATTGGCTCTCTCCCTAAGTCATCTCATTATAAGCAATTGTAGAAAATACCTTTCACTACGATGCATGCAGCACCCCCCCCATCATAAATTCAGGGACACAAAAAGCACCATATCACAGCAATGTACAAACTATTAAGATATTTGCCTAAAATGAGAAGGAAGGCTGGAATGCTATCGTGTCAGTAACAAGCATCCAGCTTTGAATTCACCCAACATGATAGCATCCGTTTCGGGAATGTCCAGTGCCAAAGTCACCGAACGAGGTACATTGGCAAATATACACAATTACACATATAATCGTTCAATTCCTCTTAAAAAAACTACTTCTTTCTCTTCAGACATGATCGGCCGACGATGAAGTGGATTCATGAAAGTAAAATTGTTCCTGCTTTTGTCTTTTACATTCCCCCTCTTCCTATGTGCTGCGGTTTTTTTATCAAGCGTGAAGACGGAAACAGAGCGGAATGGCCGATAGGTGGTGGACAAAACGAAACGTAGATAACCCCCGCAATAACCAAAGCAAGACATTTCTGATTGATTGACAATCATCTTTAGACAAGATATTCTTTCCAAATGAAGAACTCTACTTATGGAAACTCAGCTTTGGTTATATGGGCAACTAAATCAATGGGGGATTATGATTTCGTTAGTCAACGGCTACTCAATCTCCTTGAAGCATTTGTGTCTAACGGGTTGATTGGAGAATGATCTTCTGAAAATTGTCCAATGGCTAGATTGGAAATGGAGGAGTAGAAAAGGATATTCTGTTATTGAAGAGAAAGAGAGGTTGTTAATTTGAAATTCCAAAGTCCAAGAGAGCTTCTACTCTACATGCTTGTCTTAATGAGCTTCAAAATTGTAATCTTTGAAAGATTTAGAGTGACTCTAAGATAGCAAGATTTATCAAGATTAAGTGTAAGTGACTCTAAGATAGTGAGACCTATCAAGATTGAGTGTTATTACTCACTTCTGTAACCTATGATTGATTCACTAGTAAAATCTAGCCATTAGGCTGTCTACGTGGAGAGTGGACGTAGGCCTGCAATAAGCCAAACCACTATAATTTTTGTCTGGAACTTTCTCTATCCCTTAACTAATTATTATTATCTTTAGTAGTATACTGCACACAAGTGAATCTAATTATAGTATAGTCTCTCTTCATACTCCGTCTTTACGTGATATTAATCCTGACTATTTTAATTCCACTCCCAAGCAGTCCAGGTTATAGTGCTAGCCACATCAACAATTTCCTTTGTGGAAGATGGCCATTCTTGAAACTTCCTTTCCAACTCATAAAGTAGTTGCTTAAATGAATTTTTTTTGTTATTTTGGTTAATATCACGATTTAGCAAGGACCTTATATCAAACCTTTATTGTGGATTAATTATATCTAGAGGTAAATCAGCTAAAAACTTTAATTTTATCTCATGCACACTTGAAAAGCCCACGGATTGCATAAAATGCCTGGTACAAGTAGATAGCGCAACCATACTTTTAGCGATCTAATGTTGCTTGTAGTGCTCGTCTAAAAAACGAGTAATCAAGTTCCTAAAAAGAGGAATACGAAGATGATGACGAACTCTTATCTTCTCACTTGACAATTTGATTTTGATTTCTTGAATTCGACTCTCAACTGCAACCATATTTTATTTTTCATCTCGACTATATACCCCGTTGAACTTGTGGATATGCTTTCAAGTTGAATGTGCCCCTTCAGCTATTGAAGCAACGTGATTCCCATAATACATGTGCAAGTCGGTCCAAGCAGGCAAAAAAAACTCTTTAAATGAAGCTATGCATGTTTAATGTAAATAAGAACCGATGGCTTTTCCTTATAATCTTTGAATTGCCGGATAATTTCATGATATTCCACTCAACTCTTCGAGTCCAAAACCTTGACCAATCAGACATAAAAAATTATAAACCCAATCCTTTCCTTTTTCAAAATGAATATATTTTACCACAATATTTTTCTCAATTGCCAAATACACAACAAAATTTGCACTTCTTGGACAAATGAATTGAATTGCATTCATTAATGCGGACTCTAAATCAGTGACAATAGCTTAAGGTTGACAATCTACACCCAATATGTTGCTAAACATTAAAGCACAACGAATTTTTAGCTTTTATAACTTTTTTATAGATTTATTAGACATTATTTAATTTAATATTTGTAGATATAATCAGGAAAGAAAGGAAATAAAAATACGAAAAAAATTGGATAAGAATAATTGGGATAATGTGCATAAAGGTTCGAACCTAGAACCTCCCAACCCCACGACCGTTGCGCCATTCAAATGCAATCTTAGCTGCTTTACAACACATATTATATAAATAATAATAAAACAAGTCGACATCCAATCCCAAATTGACATGTATCGAGCTTGTGAAGAGCCATTAAGTTTGGCGCTTTGAATCTATTGACATACTTTAGTGGTACTTAATTTCGCTACAAACTAGATATATCGATTTTGCTTTCTAACGTTAGATATTTTTTTTTTATAACCTTAATCGTTAGTTGTGGGATTTGTTTTGACTCGCACCGTAAAACGAGCATTCATCGTGAATCAGATCACCCAACCCCTGTAAAACCTTTCACTCATCAAGGAAAGGATATGGCTAAGTGGACAAAAATTCTTGCCAGAAAAACATCCATGTTGTGGCCATTCCACCCAAAAGGTAATGGGTTACTCCCACAACGCCTCCCTTCCACGGCTCTTCAAAGAATAAACAAAAAAGCAATTCTAAATGGTCGATGTAAAATTTAATTGATAGATTTCATATAATCGCTATGATTAGTGGCCATATCTTAATAGCAGGTTAGTTACACCTATCATCGAAATGAAAAGTCGGACTACTCCTCCTTTATTTTATCTAATTGTTGAGATAATTTTTTAAAAACAAGAATAGGCATTTCGTTGTTCCAAGATATTTTATCAATTGTTCTAAGATACATATACTTAAAAAAGGAATAAGGTGTGGGTCGATTGCAAGATAAATGGAAAACACGTATTGTGGTTCCCGTTTTTGTGCAAGTTTTAAATGCATGGTCCTAAAATATTTGAGGACAGTAAATAAAGTAAATCAAATTAGTTGTGAATAAAGAAATCTCATCCCGTCAATTGAATAACATCATTCTTTATCTCATTGATGGAATATATTAAATTAGCGGCATGTGTTTTTTTTTTTTTTTTTTGGGTCGGGAAATTAGTGGCGTTGAGCGAGAAAGAGTTGAAGTTCATAAACAAGGCAAATGATGTAGGAAAGTGAGAGCTGCAAGGGGAGGCTCATGAGAGAATCGTTCTAGAGAGAGAGAGAGTCTGCATAACAATCATAGTAAGCATCATCATAATCATCATCGACATTTATCGAGTGAGATTTACCTAACTCAAAAACTTGTTACGTGTTAAAACTCAAATATGATAAATGTAACATCTCTTTCAAATCATGCTATGAGGCTAGCTGATTTTGTTTTTTTTTTTTCGATTGTTTCTCTCTATTCCAAGGATTAGAGATTACCTTCAACACAATATTGATCTCTAACACAAGTGACCATAGCCAAATGCTTGGGTCTTTCTGACATTTTATGAAGACTCTCATGTTCAAACTTGCTTACAATAGTGCACAAACAAGTTGCTTCGAAAAAGAGAGTCCCGATGCTTGTAACTTTTTATGGAAATGCAATTACTAATTGCCAATTCTGAAAGATTATCCGTTGTGGATTGAATAACTATGACTCAAACAAACCGTGTTCGACGCAGAAATCCTGCGATAACGTCAAGAGAATTGCTAAGTTATTGTGACTTTTCTACCTTTTGATTTGAAATAACTCTAACACGACCTATGATTCCTTTGTCATCGGAGATGCTGTAAACATGACATGATTGGGTTTTTTCATCACAATTTTTGCGGGAAAGGGCAATGTTGATTCATACTACAGGTAGGACAAAAATTAAAGTGATACCATAGGGCACAAAATTGATTGGAAATAGATTTGCATTGCCAATCTTGGACAGATATGCAAAAGTTGCAAATTTAATATAACATCACACTTTTGCATATTGTACAAACACGTAATACCGAGAAAAAAGCTCATACATTTATTTCACATAACACACAAACATCTTCGAATACTAAGGGAAAAAGAGAGATAAAGAGTGTCGAATTCAATCATGAGATCAACTAGACAATGTCCTCCCCGACTCCACCTCCGTCACTACCAACGGGTCGAGTCGCAGAGTTGTTATTCATCGATGATTCTTCTCGGTCCGCAACATTAATTTTCGAAAGTTTTTTGATAATCCTTTGTGATTGAATGAACATGTTTTTGAGTATCAAAGAAATTTCTCCACACATAGACTTGAAGA
Organism: Syzygium grande; assembly: GCA_024733475.1. Taxonomy (NCBI): domain Eukaryota; kingdom Viridiplantae; phylum Streptophyta; class Magnoliopsida; order Myrtales; family Myrtaceae; genus Syzygium; species Syzygium grande. Next base: position 31,301,300 of record JAMXDD010000001.1, read on the forward strand.
TCCGTTTCATCTCCTGGTAAATTTGTTCATAACTGGAATTTGTAGCTGCCATAACAAGGAACAAACCATAGATAACCCACTTGATGTAAGAATTCAGCACAATCGAGTCAATTGATACTCCAATAAGGAAACATCCAAGTATGAGAAATGTGAAATTGATGAATGTCTTTCCACCATTGCTTCGTGTTGTTCATGAACTGATGCCAAAGAGCACGATGAGAGCTATAGCTATCGGGATGAAGGTTGCTTGATTGTTTAAAAGTACATCCTTAGCTCCTAAAAGAGCAATTGACCATCTAAGTGAGGATATCAAGAAATCTTTTGATTTTTCGACGATGGCATCTTCTTGTTCTCCAAGTCTACCAAAAAGAACAACGAAATTTGAATTAATTAGTTTGCGAGGCAAATAAATAATAACTGCTTGTAGCTCGATCTGTCCACCTACATGCTTAAATCTTGCTTTATGGAAGCTTACTTGTCCACAAATAAAACTGTACAATGAGTTGTACATATGAATTATGACAGTGACAATCTCTCCCAAATTGCGTTACTACCGGTCATATGCGAATCTAAAATTACAAGCTAGAGCTTAGCATTAGCGACATGCAAATTCCATATAATTAGTCTAAGCATATCAATTGCAATAAATAATAAATGACTCTTGATCAATATGGATGGATTTTGGAAAAATCGCACAACTAAAAGTTCTAACAAATAAGTGTTCTGATTGCTCATGACCCAAAGGAGGATATAGTTAATAGGCGTGTGCATCGGTCACAGTCCAACCCATAAACCGAACCGAACCGAACCGGCCAATTTAGGGTGATTCCCGATTCCAATGGGAACAACCGGTGCGGTTCCTGATTCCACATGAGGAATCGGATTGGCCCAGATTACTTCATTTTCTTTTTATCTTTTTATTCTCAAGCAAATCCTAAATTAATAAATTGCATTTCAATTTTCAGTCTCTCTCTATCTTTCATTCGGTAGGCGCCTCTCTCTCGATCTTGAGACTGTTTTAATTGCAGTTTTTTTTTTTTTTTTGGGGGGGGGTGGGGTTGGTTTTCTTTTCTCGAGTACTAGCGCTCTTTCAACGCGGCAATCTGCTTCTTTGGTCACTGAAAATCGTCTCTGTTACTTTAGCTTCACTGTATCAAATCAAAGAACGGTCTGTGTGAAAGCACGACCGCCGCATGAGTATCAATCCCAAAACAGAGCCTCAGAAGTAATGAAAGAGTGGCATACTAATACCAGAGAAAGATCAGAATGGGCATTGGCCAAACAAGCAAATAAAGCAAGCGATCGACAACAAATGGAACCAAAAATGGTCAGCAGATTAATGAACATTCTAAAGGCAAGGGATTTATATGATAATCTGTGCATGCAATAGAACAAACAAACAAAAGAAAGAGCGAGCAAGCTCGCAAACCGGTCCAAAACCAACCGATGGGCCCTAATAGTTCGTAAGGAACAAGATACACGTACGCAAACAATGAAGAGTTCTAATCGACATAAATTACGACTGTTCCGGATGCAAGAACTGACCTCCGAGCCTCTGTTGAGGTGACATCGATGTCGGACATCGGTCCGTGCGAGCGTTCCAAACGGAGAGAGAGTTGATGTTTCTCTTCAACTCTGCGCGAAATGCGAAGAGTCTGCGGTGAACGCAGTAGTTTGAGGCACGCTATCTATAGAACGAAAGGGCCAGTTCGTGGGCGCACTTCACCTGCGCGCTTTCATACATAGAAAGGCTTTTTTGTTTTTTTTTTACCTTCCGCATTCATGTGTCTTCTTTTTTTTTCCCTTCCTTATTCCTTGCGGAGACCAGCGACTCTGCCGAGTCCCATACGGCAATAAGATCGGGCGGGGCCCACTCTTTGACTTTATTTACTGCGCCCTTTAGTTTTTTATCCGTGTGTCGTGTGGTGCGTGTGTGTGTCACCTTTTTTGTCCGGTCAACAAAAATGCTTTTTGCAAAATTTCATGATATCAGGAAAATTTCATGATATCGTGAATTACAAAAAAATAACAACATTTTACAGCATTATGCACTTGTGTCTATGGGAAAAACGTCATTTTAGATAATACGCTGCAAAGCGGTGCTGGACTTTTTTTCTATTATGATTAATTAGTATATTTGACCCTCGGCTGGACATTCGATGACGTGATCCTTTTTCATTGTATGAAAAGTTCCATGATATGTTGAAGATGTGGCCATAAAGTTTAAGGGAAAAAAAAGTAAAAAAATTGATTCCTTTTTGTTTCCCTTTATGCAGTCTAAGTAATGCAAACCTGTGTTTCAATCGAAGGATGAACTCGTTTTCATTTATCTATTTTTTTTATTAGAAAAGGGATAAATATGTCGGTCACTCTAATTTGATCGATTTCGTAATAGCCCTTGCTCTTAAGTGTGCATGAGTCATCGGAGTTAAACTCTGGAAAAGTCATAGACACTTCCCCGAAGAATTTAGGAAAAAGCCGATGTGGCCATAAAATCAAATGAAATCGTATTACTCGTGTACATAACATGACGATAAGGTATTGTTCACCAAATACAAAACATGCACATGATAACATTCGGTTTTCCGTAAATCAGAAGTTTAATTACATATGATGTGCAACAAAATTGATACACAAATATAGTATGATTGTGGGAGCTTCAAAGTCCAACTAAACTTCGAAAAATTAACACATTGTGGAATGGCTAAACAATCTCTTGAAACCAACCAGAACTTCATGAAAGCAGATCATATGGTGCCAAAGCAAACACTAGCAAGCACATCTTGATGACCAACAACATGGCCAGCGATAGTCTCGTCTAGGGAAGCAACTCGGAGTCAAGAGTCTTGAAAATTATTTGCAAGTATCGGTATATCTAGCTTGGGCTCATGGGTCCGGTCATTCTAGTCAATACTATAAAATAGATGACTTCGCAAATGATATAAAACTGCAGAACTGCATTGCTCAGCGGCCAAGATATGCTATAAATTGAAATGCGTAATATAATGTGAAATCTCTTGGTCAAGTCAAACCTTTACTGATGTTACTGCCATTGTAGTTGTCCGTCGTCCATGTACCAAATTAGGAAAAAATTAATCGAAAGAAAAATAAATTCATAATGAAAAAAAAAACTAGCTATCTTTTTCGCACTCTAAGAAAAATTTTAAGCAAATATTCACACAATTGAATTACGTACCTTACAAGTGTGACTGTATCATCAGCCATTTTATAGAGAACTTGAGCATAATGAACGCTGTAAATGGGAAGTGGAACAAGCAGTCTATATATATAGGTTTTGTTTTCTTTCCTGTCTTTTTTTTTTCAATATTTCTATTGTACTTCATGAAATTTCATGATAATATCACGTTTGATATGTCATAAATTCAAAGAAGCTGCGTGGTCAAGGCTCTATCATTATTATCTTTTTAAATTATTTCTTGGTTTTTCGGTCCAAGTCATCACTTAGACATGCTTTGACTTGCACAACAGTGTATGATACTAACGATATTGTGGCATGTCTCGCAGTATTGTCGAGCACGAAAATGTTAGACACGATATTGTGCACTAAAAACCAAAAAATAATTGGAAACAAGTCATCCCATTTTCAAAGAATTCTCACAAATATTGTGCAATATCTCACACATGATTTACATAGCACTAATGACCAAAAGACTCAATTTATAGATTAGATTATCTACTTAGGTGCATAATTTCCGCTTTAGCAGCAACTGTTCTTTGGAAGAAAATACCAAAACCCTTTCTTGCAATGAAGAGAGACTAATTCTAACAATTGACAACTTACCAAAAAAAAAAAAATTCTGGCAATTGACAAATATAGAGGCAACACTTTAAAGAGACTAATAAAATTTATTTGTATAGATTTATTTATTTATTTATTTATTTATTTTCACTGTTAATCTAGCATCAATGAAGAAAAATCAACTTCGAAAAGGTGCGAATATATACACGATCAGGTGAGCACCTGCTTCTGTTTTATATATTATGTATCTTTTACTTAGACTGCTTCAATCCTGATATTTCACCTTTCAAAATCCAAATCACGACCTAAAAAGCAGCATTATTGTGAATTTTGCTACAAAAAAAAAAGAAGCGATTACCGAAAAATTCATTAAAATGAAGCAAACACGCAAAGTTCCAAATTTAATGTATTGATGAAGTATTACAAGCATCGGCACTTTCCTTTCTGAAGCGATTTGCTCGTGCACTACCATAAGCAAGTTCGAACACACGATTCTTTAGAAAAAAAAAAGTCAAAAAGACCCACGCATTTGGCTATGGTCACTCGTGTTAGAGATCAATATTGTGTTGAAGGTAATCTCTAATCCTTAGAATAAGGAGAAACAATCGGAAAAGAAAACAAAATCAGCCAGCCTCATATCTTGATCCCGATATAGATGTTGCGTCCATCATATTTGAGATTTGATGCGTAACAAGTTTTTGAATTACACTCGATAAATATCGATGATGCTTACAATGACTTATAGGCAAGTGTTCAGAAGGTAAATCACTCCATTTTTAATTTTTGAGGACTCCCTACATGATAAAAGTCGTTATACTCTATCAACATGTATAAACCAACACGGTATTGGTCTAGATGGTAAGGAATTGTCAAGGACATTTCATGCATAAAATCCTAAATGCATCTGATCAGTATGGGGGAGTAGCCCCTATCACTTGGACAAGTTGACTATTTGAGGTGCGCAAAAACTGGCCTAAATATTACGTGATTGCTAAACCCCAAAAGAGTTTAACACTTAGTTACAATACATCGTTGTTACAACAATACACTTACGTAATAATGGAAAACTTTCACTTGATCAAACACGTTCATGAAAACAGATTTTAACAAATCCAATAATCGAGAGATTATGTAAGGACATTTAATGAAAATGTGAATTTTATCAATGATACAACTTTTTTTTATCTCGCTTTTTTTTTTATGTATATGTGTATGCAGTACTTATAAAGACCAAACCCTGGATCTGGTACTCTATGGCCCTACCCCGTAAGGCTGCATGCATGTTGGCATCAATGATACAGTTTGATAAGAATCTGTAGCTCGAGATTGATACCCATAAATGAATAGCCGCTCCAAGAAAGAGTGCATGATGAAAATGGAGAGACCAAAGCGGAGGAAAAAGGAAGCACACCAGAAATTGCACACCACCCGCCCTCTCCTTGTCTTCATCGTGGGTCTCTCTCTCTCTCTCTCTAGAATGAATCTCTCCCGAGGCTCCCCTTTTCACGTTCCTATGAATCTATGACGCACCCACCATCGTCGTAATTCTTCCCAGTTTGCAACATTAATTTTCAAAAGATTTCCATAAACACACGTGATTGAATAAATAAGTCTCTAAGTCTCAAATAAGTTGCTCCACACATGGACTTGATAATTTGTTTAATCTCCTGAGAAAATTGTTGGTTATTCGGATTTGTAGTTACCCTCGCAAGGAACATACCATAGATAGCCCCCTTGATGTAAGAATTTAGTACGATCGAATCGAGTGCTGTTCCAACAATGAGACATTCTACTATGAAAAACGTGAAATTAATGAATGTCATTCCACAATCACTACGTGTTGTTCGAGAACTAATGCCAAAGAGCACAATGAGAGCTACAGAAATCGCGATGAAGGTCGCTTGGATGTTTATAAGTAAATCCTTAGCTTCAAAAAGAGCAAATGACCATTTAAGCGAGGATGTCAGGAAATCTTTCAATTTATCAACGATGGCATCTTCTTGTTCTCTGAGTCTACCAAAAAGAACAACAAAATCTAAAATAATTTATTTATGCTGCAAATAAATAATACAAGCTTCTAGTAGGAACGGTCCATCTGCATGCTTAAATCTTGCTCAACAGAAGCTTACTCATCCACAAATGAAAATGTAGAATTAGTAAAAATTAATTTACATGTGAAATAGGAACATTTATCCCAAAAAAAAAAAGTTATATACCTATTGCAATCGTGTCATTTAAGTCACAAATCTTTCAATTGTGAAAATTTAATCTTAAACATTTTCACATTTTGACAATTAAATCCATCCGGTCACATTTGACTAGAAATTGTTGACGTAGACGTCAATGCTAATGTGGACATTTTTTATAATATTTTAAAACATTGAAATTTTATAATTTTTTTCCACTCTTTTCTTTATTTTTTTTTCATTATTTGTTTCTTTTTTGGTTTTTCTTTCTTTCTTTCGTAATGGCCTCCTGTTGGTGAGGGTCCTCTCTCTCGTGGTCAGTGGAGCTGCAAATCCCTTGGGCGAGGGCCTTCGCTCCCTCACTTGCAGCCAACGAGGTGGCCCTCACCCAGATCTAGGTGAGGCCTTCGGGCCCTTGCACCTAGATTTGGTGAGGGCCTGGGCAAGGGCCGGGACCCTTTCCAGCAACAAGCACTCGCCCAATTGTCTACGAAGACGTAGTCAACCCTGGTTGGTCAGAATGAAAGGAAAAGAATAAAAATTATATATATATTTTTTAAAAAACATAGAAAGCCCGGTGACCCAAAAGCTCATGACCCAAAGGAGGATATATTGTTCCCAAAGAGCGACATAAACGTACACAAGCAAATGACGAGCAATGTAAATTTCGAGTTGTTTGGATACAAAACTAGCCTCTGTGCTCCAGTTGAAGAAGAGTCGATGTCAGACATTGATCTGTGCTGGCTTTCCAACAAAGAGTGTTGATGTTTCTTTCACCTCAGCATGAGAGCTACAACCATTGGGATGAAGGTTGCTTGCTTGTTTAAAAGTGCATCCTTAGCTCCTAAAAGACCAAATGACCATCTAAGCGAGGATGTCAAGAAATCTTTCGATTTTTCAACGATGGCATCTTCTTGTTCTCCGATTCTACCAAAGAACAACAAAATCTAAAATCATTAATTTATGGTGTAGGGAAATAATACAAGCTTGCAGCAGAAACTATCCACCTATATGCTTAAATCTTGCTTGACGGAAGCTTACTCATCCACAAATGAAACTGTACCATTAGTAAAATCTATTGTACATATGAAATATGACTATGAGAATTTCTCCCGAATTGCATTACGACATGTCACAGGCAAATCCGACATTACAAAAAAGAGCTAATTATCAACGATATGCAAAGTTCATAAAATTAGCCTAAACAGATTTGCGGTAAGTAATAAATGACTCTTGATCAATATGGATGGATTCTACAAATAAAAGTTTCAATAAACATAGAAAGTCAAGTGCACTAAATGCTCATGACTCAAAGTCAATTTCAACTGTTTGAATGCAAAACTAACCTCTGAGCTTCAGTTGAAGTAACGTTGATGTCGAACATTGATCTGTGGTAGCGTTCCAACGAAGAGAGTTGACGCTTCTTTTCACCTCTGCGTGAGAGGCAAAGACTTTGCAGTGACTTCAAATTGTGTTGGGCTTCATTGCCCCATCACCACCAACCGGTCAAGTCGCAGGGTTGTTATTCATCGACGATTATTCTCGATCCATAACATTAATTTTCAAGAGATTTTTATAATTATTTGTGATTGAATGAACAAGTTTGAGAGTCTTAAAGAAGTTGCTCCGCATATGGACTTGAAGATTTGTTTCATCTCCTGAAAAACCTGTTGGTAATTGGGATTTGTAGCAACCATAGGAAGGAATGTACCATAGATAACCCACTTGATGTAAGGATTCAGTCCAATCAAGTTGATTGCTATTCCAACAAAAATACATCCTAGCATGAGTAACGCAAAATTGATAAATGTCATCCCACGACCTTTTCGTGTTATTCGCAAACGGATGCCAAAGAGCACGATGAGAGCTATAGAAACTGTGATAAAGGTCTCTTGCTTGTCTATAAGCAAATCCTTAGCTCCAAGAAGAACAAATGACCATCTAAGTGAGGATGTCAAGAAATCTTTCGATTTTTTTAGGATGCCATCTTCTTTTTCTCCGAGTCCACCAAAAAGAACAAACGAAAACTAAAATCAATAATATTAGGTGCAAATAAATAATACAAACTTTTAGCAAGAGCAGTCCGCATGCATGCTCAAATCTTGCTTAACGGAAGCTTATTTATCGACAAATTAACTATACAATGAGTAAAATTAGCTGTGATGGTGAGAGTTTCTCCCGAATTGCATGACGACATGTCACGTGCGAATCCCAAATTACAAACTAGAGTTCACCGTTAATGGCATGTAAAGTCCATATAATTGGTCTTATGGATTAATTGCGTAACTAATAATTAGGGGTGGCAAAATATTGTACTAACCCATTTTTCTACTCATATTTGTCAAATCGGGTTTAAAATGGGCATCTCTAATTTCATGAATGGGTTGAAATGAATTGTAAGAAACAAAGTCTAATTAAAAACGAGTTAATAAGAATTTGACTCAGACCCATCTTAATAAAAGGAAAAAAGAAAGAAGAACTAAACAAGTCTTTGAAATAAAGGCTTGGACTGATGTTACACGTTGCATAATTAATTGATGTCTGATTACGACAATCGGATTCTAGTTATATACACCGACTCCCAAATCCAATGTCAAATAAGAAAGGTCACATGCCTAAGGTGTTCCATTAGTATGAATGATGCTCGACAGGAGATGGATTTAGAGGAAAATTCATGCAATCCGATGCTTAATTTGTTAAGAAGTCGGAAACTTTTACGAGCAAACCATTTGATTTGGAATGGAAGAATCAAATGGTTCCACGCTCTATTTTGAACAAAGTGAATGCAAGTCTCAACAAATTCATATAATGAAAACGGCAATATAATATGATGCAAATCTCAGTAAGTAAAAGAATGAAAATGAATAATCTCTCAGCTAATTCAAACATAAAATTTTTTGCTCCTTCAGCCAATGGCAACCGTCACCTCCTTGCGATAGGATTTAAGTGAAAATCCATATTTAAGAGATAAAATTGCTAAGAAATTGAAGCTCGGGTTGGATTGGGTTAGGTATGGATTTGTATCAGGTCAGGGATAAATCGCTATAGTTGTGTTAAATAAAAATGGGTGAATTTGTGTCGTATACAATCTCAACTCACCCAAAACTGACCTGAGCAGCCCCCTCGACGGTACTACTAATAAATGGCTCTCAATCGATGTGGATGGATTTGCAAAAGTCGGTGCAAACAAAAGTTCCAAGAAAAATAGAAAGCCAAATGTCCCAAATGTTCATGACCCAACAAAAGGAGGATATAGTTCAATAAGGAACAAAGTAAAACATAGGGAAACTATGAAGAGCACTAATCAATGTGAATTTCTGACTGTTTTGAATGCAAAACACGAACCCCTCAGCTTTAGTTGAAGTAACGTTGGTGTCGGACATTGATTCGTGCTAGCTTTCTGACAAGGAGAGCTGACACTTCCTTTTGTTGAGGTTGATGTCTTGTATTCTGTTATCCAAAAGATTGTGAAGCGGTTTCGAAAGGCCCCTTGACAACTGGACAGCACAAGGATCCCGCTCCCTAGTGAGCGGGCAGGGGTTTGGGGGGGTCGCCCAATGGGGGTCCTAGGGGCAGCGCCCCCAAACCGGCAAAAACGTTTTATGTTCAGTCATAGAAGGATTTATATGAGAAAGTTAAATATTTTAGGCTATGTGGATAACTTTATAATTTGTGCCATATAGAATTTCGTTATATATATTTAGGGCGAAACATGTCTCAAAAATTGAGAACAGGGTGTGAGAAAAAGTGATTGTATACCTTTTTACGTTATTAGTGAAATGGATCTCTTTTTCCGTGAACGTAAGGCAGAACATCTCCCCTACTTAACCACGTAAATTCTTTTATTATGCGAATTTCCATTACTTTCTTGTATCGTTGATAATATCGAATTTAGATACTCGACACTCTTCACCTCTGCGCGAGAAGAGACCTGAGCAGGGACTGCCCTATTGTGTATGGTTTTTATAGCCCTCGCGCACGGGGGGCTCCTTCAATGTTTTCCAATAACGTGACCATGATTCAGTTTTTTTTATTAATTGTTTTTTTTTCTTCATTTGCAGCGACCGGGATCATTTTCTCTTATTCGCGGCCGGTGCTGCTCTGACTGAAGAGAGTTTCCCCGTCACCATGACCTGTCCTCCTTACCGAGGAGAAACATCTTCTTTTGGGCCCACTGCTAACTTGCTTCGTTTTTTCGGTCCCCTGTTGTTGTGCAGATATCGATGCATTAAGGCAATATATATTCAACGTTTGAGTGCGTGCGATGATTGTAATGGGTTACTCCCACAACTTCTCCCTCCGTTTTGTAAGGTGACGCCCTGTGAAGAAGGTTGCCCCCGCGAAGCTGAAGACGACGCCAGTGAAGAAGGCCAAGAAATGAGTCGGTGCTGTGTTCTTTACTAGAGTAGGGGGCGGTAATTTTGTAGTCGAACATGTTCATTCGCAGCATGAACCCATGTTATATGCTTGCTGTCCATTTTGTAGCCAAAAAAACAACAGGAGATGTAATTTTGTGGTGTTGTCTCATTCAACTGGGGAAGACCTTGTCTTGAATTAATCAGGAAATAGTAGATGCTGATTCAAGAGTGTCCAGTAGTCTTTTGTAGTCCTTACTTCTATTTGGTGTGAAGTATTCGAAGATCTGTGATGCGATTTTAGCATTCTGATTTCCGCTCGGAGAGGGTATCGTGTTGCTTTGATTGTTTCTTGCTTTAATTGATGTAGGCTTCAGATCATTCACAGATGTTAGATTTTGGTTGTCGTGGGGTTACAGGTTCGGTATTGTTGCAGCTTCATGTTCCCTGCTCGGACATCACATTAAGCATGATTCGAAACTGTATGATCCCTGTTTGGTAATCTGATTTAGGTGAAGAACACTAGCTTCTTGAGAATGATTGTTTGAAAGAGGGAATGTGAAATGCAAGCTAATATGCGAAATTTCTTGAGACTGCATCCTGTTTCCCGGCTTCATTTTACCGAGTTGTCGTTTGAATAAATGGCTTAGTCTCCCTTTTGGAAATGTTTGCTTGATGAAATCTCTGAATGTTTTGAAAGCAGGAGTCTGTCTCGAATAGGCAGTATACCAATACATGGTGCTTAGCTTTGCCAAAAGAGATGTGCAAATTGCAGATTTTCTGTAGCCTGTTTATTGATCGCCTCGGTATATGATACGACGCCCGAGGCTCTTCGAGCACCCGAGCGCCATGAGTCAAGCTTTAAGTGGCAACAATTTTATTCTTGTGACAAATGCTTTGTCTTTCTCTCGACTTTCCCTGGTTAATCAAACACAGTAAGATATCGAGGATCTTCCAGCTTGCTCAATATCAACAGAATTACAGTTTCGTCAATTTTTTCTTGATGTCGCTGAGCAACTAACTCCCTTTGTCTTTCTCTCAGTCACCTGCCCCTCGGCCACTGCCTCACTCCCTTTCGAGTGCGCAAGGGGCGGCCTTAATGTGCATCGACGGCGACGGCAGTGAACGGGAACAGCCGCTTGACGAACGCCAGAGTAGAAACGAGTGGAGAAGCGAAATCTGAGAGCCAAAAAAGAGATTCAAAATTTGAAAGCGCGTTTGCTGGAGAGGAAATATATTTGCTTTTCTTCTTCGTCGTCTTCTGATGAGGAAAGGAAAGGACGGAGAGGCGAGGAGAGAGAATTGCAGAGCAGAGGGAGAGGGCGCGTAGGGCTAGCGTGCAGGCTAGGCTAGGAAAGAGAATCGTTCTATAGAGAGAGAGAGAGAGAGAGAGACAAAGGATGAAGACAATGAGAACGAGAGAGCAAAGCCGTCTGGGTAGTGTGCAATTTCTGGTGTGCTTCCTTTTTCCTCCTGTTTGGTCTCTCTTCCTTTTTTTATCTTCCACTCTTTCTCAGGATGGGCTATTCGCCCGCCTGTATCAATCTCGAGCTACAAATTCTGATCAAACTGTATCATTCATAAAATTCACATTTTCACTAGATATCCCAAAATAATCTCTCTGTTTTCGGATAGGTTTGAATTTATTTCTATGAATGGGTTCGTCCAGATAACAGTTTTCCATCATTATGTAAGTGTATTATTGTAACTATGACATGCTGTGAGTAAGTTTTCAACTCTTCCGTGGTTTAGAAATCATGTAATGTTCAAGCCAGTTTTCGCGATCTCAACTAGTCTACCTGTCCAAGACGATAGGGGCCACTACCCCATTCGACCAAAAGGAGATGACCAAACTTCCTTACCATCTAAACAATACCTTTTCAGTCTATAAATATTAATAGAGTATAACGACTTTTTATTATGTAGGGAGTCCTCAAAAATTAAAAATGGAGCAATTCACCTTTTAGACACTTGCATGGTAGTTATAGTAAGCATCACCGACATTTATTGAGTGAGATTTACGTAACTCAAAAACTTATTACGTGTTAAAACTCAAATTTTATGGATGTAACATCTTTTTTAAATCATGATATGAGGCCAGCTGATTTTTTCTTATCCAATTGTTTCTCTCTATTCCAAGGATTAGAGATTACCTTCTACACAATATTGATCTCTAACACAAGTGACCATAGCCAAATGCTTGGGTCATTTTGACTTTTTTATGAAGAATGGTGTGTTTTCGAACTTCCTTACAATAGTGCACGAGCTAATCGCTTAAAAAAAAAAAAAAAAGAGTCCCAATGCTTGTAACTTTGTGGAGTTGCGACAACAAATTGCCAATTGTAAAAAATTATCCTCGGTGGATTAAATTGGTGGATTAAATAATTATGACTCAAAACAAAGTGCTCGAAATACTTGTGACTTTTTTACCTTTTGATTATTTAAAAATTCTAACACGACTTATGATTCCTTTGTCATCTGAGATACTATATAATCCTAAAATGTAAACATGACATGATTGGGTTTTTCATCACAATTTTTATGGGAAAGGGCATTGTCGATCAAAAATAGATTTGCACCACCAATCTTGGACAAATATGCAAAAGTCGCAAATTTAATATATCAATGGAGCACTACTAGGGTCTTGCCACCCTTCTTTTGCGTGCATATCGTACAAGCACATAATACAGAGAAAAAAGCTCGTATATTACATAACATACCAACATCATAAATACAAAGGGAAAAAGAGAGACTAAGGGCGTCGAATTCCATCACAAGATCAACTAGACAATGTCCTCCCCAATTCTGCCTCCGTCACCGCCAACAGTTCGAGTTACAATGTTGTTATTCATTGATGATTCTTCTCGAGCACTAATTTTCAAAAGATTCTTGATAATCCCTTGGGATTGAATGAAAAAGTTTCTGAGACTCAAAGAAATTTCTCCGCACATGGACTTGAAGATCCGTTTCATCTCCTGATAAATTTGTTGGTAATTGGGATTTGTAGCTACCATAACAAGGAACAAACCATAGATAACCCACTTGATGTAAGAATTCGGTATGATCGAGTCAATCGCTACTCCAACAATGAGACATCCAAGTATGAGAAATGTGAAATTGATGAATTTCTTTCCACCATTGCTTCGTGTTGTTCGCGAACTGATGCCAAAGAGCACAATGAGAGCTATAACTATCGGGACGAAGGTTGCTTGCTTGTTTAAGAGTAAATCCTTAGCTCCTAAAAGAGCAATTGACCATCTTAGTGAGGATTTCAAGAAATCTTTTGATTTTTCTACAACGGCATCTTCTTGTTCTCCGAGTCTACCAAAAAGAACAATGAAATTTGAACTAATTAGTTTGCGAGGCAAATAAATAATACCTGCCTGTAGCTCGATCTGTCCACCTGCATGCTTAAATCTTGCTTTATGGAAGCTTACTTATCCACAAATAAAACTGCACAATGAGTTGTACTGATGAAATATGATGGTGACATTCTCTCCCAAATTGCGTTACTACCGGTCTTATGCGAATCTAAAATTACAAGCTAGAGCTCAGCATTAGCAACATGCAAAGTCCATATAATTAGTCTAAGCGGATCAATTGCAGCAAGTAATAAATGACTCTTGATCGATATGAATGGATTTTGCAAAAATCACACAACTAAAAGCTCCAACAAACAAGTGGTCTGATTGCTCATGACCCAAAGAAGGATATAGTTAATAGGGGTGTGCATCGATTGCGGTCCAACCTGTAAACTGGATTGGACCGGACCAAACCGAATCAGCCGGTTCGGTGTGGTTCCCAATTCCATAAAGCAAGACAAATGATGTAGGAAATAAATAACATCATTCTTTATCTCATTGATGGAATATATTAAATTAGCGGCGCGTGTTTTTTTTTTGTTTTGGGTTGGGAAATTAGCGGCGTTAAGCGAGAAAGAGAGGAAGTTCATAAACAAGACAAATGATGTAGGAAAGCGAAAGCTGAAAGGGGAGGCTTATGAGAGAATCGTTCTAGAGAGAGAGAGAGAGTCTGCATAACAATCATGGTAAGCATCGTCGTAATCATCATGGACATGCATCGAGTGAGATTTACCTAACTTAAAAACTTGTTACGTATTAAAACTCAAATATGATAAATGTAACATCTCTTTGAAATCATGATATGAGGCTAAATTTTGTTTTTTTTTTTCAATTGTTTCTCTTTATTCCAAGGATTAGAGATTACCTTCAACACAATATTGATCTCTAACACAAGTGACCATAGCCAAATGCTTGGGTCTTTCTGACATTTTCTGAAGACTCGCGTGTTCGAACTTACTTACAATAGTGCACAAGCAAGTTGCTTCAAAAAAGAGAGTCCCAATGCTTGTAACTTTTTATGGAAATGCAACAACGAATTGCCAATTCTGAAAGATTATCCTTGGTGGATTGAATAACTATGACTCAAACAAAGCGTTTGCAATAGACACAGAAATCTTGCGATAACGTCAAGAGAATTGCTAAGTTTTTGTGACTTTTGTACCTTTTGATTTGAAAAAACTCTAACACGACTTATGATTCCTTTGTCATCTGAGATGCTGTAAACATGACATGATTGGGTTTTTCATCACAATTTTTGCGGGAAAGGGCATTGTTGATCCATACTATAGGCAGGACTAAAATTAAAGTGATACCATAGGGCACAAAATTAATTGGAAATAGATTTGCATTGCCCATCTTGGACAGATAAGCAAAAGTTGCAAATTTAATATAACTACTATAGTCCGATCACACTTTTGTATATTGTACAAACACATAATACCGAGAAAAAAGCTTGAACATTTATTTCACATAACGCACAAACATCTTCAAATACAACGGGAAAAAGAGAGATAAAGAGTGACGAATTCCATCATGAGATCAACTAGACAATGTCCTCCCCAACTCCACCTCCATCATTACCAACGGGTCAAGTCACAAAGTTGTTATTCATTGATGATTCTTCTCGGTCCGCAACATTAATTTTCAAAAGTTTTTTTGATAATCCTTTGTGATTGAATGAACATGCTTTTGAATATCAAAGAAACTTCTCCACACATAGACTTGAAGATCCGTTTCATCTCCTGGTAAATTTGTTCATAACTGGGATTTGTAGCTACCATAACAAGGAACAAACCATAGATAACCCACTTGATGTAAGAATTCAGCACAATCGAGTCAATTGCTACTCCAACAAGGAGACATCCAAGTATGAGAAACATGAAATTGATGAATGTCTTTCCACCATCGCTTTGTGTTGTTCGCGAACTGATGCCAAAGAGCACGATGAGAGCTATAGCTATCGGGATGAAGGTTGCTTGATTGTTTAAAAGTAAATCCTTAGCTCCTAAAAGAACAATTGACCATCTAAGTGAGGATATCAAGAAATCTTTTGATTTTTCAACGATGGCAACTTCTTGTTCTCCGAGTCTACCAAAAAGAACAATGAAATTTGAATTAATTAGTTTGCGTGGCAAATAAATAATACCTGCTTGTAGCTCGATCTATCGACCTACATGCTTAAATCTTACTTTATGGAAGCTTACTGTACAATGAGTTGTACATATGAAATATGATGGCGACAATCTCTCCCAAATTGCGTTACTACCGGTCATATGCGAATCTAAAATTACAAGCTAGAGCTTAGCATTAGTGACATGCAAAGTCCATATAATTAGTCTAAGCGGATCAATTGCAATAAGTAATAAATGACTCTTGATCAATATGGATGGATTTTGAAAAAATTGCACAACTAAAAGCTCCAACAAACAAGTGTTCTGATTGCTCATGACCCAAAGGAGGATATAGTTAATAGGGGTGTGCATCGGTCGCAGTCCAACCCATAAACCAGACCGAACCGAACCAGCCAATTCAGGGTGATTCCCAATTTCAATGGGAATAACCGGTGCGATTCCTGATTCCACATGAGGAATCGGACTGGCCCAAATTACTTCATTTTCTTTTTATCTTTTTATTCTCAAGCAAATCCTAAATTAATAAATTGCATTTCAATTTTCAGTCTCTCTCTCTCTTTCATTCGGTAGGCGCCTCTCTCTCGATCTTGAGACTGTTTTAATTGCAATTTTTTTTTGGGGGGGGGGGGTGTGGGTTGGTTGGTTTTCTTTTCTCGAGTACTAGTACTCTTTCAACGTGGCAATCTGCTTCTTTGGTCACTGAAAATCGTCTCTGTTACTTTAGCTTCACCGTATCAAATCAAAGAACGGTCTGTGTGAAAGCACGACCGCCGCATGACCATCAATCCCAAAACAGAGCCTCAGAAGTAATGAAAGAGTGGCATATTTATACCAGAGAAAGATCAGAATGGGCATTTGGCCAAACAAGCAAATAAAGCAAGCGATCGACAACAGATGGAACCAAAAATGGTCAGCAGATTAATGAACATTCTAAAGGCAAGGGTTTTATATGATAATCTGTGCATGCAATAGAACAAATAAAAAAAGAAAGAGAGAGCGAGCAAGCGAGCTCGGGAACCGGACCAAAACCGACCAATTGCCCCTAATAGTAGTCATGGCCACGGGCCGGTTTTGGCCCGGAACCGGCCCGGTCAAACCCGGGCCCAGCCCGTTGACCGGGCCCGCGGTTCAAAACCGGCCCGTGGCCTACTGGCCCGTTTCCGGTTCCACAGTTTTAAATTATTTAAAAAACTAAAAAAAATTCATTATTATAAAACAAATTGAACTCTAATTGCCATGCATTGTAAGTGCATTGATCTCCTATTGTAATGCTTGGTTTGGGTGTATTGAACTCTAATTACAAGACTTGGCTTGGGTTTTATAAATAACTCCTTTAATGGTCTCTTCATTCCCATTTGATGTGGGACTCTCGATTTGCCTTGAACGCCTTCAATATGAGACTCTTAGCTTGTCTTCATGTAAATGCCAATAGTCCTACATCGAATGGGAATGAAGAGACCATCAAAGGGGTTGTTTATAAAATCTAAGCCAAGCCATGAGCATGTGAAGTTGTATGCATTTTGTGGCTACGATCCTTTGCTATTTAAGAGTAAAGGGTTCCATTGGACCGCCAAAACTGGACCAGACCAACGGTCCGGTTCCCGGTTCTATGGTTTGCCGGTCCGGTTCCTAGTTCTAAAATTAAAAGACCGGTCTTACCGGTTCGGTTCTCGGCCGGAGCCGAGAATCGATCACACCCCTACAATTTTCATTTTGATTATAATTCATATTGAATAACTCATTATTTCATATTTTTATAATTATTTATTTTTTTATTTCATAATTTTATTTTTAAAATTTTTAAATTACAAATAGGAACCGGCTGGTTCCGGTTCACATGTGGCCACGAACCGGAACTGTCGGTTCCGAACCGTGGCCATGACTACCTAATAGTTCGTAAGGAACAAGATACACGTACGCAAACAACGAAGAGTTCTAATTGACATAAATTACGGCTGTTTCGAATGCAAGAGCTGACCTCCGAGCCTCTGTTGAGGTGACGTCGATGTCAGACATCGGTTCGTGCGAGCGTTCTGACGGAGAGAGAGTTTGATGTTTCTCTACAGCTCTGCGCGAAATGCGAAGAGTCCGCGGTGAACTATCTATGGAACCAGTTCGGCAGCACGCTTCACCTGCGCGCTTTCATACATAGAAAATGTATTGTTCGTGTACATAACATGACGATAATGTATTGTTCACCAAATACAAAACATGCACATGATACTATTCCATTTTCCCTAAATCAGAAGTCTTATTACATATGATGTGCAACAAAATTGATACACAAATATAGTATGATTCTGGGAGCTTCAAAGTCCAACTAAACTTCGAAAATTGACACAACTTGGAATGGCTAAAGATCATGACCAGCGATAGTCTCGTCTAGGGAAACAACTCGGAGTCGAGAGTCTCGAAAATTACTTGCAAGTACCGGTATATCTGGCTTGGGCTCATGGATCCAATCATTCTAGTCAGTACTATAAAATAGATGACTTTGCAAATGATGTAAAACTGTAGAACTGCGCTGCTCAATGACCAAGATATGCTATAAATTGAAATGTGTAATATAATGTGAAATCTCTTGGTCGAGTCAAACCTTTCCTAACGTTGCTGCTATTGTGGTTGTCCGTCGTCCCTGTACCAAATTAGGAAAAAATTAATTGAAAGAAAAAAAAAAATTCATAAAGAAAAAAAAACTAGCTATCTTTTTCGCACTCTAAGAAAAATTTTAAGAAAATATTCACACAATTGAATTACATACCTTTCAAGTGCGACTGCATCATCAGCCATTTTATAGAGAACTTGTAGCATAATGAACGCTGTAAATGGGAAGTGGAACAAACAGTGTGTGTATGTGCATATATATATATATATATATATATGTATATATATATATACATATATAGGTTTTGTTTTCTTTCCTGTCATTTTTTTAAAAATATTTTTGCTGTACTTCACGAAATTTCGTGACGATATCACGTTTGATGTGTCATATATTCAAAGAAGCTGTGTCGTCGAGACTGTCATTATTATCTTCTTAAATTATTTCTTGGTCTTTCGGTCCAAGTCATCACTTAGACATGCTTTGACTCGCACAACATTGTATGATGCTCACGATATTGTGGGATGTCTCGCAGTATTGTCGAGCACGAAAATGTCTCACACAATATTGTGCACTAAAAAACCAAAAAATAATTGGAAAAAAGTCATCCCTTTTTCAAAGCATTCTCACAAATATTGTGCGATGTCTCACACAAGATTTACATAGCATTAATGACCAAAAGACTCAATTTATAAATTAGATTATCTACTTAGGTGCATAATTTCCGCTTTAGCGGCGGCTGCTCTTTTGGAGAAAATACCAAAACCCGTTCTTGCAATGAAGAGAGACTAATTCTAACAATTGACAAATATAGAGGCAACACTTTAAAGAGACTAATAAAATTTATTTGTATAGATATATATTTATCTGCACTGTTAATCTAGCTTCAATGAAGAAAAATCAACTTCCAAAAGGTGGGAATATATACACGATCAGGTGAGCACCTGCATCTGTTTTATATATTATGTATCTTTTTTACTTATACTGCTTCAATCCTACTATTTCACCTTTCAAAATCCAAATCACGACCTAAAACGGAGCATTATTGTGAATTTTGCTACAACAAAGAGAGGCCATTACCAAAAAATTCATTAAGATGAAGCAAATATGCAAAGTTCCAAATTTAATGTATTAATGAAGTATTACAAGCATCGGGACTTTCCTTTTTGAAGCGATTTGCTCGTGCACTACCATAAGCAAGTTCGAACACACGATTCTTTAGAAAAAAAAAGTCAAAACGACCCACGCATTTGGCTATGGTCACTCGTGTTACAGATCAATATTGTGTTGAAGGTAATCTCTAATCCTTAGAATAAGGAGAAACAATCGGAAAAGAAAAACAAAATCAGCTAGCCTCATATCCTGATTCCGAACAGATGTTGCATCCATCATATTTGAGATTTAACGCTTGACAAGTTTTTGAATTACGTAAATCTCACTCAATAAATGTCAATGATGCTTACGATGACTGTTGGGCAAGTGTTCAAAAGGTAAATCACTCCATTTTTAATTTTTTTAAAATTTTTTAGGACTCCCCTACATGATAAAAGTCGTTATACTCTATCAACATGTATAAACCAACACGGTATTGGTCTAGATGGTAAGGAATTGTCAAGGACATTTCATGCATAAAATCCTACATGCATCTGATCAGTATGGGGGAGTAGCCCCTATCACTTGGACAAGTTGACTACTTGAGGTGCGCAAAAACTGGCCTAAATATTACGTGATTGCTAAACCCCAAAAGAGTTTAACACTTAGTTACAATACATCGTTGTTACAACAATACACTTACGTAATAATGGAAAACTTTCACTTGATCGAACACGTTCATGAAAACAGATTTTAACAAATCCAATAATCGAGAGATTATGTTAGGAGATCTAATGAAAATGTGAATTTTATCAATGATACAATTTTTTTTATCTCGCTCTTTTTTTTATGTATATGTGTATGAAGTACTTATGAGGACCAAACTCTGGACTTGGTACTCTACAGCCCCACCCCGTAAGGCTGCATGCCTGTTGGCATCAACGATACAGTTTGATAAGAATTTGTAGCTCGAGATTGATACCCATAAATGAATAGCCGCTCCAAGAAAGAGTGCATGATGAAAATGGAGACACCAAAGCGGAGGAAAAAGGAAGCACACCAGAAATTGCACACCACCCACCCTCTCCTTGTCTTCATCGTGTGTGTCTCTCTCTCTCTCTAGAATGAATCTCTCCCGAGCCTCCCCTTTTCACGTTCCTATGAATCTATGACACACCCACCATCGTCGTAATTTCTCGGCCAGCTCCCTCCATGAGCATCAGCTTCTTGGTTCTTGCCCTTTTTTTCTTCTCCTCCACTCAATCTCTTGCTGATCTCACCTCTTGCCTGCCACCTTTCCAAGTAAGAATATCCCATCGATTCCTCCTCTTGGCTGGCCGTGGTCTCCTCCCTGATTTTGCCCCTCCAAATCTGATCATGTATCCTTAGTTTTAGAAATTCCAACAAGTTTAATGCCCAATCTCTATTGATTTAAATGCAATTTATGCAGAATTATGAAAAAAAAATGCAAATGTACATCATGTCAATGATATTTTTTTTTAGGGATCAAAGTCGATCCCTAATTTTCAATGCAATAAATGACTAGGTGGAATAGTCAAAATTTAGATCTCAACACCGGCCACATAAATTGTCAATAGCACTGAAGCGATCGATTTTTCACCGAAGTGACTTTCAAGTAATCGAAAAAAAAAAGTTTTAGTACTGAAGTAAGCATCGCACGAAAATTATGATACTTATAGTGTTCTTTTACCTATAATTAAGGATTGTCTTTTCCTCCATCCATCCATCCATGATTAGAGAAAATTTCTTACAATATTCAAATTGCATGTGAGTGATGATCATATCTATTTGTAATCTAATCGACGTGCTGGTTGGGAAGAGCTTCCTCAAATCAAAATTGGAGGAAAATATGGACCTATATTTAAATTTCCTAACCTATTTATAGTCCATATGAAGAGCAAATCATCAGCCGCCACAACCTGATTCTCTATGAATAAATATCTTACTCCTATTTATAATATTTTCGGTATCCAATAACTAGTATGAAAATTATACATATACCTAGTGTGCACTCATTGTCAAATTCGACTGTTCATGCTTGAGGACAGTTTTGCAGGCAACCCATGGTGGATCAACTGGGGCCGATAAATGGATTTGGGCCATATGAAGGTCATGGTCTTATTGTCATGTTGATGGGCCATCAATGAGCCGGCTTTAACGATTGGTATCGCGATTATTTCTCGGACCAAGCTTTGTTAAGTGTTTTTTGCTTGTTTGAGAATTGAGATTGCGCAAGATGATCGCTCCTTTGTTATCAATGGGGAAAATTACTCAAATGATCCATGAACTTTAGCCCAATATATAATATCGTCCATGAACTTTTAATTTGTTTAATATAATTCTCAAACTATTGGTAAATATTCACATTGAAGTTACCATTTTTTTTATCTAGTATCGACCCATTTGATGTTAAAAAAGATATTTTGCAAGCAGGTTGGCTAGAGATTTTTTGTAAAAACACTAGCCCCGCTCAGTCAATAATGAGAATATTTCAATCTTTTTTTATTCCATGTATTATTGTCATTATGCACATAAGGGAGGTGCCGTATAAGGTGAAAATCTCACGTACGATTTTGGAACAGAGATTCTTTAAATTGAATAACAACCGTTGAATATTTATCAATGGTCCAGAGACGACACTGTATATTGGACCAAAGTTCATGGACTATCTATGTTATTATCTCTTATCATTAATTAATGAAAAAAGTACCAAAGAAGTCTTAAACCTACTGTGTTAGTACCAATTCAGTCCTAAACCTTTCGTTTGGACCAATTTAGCCTTAAACCTTTTCACATTAGTACCAATTCAATTCATCTATCCAATTTAAGCCAGAAATCACTGACATGGACGCCGGCCATCTTACATCGCATAATTGGCACTAAAGTTGACATTTCTTTTAAAAAAAACATTAATAACATTTTTCCTTTTTTTTCCCTTCTCTTTTTGTCCGTGGCTGATCACCGGTTGCCAGGCACTAGCCACAAGTCATGGCCAACAACGGCCCCCTTGCCAAATCTAGGGAAGCCGATCCTCGCCCAGGCCAAGGCGGCCTAGCCTAGGGAGGGCGAGGCCGAGCGAGGCTCGCCCAACTTCGCAGCAAGAGGATGCACTATTCAGGTAGAAGCCTAAGCAAGGATATGGCCTCGCCTAGGTGAGGGTGAGGGTGAGGCCGGGCAAGGCTTGCCCAACTTCACGGCGAGAGGATGCAATGTTCTAAGATATCAAGATATAGATTGGACGAGAAGTTTGAGTGGTTGATTAGAAAGTGACAAATTCAACATTCATTAATTAGTAGCCATTAGAGCAAGAGCGATATCGTGGGGACTTTCGGAAGTTGGATTTCTTGTTGTGGTTTGAAGCTACGTCCTTCGGGTGGAAGGACAGTCGTGTCATCCCCCATCCTAGTAGGTTTCGAGGTATGACAGGACTCAAGGAACATGGTCTCGGATATAGGAGAATGAACTCGCCCACGATGGTGCCGCCTCTTGGATGATGGTAATGGTGGAGCGGGGAACTCGGGGAAAGAGTTGGTGTTGGATTCTTGTGAAAGAGTGGAGATGTTTGATGTGAGAAGGCACCGAAAATTGAAAGGACGAGACATAGGTTTGAGGAAGAGATTGGTAAATCTCCACCACTATCTTGACGAAGAGGTCTGGTTGGAATTACGGCATAAATCCTTGGAGTTGTAAAATGAGTGGAGACTAGACAATGGTAGAAGCATTTGCCAACATAAGGTTAGAAATGAGGAGATGAATGCTCCAGCAACATGAGGCCGCCCACCGGAGATTGCCTTCCCTGTCGCATCGACATCTCGCGATCTTATCATTTAGAGAATTATGACTCAAACGAAAAACGCTAAGTCAATCGCCGCTCTTATTCGTTCGATTACTTGCTATTTCATTTTGAATCTCATTTTCGCATACTTAAGTCCTCGTCCATTAGTGTTTCTTGGTCCCGGTTTAGTTTGTGGCTAACCTCCCGAGCCATTGGCCCAAAGTTGTGCCATTGCTAAGTCTAATCGAAGAGATAGAGAGCATGTCCAAGTGTCACGAACCGTGATTCTCTCGTATTTTTGTACCCTTATTAGTGGTGCTTGGGGTTATTGGGTGAAAAGTAAAAATGCAGAAGGGATGAATACAATTGGGTCGTGGGAGTAATGTTAAGACGGTTGGTGCTAGGAGTTCTAAGATGGAACGAATATGTGTTAGGAGCTCTAAAGGCGTGGTTGGCCTCCCGTGCACAAACTGGTCAAGAGTTGATGTCACTTTCCTGAAGAGGCCATGGCAGATCGAAACTAGTTGTCGTACCTAAAATATTATGTGCGTCTCGCTCAATGAACCAGATGCTCGAGCTATGCTGCGCGTGGTACGATTTGATATGAGGAAGCTATTCACCTTATTGTTCTTTGGAACAACTAGAGAACGAAGGCTGGCTTGGTGTGAATAACCCACTAGACCCCACATGGGCTATTCCGTAGCCAAGGAATTGCTAGCCCGTGACACAATTCTCTCCCCGACCCTCAGAAGGTGCAAGGCTTCATCTTGCACTTCAGGAAAGCCTTCGGAATTGTGAATGACTTACTAAATGACCTCTTATTCTCAATTTCTTCAAGTACTCCCGCTAAGTCTAGCTAGACAAGCCTTAACTTTTTTCCGGGTGTAAATGATGCACCCGTGATCTAAAGACTCGTATCTAGGATCTCACCACTCCATTTCCAGCGAGAGTTAATCGGATGAGATCGATCAAAAACAAAGAGAATTGTCCTAGTGGGGGTAATTTGGTATATGAGATCGAACAGTGGTCGAGGACAAAGAGCTGGCACTTTAATTGACTTGACTCGCTACCGTCTTTCATTATTATAAGAAGTTAATCTGATTGGTTACAAAGAGGGTCATCAGAGTGATTCATTTTAGAAGAATGAATGAAGTTATAAATATAAACTTCAAACAGGGTCATCGAAGTGGATTTTGAACTTATAGGTTAAATAGATTAAATACTGCTTCAAAATCACAACCTAAAATAATGTGATGTTCCTAAGGAAAAAAAAAGTGATCGATTAAAACTTCATGAAGATGGAACAATTATGCAAAGTGGCAATTTTAATGTATCAATGAAGAACTACTATAATGTGACCGCATTTTTGCATATAGTACAAACACATAATACAAAGGAAAAAGCTTGGACATTTATATCACATATCGTACAAGCATCTTATAATACAAAAGGAAAAAGAGAGATATAGAGTGTCGAATTCCATCTTGATCAACTAGACAATGTCCTCCCCGACTCCGCCTCTATCACTGCCAACCGGTTGAGACGTAGGCTTGTTATTCATCGATGATTCTTCTCGGTCCGCAACATTCAAAAGATTTTCCATAAACACTAGTGATTGAATGAACAAGTTTCTGAGTCTTAAAGAAGTTGCTCTGCACATGGGTTTGACGATTCGTTTCATCTCCTGAAAAAGTTGTTGGTAATCAAGATTTGTAGCTACTGTACCAAGGAACATACCATAGATAGCCCACTTGATGTAAGAACACAATATAATCAAGTCGAGTGCTATTCCAACAAGGAAACATCCTATTATGAGAAACACGCAATTTATGAATGTCGTTCCACGATCACTTTGTGTTGTTTGCGAACTGATGCCAAAGAGCACAATGGGAGCTACATCTATTGGGATGAAGGTTGCTTGCTTGTTTAAAAGTACATCCTTAGCTACTAAGAGAGCAAATGACCATCTAAGCAAGGATGTCGAGAAATCATTCGATTTTTCAATGATGGCATCTTCTTGTTCTCCAAGTCTGCCAAAAAGAATAACAGAATCTAAAATCATTAATTTATGGTGCAAGTAGATAATATGAGCTTGTAGCAGGAAGTGTCCACCTATATGCTTAAATCTTGCTCGATGGAAGCATACTCATCCACAAATGAAACCGTACAATTAGTAAAATCTATTGTACATATGAAATATGACTATGAGAATTTCTCCCGAATTACATTACAACATGTCACAGGTGAATCCAACATTACAAAAAAGAGCTGATTATCAACGACATGCAAAGTTCATAAAATTAGCCTAAACGGATTTGCAGTAAGTAATAAATGACCCTTGATCAATATGATGGACTCCACAAATAGCAGTTTCAATGAACATAGAAAGCCAAGTGCAACAAATGCTCGTGACTCAAAGTAGATTTTGATTGTTTGAATGCAAAACTATCCTCTGAGCTTCAGTTGAAGTAACGTTGATGTCGGACATTAATTTGTGCTAGCTTTCCAACGAAGAGAGTCAACTCTTCTTTTCACCTCTGCGCGAGAGGCAAAGAGTTTGCAGTGACTGCAAATTGTGTTGGTCTTCATGTCCACGAAGTTGGATTCTTATAAGGCATTTTTTATTAATTGCTCGCGCTTTGCTCCCCCCTCCCCTCCAATAGATGCATATATAAATTTTCGAGATGAATAAAATAATTTCTCTGCAACTATACTCGTGAAACCGAAAGGTTAGAGTAAAAATCATCTCAAACATGTATACACATCTCTTCTCGTGATGAAACCTAAACGAAGACCCTACAATTACCTAAAGTACAAGGGGAAAAAACAATTTTTAGCAACGATGTCATATGCAACTTGGCACAAAAAAAGTTAATAAATGAATATATAAAAAAATAAAATAAATATAGGGCCATAAAAGAAAACCTAATTAAAGCATCCCAGAAGTGTTGAAGATTGCGACGGTGAATAGCCGGGCAAATATCCTTTGGCAGTGAGATTATATTACATTCACTCCGAATCGACAGTATTTCACTATAAGCCGCCTACCAAAGGAGAAATGCCCAGTTCTTCACTACTTTTAGCAATCTAACATTGCCTGTGGAGCTCGTCTGAAGAAAATACTACCTCACGAGTAATCAAGTTCCTAAAAAGAGGAATATGAAGATTACAAGGAACTTTACCTTTTCACTAGATAATTTAGCTTTGCTTTCTTCAAATTGATTGTCATCTACAAAGCGTAATTCATTTTTCACTTCGACTAAATACCCCATCGAAACTTGTAGATGGTTTCAAAGCCGAATGTGCCACATTAGCTCTTGAAGTAACATGATTCCCAAAATGCATGTGTTAGTCTGTCCAAACAAGCACAAAAAGCTCTTTGGAAGGAAGCCATGAATTTTTAATGTAATTAATAACTCAGAGGCTTTTCCTTACAACGATCTTCAAATTGCTGAATATTTTCATCATATTTGGCTTCACTCTTGGTCAGCGCGTTGGGAATTAGTGGTAGCTGCAACTGGGTTACGGTGGTTAGGATTTTCTAATTGGGAACTTTTTGGAAGATTTGAGGAATATAGAGCTACGAAATGGGCAACTTGGTGGAGAGAAGTGCCAATACTGGTAAGTGTAGAATGACAACTGATGTGAGGTGCAATCTAGTGTCCAACATGAAAATTCAGAATGCAAAATGATATTTTTGAAAAGAGAGGAGATAAAGTGATGAAGGGAAAAAAGTGAGAAGGATTTTTGTTATTTTTTTATAAGACAAACAATGTTCTATTGCTAATGCAAGTTCACAAAATTTACTAAGATGAATATGACAAATGAACACGGGAAGAGGGGGATTGAAAGGAGCGAAACGTAAGCCAATCAAATTAAGGCTCATATTGTTCCGGAAAAAATAAATGATTTAAAATGTATTTTCTTAAAAATAATCTCTTATATCGCTTGAAATAATTAATCAATAAAAAATATTATCATTATCGACAACAATTTATGTTTGAATATTTTCTTAAATGATAAAATATTTTTCATTCATTCATCTTTATTAACGATATAAGCAATCATTTAGGGTCCATTTGTTTCCCAGAAAATGTGACATTTTTAGAAAATATTTTTCGGAAAGTCATTTTCCAATAAAATAACAACATTTTTTGGTATTTGGCTAAGACCTAAAAATTACATGGAAAATATTTTCGATCGTTTGGTATGGAAAATCTTATTTTATCTTCCTCCTTGCAAATTTCTTTTTAATATTTTTTTACTTATTTTTTAAAAAAATTGAATTTTTAATATTTTTATTTTTGAATACTTTTTTATATTTATTTACTTTTGTTTCTCTTCTCTTATTTTTTTATTTTTTTTTCTTCCTATGCCGATTACCGTGGCCGGCAACCAACCGGTGACCGGCCACAAGCAAGGGACGAGCCTCGAGCGAGGCTAAGCTTGGCCAACAAGGCTCAGCCTCTCTCTAGGCCAGCTAGGCTCGAGCTCACTAGCCATAGGTGAGGTTGACCTCGCCGGATCCGGTGAGGTGGAGCCTCACTTGAGGCCAACAAGGCTCGAGCTTAGGAGCCACGGGCGAGCTTGTCCCTTGCCTATGGCCGATCGCCAATCATCGCCGTGGCTAGCAACCAGCAGAGAAAAAAAAAAAAAAGAAAAAAAAGAAAAAATTATAAAAAAAAAATCAAAAAGTCAAATATAAAAAGAAAAGAAGAAAAGAAAAATAAAAAAGTAAAAAGAAAAGGAATGTGAAGGAGTGTGAAGAGGAAAGAGAAGGGAAAATCATTTCCTCTCTTCAAAAAAAGGAAATCATTTTCCCCACTTTTGAAAGCGTTTTTTTTTCTATTGAGGAAAAATATTTTCCGTGACTAGTTTATTTTCCGTGAATCAAACGCCGGAAAATTCGAAAAACATTTTCCGGGATGTTGTTTTTCACGAAATGAATGGAGCCTTAAAAAAAATATTTTCTAAATTATTAATTTTTTGCAATACAAACATACCCTAAATGAAATGTTTAGTGGATGGTATTTATTGGTAAGCTTCACACTAAGGAATATAAATATGATAACATTTCCTCTTTTAGTCTTTTCTCTAAATCAGAAGCATTATAAATGGCATACACAATAAATTGATACACAAAAATACAACAGGATTTTAGGCTCTTCAAAAATCAAAATGAACTTCCGAAAATGGTGTGTCATCAAACGGCTAAACAATGTGTAGAAATCAATGGAAGCCTCATGCGAGCAGACTGGATGACGCCATAGCAACCACTAGTAGCACAAATTGATGAGAGAAAGGTTTGCGCAGAGAACCAACTCGAAGCTGAGGGACTACTCCCACCTCTATGGGCTATAAAGTGCATATATATATAGCCTACGGCCGCTCGGCCTTGAAAATACTTGTATAACACTATTACAACATATGCTATATAAAAAACACTGAAGAAGCCAACATGCAATCACTTATTGACAGCAGCAAGCTTGTGAAGAGCCCTGATAGTTTATTGCTTAATATGTTTAGGGATAAAGGAAGTGTCAATTCACATCAATATTTTCATAAGGAGGGGTTGAAAATGGACCTAAAAGTGCGATTCTATTGACATACCTAGTGCTACTTAATTTCACTAAAAGTGAAAACATTAAGTTATTGATTGTTGGACCAGCAAGATATATTCCTAACCTTAGATGTTTTTTTTTTCACCTTAGACGTTCAATGTGACATTTATTTCAGAGTCGCATCATAAAACGAACACCCATCATGAATCGAGGTTTGATCCCACGGAGCTTTTCACTAAGATACAAGAGGAGGATAGGGCTAAGCGAACAAAAATTCCTGCTCAAAAGAACATCAATATTGTGGCAGTTCCACCCAGAAGGTGATGGGTCATTCCTACAACACCTCCCTTCCATTGCACTTGAATAAATAAATAAAAGAGCAAGTCTAAAGGGTTGCGGACAAATTTGATTGGTAGATTTCACATGAATGCTATGCTTGGTGGGCATATCCTTAATAGCAGGTTTGTCATGCCTCCAATCGAAGAAATTTCACTACAAAAAAATTGTTTTTTATGACGGAATTTGCGACGGAAATTTCGGAAAAATCCGTTAAAATCAAATTTGCGACGGATTTTTTGCGACGGAAAAAATTCCTCGCCATCGGGCGTTGTCGCAAAATTTTTGCGGACGGAAAATTCAAAAAAAAAATTTGCGACGGATAAAAATCCGTCGCAAAATTTCCGCAAATAATTCGCAAATTTGCGACAAACTAATTCCGTCGCAAAATTCGCCGCAAAATCCGGGTCACAAATTTCATCGCAAAAATCCGCCATAAAAATTCGTCCGCAAATTGGCCGAGGGCGGTCGCAAATTTGCGACGGACCGCATCCGTCGCAAAATAATTCATAGCAAAATTTGTCTTCCAAAGGCGACGGATTTATTTTGCGGACGGATTTATTTTCCGTCAGAAAATCCGCCGCAAAATGACAGATTTATTTTTCCGTCGCAAATTTGCGATGGATTTATTTTTCCATCGCAAAATTTGTCGCTAATTTGACACTAATTTTTTTTTTGTTTGTAATGGCATTTAACTTACGTGGAAAAATTGGCCGCAAATTTGTCACGAAAAATTTTGACTTTTGCCATGAACATTATTCATGAACAAATTTAGCAATGATTTTTATTAATTCTTTAGCGATTTAACTCTGACGAATAATATCGTTTAGGGACGAAATTAGCAATGAAATTTTATTTTTGTAACGAACTTTTATAATTTGTGATCGTACAATAAAATCATTTATTTTATTTTTCGATTTTAAACTTAATTAAAAGCAAAATTAATTTCTGAAATTTATATTTAACATTGATTAAGCACTTAATAACATCAAAATATTATAATAATATGAAAATGAAATACATTCATCTATATTTTCCACAAGAATGACATAAATATTTTTCTTTATAGTATACATAATGAGAGAATAAATAATATTGCATAATAACTAATCTTGCACAATAAACAATGACGACAGAAATGAATCAATGACCATCTTTTAGCTCCTGCCACTTTGATTCCGCTTCATTTTCATGCAAATCAGTCTCTGATGAGGATATAATAGCCTCATACTCTTGCTTCTGCCTCTTGAGATTAGTTGCAAGGTTAGCTCCTGCAGATATGAGAAGGAATGATCAAGCATGTTTGTCTACCCAAATAAGAAAAAAATCCCGAACTCTGCAATCTAAACAATAAAATCTTAACGAGCACTTTTAACTGATGATGCATGCTACGGATATTGTACTTTATGAAGTTGGAGGACACACTGATGGAAAATCAAGTATTCACAACCTCTCATATGCACACACGGGGAAATTTCACATATAGATGTCAATAGGGACCAGAGGCAAAGAAGAAATGTTGACTTTTAAATAGAATGTACCTGTGTTCAATATGAAGAGATCATTATAATATACTTCTTCATCATCATCAAGAGATTTTCCACACCCACCAAATATGAACAGCCTTTTACCCACAAGTGCTGCACTATGACCCTCCCTTGCCTCTGGTCCTTCCCCTCTAATACTTGGTGATATCCATGTATGAGAAGCTACAAAACAGATTTGCAAATTACATTAAAAAGAACCCAACTTCTCTAATGCAAGTGTAATGGAAAGATACACACATTATTAGGCGACAAGACTGTATGGCCACAGAAGGGAGAAATTGAAATGGTAAATGTAACTTACAAGTGTCTAGTATATGCAAATCCTTGAGAGTGTTCATCCCATCTGTCCCACCAAACACAAACAAATTGTCACCAACATTAGTACAGCTATGGCTGTCCCTTGGAGCAGGTGGCGTGCCTTTTATCGTGGGTTGGCTCCATGTTTGCTTCACTGCGAGTCAGATAAAACTAATTATCAATCAAAAAGAAAATCACAACATACAAAGACAAGCAAGAGCAGATTAATCTCTTTCTCTCTCCCCGGGTCATTAATTAAGACTATGGTAAAAGAGATCGCTTCTCATAGTTCAACAGCTTCCACATGACACACTAGCTAAGTTCCAATGGAACACGAGATCATGACTCAAAAACTAGAAGGCCACAGAAGTTGGAAGTACACCAAGAGCCATCCCTCACAAAAAAGTCATGAAGTTGGAAAGCTCCACAATGGCCCCACTATCCAAACTTCCAAGGTCTTACATCAAGAAGGCAATATCTACTCTATCATTTAGGAGAAGAATCAAACATCCCAAAAAAAAAAAAATCTTTAACAGGCATGATGCTTGATAGTTCACCATTTTGGATATGTCATTGCTACTCAATCAAAGATAAAGAGATTCTTCAATTTCTCTTTTCTTTGCAGTTTTCCCCCTAGCAGGATGATCATCAATTTAAGGACATTCTCCACTACGGTACCCAAGAGGGTGCAACCCACCAAATCATGTCAAATACAACATACAAATCAATAGCATCCACATATCTACTACCTACTGTAGACCAAGATTTTGAAGGTTAGGGATATATTCAGAAACAAATTTTGTGCATGCTTCAATGAATAATGATATGAGATAACAGCCCTTAAACACGTATCTAAGAATTGCCCCCCCTTATCTCAAATTCATCTTGACTTTGCTCGAAAAGATCTCACTGAAGCCCACCCCCACGCCAAGCTCTTCATCCATCAAGCTTTCACACAATCGTTCTTAAATCAGTTCTAATATTCTCTCAAGCAAATCGTCAAACAAGTAGCATGCGACTCAAGAAATGAGATTCCTATTTGATTCCGACACGATTCTGGATCAAGAAATGATGTGTAGGTGCCTAAATCATGTTATTCTACAACAAATAGCCTTATTTCATCAGATTTTCACACAAACTCGAAAATCGATTCAATGTCTCTCGGCCAAAACAGTACAAATACGAGAAAGAAGCCTTACCTGGTTTGGAAGCAGCGTGAAGTCTTCACGATCGTCTTCGAACAGGAACGCGACAGCTCTGTGAGTCTCCTGGTGTGGCTAAACAGTAACGAACAACACCCACTCGCACTTCCGAAGTGGCGAACCGCGGTGTCTCATGTATCCGAAATGGCGATTACAGGGATTGTTCTCCGGCGACGATGAACAGATGACGGAAGAAGGGGAAGAGATTTGCCGGAATTCCTCCGCGCAAGCAGAGAAACCGAACGCTCTCTTCTCCAAGAAACCTTTCTTCCCGGCCATTTTCTTCTGATTCATCCTTCTTCAGTCGAGTGAGTATAGATCTCTCGCTCCTCTTGCTCCGCCTCCTCCACCTCTAATTTCTCGGGAGCTCCTCCTTGCCCTCGACAGGGAGGAGCCGCCGCCCCTGCAGGCTCCGGAGGCCATGCGCGAGGAGGATTCGTGGGAGGAAGTGCGGGAGGAAGTGCGAGGAGGAGTCGTGGGAGGAAGTCAGGGAAGGCCATGAGCAAGCGCAAGAGGTTTGGGGCTACGGGGGGAGAGGGAAGAAGCAGAAGCGAGAAGGAGTACAGTGAACGAGAAAGAGGGGAGAGAGAGGGAGAATGGTGAGCGAGAGAAAGAAATTGGGGGTGAGGGCGGGGATTCGGGGCGCACTTTTTTAAATTACGTTAGCGACGGACTTAAAAAAGTTCGTCGCTAATTTGCAACGAACTTTTTTCAGTTCGTCGCAAATTAGCGACAAAAACCTTATATTCGTCGCAAATTTTTGCAACGGATTATTTTTTTTCGTCACAAATTTGCGACGGATTTATTTTCCGTCGCAAATTTGCGTCTTATTTTATTTCTGAAACAAATTTGCGATTTAATGTTTATTTTCCGTCGCAAATTTGCGACGGATTTAGTTTTCGCAAATTTGTGACGGATTTTTTTCCGTCTCAAATTTGCGACGAATTTAGTTTCCGTCAAATTTGCGACGGATGTTTATTTTTTCAAATTTGCGACGGATTTAGTTTCGTCGCAAATTTGGCGACGGATTTTTTTTTCCATAGCAAATTTGCGCGATTTAAATCCGTCTTGAAATTTGGCGACGGAAAATAAACATCCGTCGCAAATTTGTTTCAGAAATAAAATAAGACGCAAATTTGCGACGGAAAATAAATCCGTCGCAAATTTGGCGATTTAAAAGATAATCCGTTGCAAAAAATTTGCGACGAAATAAGGTTCGCCGCAAATTTGCGACGGAATTTGGGACGGAATTTTTCCGTCGCAAATTTCTGACGAATTTTGCGACGGATTTATTTTCCGTCGCAAATTTATGACGGATTTTGGCGACGGATTTATAATTCCGTCGTCAGCAAATTAGCGACGAAAAATTTCCGTCGCAAATTTTCGTCATAAAATTCATGTTTTTTGTAGTGTTTGGATTCCCCATTTTTAACGTTTGACCTCGTTGTTGGGACAATTTTAAAAAAAAGTGTCAAGATATTTTATCTTTGCCTTATAATCGTCGGGTTATTCATATTATATAGTGAGGGCGGTAGCTTGCCTACTGCAATCTCAAGTCTTCCAGGCGACTGCGGACAATTCTACAAAATGACTCATGAGCAGACGGGGACTTCACCAATGTCTAATTCTGTTGGCACAACAAAAGAATCCTCTTCTTGCCGCGGTGGGCTTATGAGGATCGACTTCATGTTTCGACATCGTCGCACCCATTAAAATCATGTAAAACTCATTCAAGATCTATTGCCATCACTAATTTGTGATAGGTCTTTATGACAATTGCGAACTGAAGTAAGTAATATTGATACAAGGCAAGCGTTATTTCGTGTGAATTGGCATTGTTGATTCGTACTATAGGCAGGGCAAAAATAAAAGTGATACAATTGGGGAAAAACGCAATTTGGAAGTAGATTTTGCACTGTCAATCTCTAGCTACAGAGGGAAAACCAAATCAACTTCCAAAAGGTGCAAAACCTAATTCTCGTTGATTAACAACGCCTCCATCAGTATGCATGCATGTCTTCATTTAAACATTCCTTCCTCATGGACCGTCAAAAAGAGCGCCATAACATTAAGACATATTATATTAAATTCCTCAAGGAATAATTGTCCAAGCAAACCCCCAGTCTTATCATAGTGTGATGTTGAAAATTGCATTAATCAATGAAGAATTATTATAGTCCGACCACACTTTTGCGTATTTTACAAAACATAATATGGAGAAAAGAGCTCTGATGTCCATTCCACGTATCGTACGAACACCTTATATTGCATGAAGAAAAAAAAAGATGAATGGCATCAAACTCCAATACGAGATCAACTAGACAATGTCTTCCTCGACTCCGCCTCCTTCATTGCCAACTGGTTGAGTAGCAGGGTTGTTGTTCATCGATGATTCTTTTTGGTCCGTAATATTAATTTTAAAATTATTTTCGATAATTATTCGTGATTGAATGAACAAGTTTCTGAGTCTTAAAGAAGTTGCTCCGCATATGGACTTGAAGATTTGTTTCATATCCTGAAAAACCTGTTGGTAATCGGGGTTTGTAGCTACCATAAGAAGGAACATACGATAGATACCATAGATAACCCACAGGAAAAGTGCCAAAAAAGTCCTAAACCTTTTGCATTAATGCCAATTTAGTCCTAAACCTTTTTTTGGTGCCAATTCAGTCCTAAACCTTTTGCATTGGTGCCAATTTAGTCCTAAACCTCTTTTTTGTGCCAATTTAGTCCTAAACCTTTTAAATTGGTGTCAATTCAGTCCTAAACCTTTTATTTTTTTGTGCCATTTAGTCCAAAGGTCAATTTTGACCGGAATTTGTCACCGAGCCTACCGAGGCTCGATTCATGGCGAGGCCCTCGCCGACGCAAGGTCGAGCTCGTGGACAAGGCTTAAATAATATTTTAATAAAAATTTTTGAATTTTTCTTTTTTTTTTTTTTCCAGAGGAAGAGAAAGAAAAAAAAAACAAAGAAAAAAAGTGGAAAAAAAAAAAAAAAAAAGAAAAAGATAGAAAAATTCAAAATTTATTAAAATATTATTTAAGTTGTCCACGCCGGTCACGGTGATCGGGCCGCCGGCCGGCAAAGGCCCACGTTAAGAAACGTCAAAATTGACCGGAAGGACTAAATTGGCATAAAAACAAAAGGTTTAGGACTGAATTGGCACCAATTTAAAAGGTTTAGGACTAAATTGGCACCAAAAAAAGGTTTAGGACTAAATTGGCACCAATGCAAAAGGTTTAAGACTGAATTGGCACAAAAAAAAGGTTTAGGACTAAATTGGCACTAATGCAAAAGGTTTAGGACTTTTTTGGCACCAAAAAAGAAGGAACATACGATAGATACCATAGATAACCCACTTGATGTAAGAATTGAGTCCGATCGAGTTGATTGATTTTCCAACAATGAGACATCCTAGTACGAGAAATGCAACATTGATGAACGTCATTCCATGACCATTTCGTGTTGTTCGCGAACTGATGCCAAAGAGGGTGATGAGAGCTACAGAAATTGCAATGAAGTCACTTGCATGCTTATAAGTAAATCCTTAATTTCAAGAAGAGCAAATGACCATCTAAGCGAGGATGTCAAGAAATCTTTCAATTTTTTAACAATGTCATTTTCTTGTTCTCTGAGTCTATGAAAAAGAACAACGAAAACTGAAATCGTTAATATTTGGTGCAAGTAAATAGTACAAACTTGTAGCAAAAGCAGTCCACCTGCATGCTCAAACCTTACTTAACGGAAGCTTATTTATCCACAAATTAACTATACAATGAGTAAAATTAACTGTGTTGGTGAGAATTTCTCCCAAATTGTGTTACGGCATGTCACATGCGAATCCAAATTACAAACTAGAGTTCACCCCAATGGCATGCAGAGTCTATATAATTAGTCTAAAGGATTAATTGCATAAGTAATAATTAGAGGCGGCAAAATATTTTACTAACCGATTTTTCCGCTCCTATTTGTCGGATTGGATTTAAAATGGGCATCTCCGATTTTTCCACTCAAAGTCCAATTAAAAATGAGTTTATATGGATTTGACTGGGACCCTCTTAATAAAAGAAAGAAAGAAAGAAAATCAAGCAACGAAAATGACAAAAAACATATGATGCAAGTCTCAATAAATCAAACATTGAAATGATGTCTAAGCTACTTTAAAAATAAATGGCAAAAGATTTAGCAAAGAACATGCGATCCAACTTTTGCATCTTAGTCTGTTTGGTTTTTGAGGTGGTTGAGGCGGCGGGCGAGGTGGCAGCCCATGGTGGCGTCAAGGGCGCCGACCGCCGAGGGGGCCTAGCCCTGGATGGCCGCGGCGGCGAGGGAGCCAACGTCGCCCTGGATGGCCGCGGGGGAGGGAGCCGACGTCGCCCAGATCTGGGCCGCAGGAGTTGAGGGCCCCGATCTTGGTGTCCATGACGCCGGAGCCGAAGGAGGAGGGGGGGCGGTGGGGGAGGAGGCGGAGCGGGAGGCAGAGGGAGAAGGTGAAGGCCAGCGATTGCAAAGGAGAGAGAGAGAGAGAGAGAGAGAGAGAGAGAGAGAATGTGGAAATGTTGCGGAATTGAGCGCGAAAATATGAATAAGGAAGAAGTAGGGTTTTCGTTGTAAAATTCGTGGAAAATTTCCCACGAATTTTGCAACGAAAATTGTACATACTAAAATAATTGCCCGGAAATTGAAATTCGTTAGAAAATTCATTGGAAATTTCCAACGAATTTTCCAACGAAAAGTTTACACACTGAAAAAATTCCCCGGAAATCAAAATTCGTTGGAAATTTCGTTGGAAATTTCCAACGAATATAAAAAATGCCGAATAGTACCAGGTTCTTTTGGAATTCGTTGGAAATTTCCAACGAAAAGTTTACACACTGAAAAAATTCCCCGGAAATTAAAATTCGTTGGAAAATTCGTTGGAAATTTCCAACTAATTTTCCAACGAATATAAAAAATGCCGAATATTACCGGGTTTTTGAAAATCGTTGGAAAATTCGTTTGAAATTTCAACGAATTTTTTGTTAAAATTTTATGCATTGAAAAAATTCCCCGAAATTGAAATTCGATTGGAAAATTCGTTGGAAATTTCCAACGAATTTTCCAACGAATATAAAAAATGCCGAACAATACCGGGTTTTTTTGAATTCGTCAGTAAAATTCGTTGGAAATTTCCAACGAATTTCCCAATGAAAAGTTTACACACTGAAAAAATTCCCCGGAAATTAAAATTCGTTGGAAATTTCCAACGAATTTTCCAACGAAAATTTTACGCATTGAAAAAATTCCCCGGAAATTGAAATTCATTGGAAATTTCCAACGAATATAAAAAATGCCGAACAATACCGGGTTTTTCTGAATTGTTTAAAATTCGTTGGAAATTTCCAATGAAGAATTTTTTCTTGGAAATTTCCAACGAATTTTGCGACAAAAAAATTTTCGTTGGAAATTTCCAACGATTTTTTGTGACGAATTTTTTTTCGTTGGAAATTTCCGACGATTTTTGCGATGAAAAAATTTTCGTTGAAAATTTCGAACAAATTTTATTTTTCGTTGGAAATTCCCAACGAATTTTATTTTTCGTTGGAAAATTTGTCGCAAATTTTCCAACGAAAATTTTCCGTGGCAAATTTTTGTGGCAAAAATCCGATTTTTTTGTAGTGCAAGACACGCAAAAGGAAAAACTCTTTGGTTTGTGACTGTTTTTTGAACAAGTCTCATTGAATCCAACCAAATCATAAATTCTTTTGCTCATCTATACTGTCACCACCCTGTGATAAGATTTCCGTGAAAATCCATATTCAAGAGATAAAATTGCTAAGAATTGGAGCCCAACTTAGGTTGAGTCGGGTTGGGTCTGGATTTGTATTGGGTCGGCTTTAAATCGCTAAAGCTGTATTGCATAATCAATATGTGTCGAATCCAATTACGACTCGCCCAAAACCAATCCGATCCACCCACTTGACAGGATTACTAGTAAATGACTCTTGATCGATATGGATGAATTTGCAAGAGTCATGCAAACAAAAGTTTCAAGAAACATAGAATGCCTAGTACCCCAAATGCTCGTGACCCAAAGGAGGATATAGTTCCTTAAGGAACAAGGGAAACATACGGAAACTATGAGGAGCACTAATCAATGTAAATCTCCACTGTTTTGAATGCAAAACGCTAGCCTCTGAGCTTCAGTTGAAGTAGCGTTGATGTCGGACATTGATCCGTGCTTAGCTTTCCAGCAAAGAGAGGTCTTTTGTAGGGACTGCAAAATTGTGTTTGGTTTTTTATAGCCCTCGCGCACGGGCGAATACCTGCCATGCTTCCCGACGAAGGGAGTTTCTTCTTTTTTTTCTTCATGTGCGCAGCGATTGGGACAACGTGGGGTTCTTTTTCTTGTGATAATTACGGCTGGCGCTGCTCCTTGACTGCCGAGAATTCCCCGTCACAAGGACTTTTCCTACCGGGCGAGACCGAAGGGAGACATCGTCTTTGGGGCCCACTCTTAACATATTTTGTTTGATCTGTTGAACGGATTGTTAGCGTGAACTGTCTTCTATAACCAAAAATAGGAAACTTCTTATTGTTTTATTCTCTTTCTATGTATATTTCCTATTTCTATGTATCTCCCCTGTTTTGTAGGTCAATTAGGGTTGACTCTTTTCTTTGTATATATATGTATTTATAACCTTGTAAACGTAAGCTGAAATACAGAAATTACAGAAATTTTTAGAATTTTTTATGTTTCTACATGGTATCAGAGCCACCGATCAAGGGACTCTATACTCAATCCGATCAATCAAACTCCATTGCCGTGACCTTCGTCGCTGCTCCAACCAGATTTCTTGAAGATCACCGCAACCGTGCTGCATCAGCCTATGGCAGACGCAAACCCGACTGGCAATGTTCTTCCCTTGGTAGCACAAGAGGGAGCTTCGAATACTGATGCTCTTATTGAGCGTTTGACCCGGGTCCTATCCCAACATGTTCTACAATTTCATGTTGAGACTCCGGCTCCCTCGATTGCTGTCAAGTTAGATGGAAGCAACTATGGTCTTTGGTCCCAAGTTGTCGAGATGTACATCTCTGGCAAAGACAAGTTGGGATATATTACTGGGATTCTTCCCCAACCCTCTCCGAATGGTCCTGGCTTCCGAAAGTGGAAGACTGACGATTCAACTGTGAAGGGCTGGCTTATCAATTCCATGGATCCTGCACTGATTGGCAACTTCATCCGATACCCCACCGCAAAAGCGGTTTGGGATGCGGTGGCTACAACATTCTTTGATGGCGCCGACGTCTCCCAGGTGTATAATTTAAAGCGACGATTGACCCTATTGAAGCAAGTAGGCAGACCCATTGAAAAATATTATAATGACCTGCAAGGACTTTGGCGAGAAATTGATTTTCGCCAGCCTAATCCTATGGCCTGCGCTCATAAAATTGACATATACAACACTTTAGTTCAAGAAGATCGTGTTTATTTGTTCTTGGATAGCTTAGATGATCGCCTTGACAAGGTTAGGGCTGATGTATTGCAGATGCAACCATTTCCCACGGTTGAACAAGCCTACGCACGAGTAAGAAGAGAAGATGTGCGCCAAGCCGTTATGATGGTACACCCACAGACTCCCACCGCTGCTGCTATGGTGTCGCGTGGCAGCAAAACAGGCTCAAAATTTCCAGAATTCGGCTCCAAACATGCTAGTTTACAAATGGTTCATGGTTCTACTCCGCCGGGGGGAGAGCGCTCTATCTCTGGTCCGAGAGCTAAGTCGCAACCGCTAGCAGCAGGGGGTTGCACTCACTGCGGGAATTCTCGACATACAAAGGAGACCTGTTTCAAGTTGCATGGCTATCCTGAGTGGTGGAAAGAATTGCAAGCAAAAAGGAAGGCTAACAATCCAACGGGTAAAGGACAAGCTTCCTTGGCCATAGGTGATTCGACGTTATCTTTGGTGCCGCAGGTAGACTCCACTGCTGCACCTGATTTCGATCTTAAAGGTAACAATGGGTTTGTGCTTGTCAATACTTCTCAAGCGGGAGGTAAAGATGGGTGGATTGTTGATTCAGGCGCTACTGATCACATGACACCCCATCCTGATGATCTTTTGCGCCACACCGCTCCGAGGAGACAACATATATATAATGCCAATGGTCGTCGTTTTCCTGTGTTGGGGGCTAGCAGTGTTGAACTTTCCCCATCTTTATCATTATCTCATACTTTGCTAGTGCCATCTTTATCTAACCGACTACTCTCTGTTGGACAAATCACTGCTGAATTGAATTGCAGCGTTATTATGTATCCCTCCTTTTGTTTATTTCAGGATATCCTCACGAAGGAGATTATTGGACGTGGTACTAAGAGGGAGGGACTGTACTTTGTTGACGACTTTACTGAAAGCCGAGCATATTACACCCGCAATCAATCTACTGCTAAGGAGAAAGAAATTTAGTTATGGCACCGTCGCTTAGGACACCCTTCTTTTGGGTATTTAAAGAAATTATTTCTAGATTTGTTCAGTAGTTTATCAGATTCTGAATTTCATTATGAGACCTGCATCTTGGCGAAGAGCCATCGTGCTTGTTTTCCATTGAGTTTTAATAAGAGCCCAACTCCTTTTTCATTAATACATTCGGATGTGTGGGGTGCTTCACCAATTGTTACTACATCTGGCATTCGTTGGTTTGTAACTTTTGTGGATGACTGTACAAGGATGACCTGGGTATATTTAATGAAACATAAAGATGAAGTAGGGACAATCTTTTGTGTATTTCACCGCATGGTCATGACTCAATTTGGAGCTCAAATCTGTATATTTCGCAGCGACAACGGTGGTGAATATATTAACCAACACCTCACAGGATATTTTCAAGATCATGGATTAATTCACGAGACCTCTTGCACTCAGACACCCTAGCAAAATGGTGTTGCCGAACGAAAAAATCGTTACATCCTGGAGACAGCGAGGGCACTTCTAGTGGGTGGGCAGGTTCCGAATCGGTTTTGGGATGCGGCTGTAGTTATTGCCGTGCATCTAATGAATCGCATGCCCTCCCGCGTATTGGCATTCCAGACCCTGCTTCAAGCACTTTCGACTCATGTCTCACTTCTTTCAGTCTTGACTTTACCTCCCAAGGTGTTTGGGTGTGTGGCCTACGTCCATCTGCATAAAAATCAGCGAACAAAGCTCGACCCATGTGCTATTAAGTGTGTTTTTCTTGGCTATGGAACCCACTAGAAGGGATATCGCTGCTACAATCCGGACACAAAGAAAACTCATGTGACCATAGATGTTACATTTGTTGAATCTGAACTCTTCTTTTCTGCCACCAATTGTACCTTTCAAGGGGAGATCCACGGTGAAAGGGTAAATTGGTGGGAAGGTGGCTTGATGGCAGGGGTTAGCGATGCATCTAACTCACGGTAGTAACTTCTTAATGAAGATGACCAGCAGACTATTTTGTTACAAGAGGCACAAGAACAACCCCAAGAGCAGTCCTCTCTTCCTCAAAATATAACCCTCTTTAGTACCCGATCATTCTCCTGAGGATACTCTTGAGGTAAGCTCTCCTATCACACATAATTCTCTTGATGATACTGATGAGGTTGTTGGTTATAAATTGCTCGACAGACACAATCGAGGTAAAGCTCCTAATAGGTACTCACCAGTTATGGAGGAGCGAAGGTCAAAGTACCCGATTACCAATTATGTTTCCACAAGGAGATTGTCGGAACACTTGAAGGCATTTGTGGCCAATGTCTCCGCAATTCAAGTTCCTAGTGGAGTACAATAAGCCTTGAGGGATCCCAAGTGGGCTCAAGCAATGAAAGAAGAGATGGAAGCCTTGCTGAAAAATAAAACCTGGAGATTGGTAGAGTTGTCGAAGGGGAAGAAGGCAAGTGGGGTGCAAGTGGGTCTTCACCGTCAAATACAATGCAGATGGGTTAGTTGAGAGGTACAAGGCATGACTAGTAGCAAAGGGATATACCCAGACCTATGGTGTGGACTACCAAGCAACATTCTCTCCAGTTGCGAAGCTGAATACCATACGAATTTTGATGTCACTTGCTGCGAACCTGAATTGGCCTTTGCACCAATTTGATGTGAAGAACGCGTTTCTTCACGGAGATCTAGAGGAAGAAATCTACATGGAAGTCCCACCTAGGTATGCGTGTGTTAATCAATCAAATGTGATATGCAAACTTCAGCGATCGTTATATGGGTTAAAACAATCACCTCATGCGTGGTTTGGTCGGTTTAGCTCAGCGATGAAAAGATATGGATATACTCAAAGTAATTCTGATCATACGTTATTCTTAAAGCGTAGACGAGACAAAGTGACAGCATTGATTATATACGTGGATGATATGATCATCACAGGGGATGATCTTGAAGAAATTGCAAATCTTCAAGGACGGTTAGCCAATGAGTTTGAGATGAAAAATCTGAGAGCCCTGAAATATTTTTTGGGAATTGAAGTAGCCAGGTCAAAGGAAAGTATTTTCTTGTCTCAGCAAAAATATGTGTTAGATTTATTAGCTGAGGTTGTAATGTTGGAATGTAAGCCTACCGACACTCCTATAGTTCAAAATCACAAACTTGGAGAGTTTCCTGATCAAGTGCCTACCAATAAGGATAGATACCAAAGGTTAGTGGGGAGACTAATTTATTTGTCACACACTCGTCCTGATATTGCATATGCTGTAGGGGTTGTGAGCCAATTTATGCATGCTCCGAGTGAAGAACATATGAATGCTTTGTTTCGGATTATACGCTACTTGAAGTCAGCTCCAGGAAAAGGGTTGCTCTTTGCAAAGAACGATCACCTTAAGGTAGAAGGATTTACGGATGCAGATTGGGCAGGTAGTATCTCTGATAGAAGGTCTACGTCAGGCTATTTCACGTTTGTGGGAGGAAACTTGGTAACATGGAGGAGCAAGAAGCAAAAGGTTGTAGCATTGTCAAGTGCTAAAGCAGAATTCCGAGGGGTAGCTAAAGGTCTATGCGAGCTATTATGGCTAAAATTGTTGATGACAGAACTTGATTTCCCACCTGAATCTGAGATGAGACTATTTTGTGATAATAAAGCTGCGATTGAAATTTCTCACAATCCAGTTCAACATGACCGTACTAAGCATGTTGAGGTGGATAGGTATTTTGTCAAACAGTACTTGGATGCTAAGGTGATAAAGTTTCCATTCATTAGATCTGAAGATCAGTTGGCAGATGTTCTTACGAAGGCATTGTCGAATCGAGCTTTTCACAGCTCACTTGTCAAGCTGGGTATCAAAGACATCTTCTCACCCGCTTGAGGGGGAGTGTTAGCGTGAGCTGTCTTCTAGAACCAAAAATAGGAAACTACTTATTGTTTTATTCTCTTTCTATGTATATTTCCTATTTCTATGTATCTCCCCTGTTTTGTAGGTCAATTAGGGTTGATTCTTTTCTTTGTATATATATGTACTTATAGTCTTGTAAACGTAAGCTGAAATATACAGAAATTACAGAAATTTTTAGAATTCTTTATGTTTCTACACGGATGTCTACTTAATATTGGGAAGAACATCGATGCATTAAGGTATTATAGTATTCAACGTTTGAGTGCGTGCGATGATTATAGTCTTCGAGCAACGAATGGTCTACCCCAAAATATCTAACCAAGCCCTCTCCGCCCCTGTCAACGAAGTAGGTGGAGAGACCGGAAGAGAGAAGGAAAGAGAGCAAAGGATCTCGAAAAATTCTAGTGGAAAGAGAATGGATGACACGAAATACAACCCCCGCTCACTGTTCATAGTAAGCTCTTCTATATATGT
Organism: Syzygium grande; assembly: GCA_024733475.1. Taxonomy (NCBI): domain Eukaryota; kingdom Viridiplantae; phylum Streptophyta; class Magnoliopsida; order Myrtales; family Myrtaceae; genus Syzygium; species Syzygium grande. Next base: position 31,345,339 of record JAMXDD010000001.1, read on the forward strand.
ATGACTTCCAAATCTAACCTCGAAATTTAGAATAATCAAAGAGGAAAAAGCATCTACCTGTTGGAATTTTCCTTGAGCCGAGTCAACGCTGGAGTTGTTAGAACAAACTGCTGGAAGTTATTGTATTTTTATCTATGGATTTTTCGGTAACTTTAGACCCAATCCAGAGTAAGCTATAGCTTGTCAGCATGTCCTAGGACCAAATTCAACTTCCTACTAAGCGCATGCTTTGAAAATGAACCCCCTAAAACAGTCCACGAGCGCCATCACAATCCGTTATTATAATTTCGAGGGAGAAAACATGATTATCGGACAGACGTTACGCCATTTGATGGCTTTTATTAGATGAATTTTGTTATATAAATAAATAAGTAAGTGCCCCCGTGATACTTAATGATAAGCTATGTAAAGAAAGTTTGCAGCTTTTGATACAATGTTCTTCTTGTGTGGTGTGCAATCAATGCTTTATAAATCAAAATTTTCATATCAAATATACTTAACAAGTGTCTAGAAACACTCGTTAACAAGACCCTTAATAAATATGTTATCGGCAGAAAAGATAAGCACTTAGAGATAGAAATTTTTTTTTTCTCCATTTCAATTTTTGAACATATTTCCGATACAATTTTCCTTTCTCACACGAGAATGAAGACGAAAATTTCTTTCTTCTTTTTTCTCCTTCTCTAATCTCTGAAGTTGCCAAACCCACATTGCACCAAACACATTTCCATGATGATTTTGCTCCACACACGAGAATGAAGATGATAATTTCTTCTTCTTTTTCCTTTTCTAATATCTGGAATTTCCATGCTGTTGCTGGCTTAAGCAAGAATTCTGCGTTGAAAAACTATACACATATAGTTAGATCAGAAGGTTTGCATTTAAAAACTCTTTTGCTGTCGCTCTTGTTAAAGGTTGGTCCCTTTATTCTTTGGGTCAAATCTATAATTTGAAAAAAAAAAAGGTGTTTTTTCTTTTTTGTGCGTGGGATAATGTGAAGCAATCTCAAATATAAGAGTAAATTTTCAACATAAAAATTTTTGTATGGGATAATGTGAAAAATCATTCACTTGAATGCCTATTTCTGCAACTTGTCCTACGTGGCTTTCTCAATTAAATTTTGACCCCGACATGACATTTTTCAAGAAAATTCAAGTCCACCGTGAACAATCTTAGATTAACGTCGCACAAAAATCGTTCCCCATGTTGATTTGAAAATGAACCCTTGATCTTAGAAGGGGAATGCAAGCATGCACACTAGCATCTTGTCTTTCGAGAAGCTTGACCGGAGTTCCGGCCTTAGGCAACATGAGATGATCAGCAAAGAGCTCGTCGGGGTCTAGCATCTTGCCAGGTCACCGCGATTCGTTCCTTCGTCAAACCAACACGATTGATCCCAGCCCCACAATCTCCCGACCCCTCTGAACTCTCCCATATTCACGATTCGAGGTCAGAGATTGAAAACTTCAGCCACTTTCTCTCTTATCTCTAGTAAGCAAATAACTGATTTGTGTCTGGCAAGGGATTGAGGAAACATGGCTCCACTATTGCAGAAGAAAAGAGAGAAATGGAGGATTCCACGAGTAACATGTCTGAAAGAATTGATTCTCATTCTTTCAGATAGGTGGACTTTCCATATCTCTCCTTTGAGTCATTTCCCCTTTTTTTATTTTGAAAAAATGACACAAATGATCCTTGAATTTTGATTCAATTTGCAATATAGTCATTGAACTTTTAATTTGTTTTATATCGTCCATGAACTATAGCCTAATGTGCAATGCAATCCTTGAACTTTCATTTTGTTTAAGATAGTTCATAGACTTTTTGTATATGTTCAACTTAATCTTTGAACGATATGAAAATGTGTGTAGGGATTACATTGAACAAAATGAAAGTTAAAGCACCACATTACTCATTGGGTTATAATTCAAGGACCACATTGAACAAATTAAAAGTTTAGGGAATACATTACATATTTAGCCAAAATTTATGAATTATTTACGTCATTATCCTTTTTATTTTTTATTTCACTCTTTGAAATTGAGGATCATAGTGGAATCTCCACCTTCGCCCCATCCAACAAGCCCTAATTTTCTATTCCTAATATTTTATTCTAACTTCACTCTTAATTTAATATGAAGAAATGCAACTTCAAAAGAGTTATTTTTTTGGTCGAAAACTTCAAAAGAGTCATTTACCTTCTTTTTCTTTTATCGAAAGGGCCAAGACGACGTTGTTTCTTGTGGTTTTTACTGATTGAATATTTTCGGTGAACCACGTCAATAGATTTATTATGAATTCAATGCCAAGTCAGATTTTCTAACCACACAAATCGCCAATTGCACCAAAGCAATCGTTTTTTATTTATGACAATGACACTTAAGGGCGCGCATGATAATCATTATGTTTCTCTATTTTTTGTTCTCGAGAACAGATTTGGAATAGAAATCTGTTTAGTACGCAATTTCATTTTTCTATTACTAGAACAAATTTTTAGTTCAAAAATAGGTTTGGAACAGAAATGAGAAGTAAAAATTTTCTACTCTTCTATTTCTAGAATAAAAAGAGAAATAAAAACCTCTACCCATCGCTCATCCTCACCTCCCACCAATGGCTAGTCGCTGCCACCCCCGCGGCAACCCACCGACTGCCGCCCCCTACCGGCCACCACCCACCAACCACCTCCTCCCATCGCCCGCTAGCCACTGGCCACTCCTCACAGGCTGCTGGCCACCTCCACCCCTCGCCGGCCGCCACCACCAGATGCCACCACTGTCAGCCACCGCCCATCAAAGAATGGAAAAGAGCATAAGAAGGAAAAATTTTGTATCGATCATCAAACAAATTTCTATTCCAAAAATAGAAATTTTGTGTCATTATCAAACGCCTATCTCTGTTCAAAAACTCATTCAAGGAATAGAAATAGAAAAATCTAGTTGTAGCTAGAAATCTATTTCTAGAACAGGACGGTTATCATTCAAGCCTAAGTGATCAAAAAAAAAGTCATAGCAAGTGTCTTTTTCATATAATTAAGAGTTGTGTTTTCCTCCATTCATCCAAGATTAGGGGAAACTTCTTACAATTTTCAAATTGCATGTGGGTGATATATATTTGCAATCTACCAATTGAAGGGCCGGCGGAGGGTCAGTCACCACAACGTAATCCTCCACGAACCTGTTTGGTTCAACTTTGAAAATGCTATTTGAGGGAATGCAAACACCTTTGGGTGAAAGCCTATTGGGGAAATGCAAATGGTGTTTGGTAAAAATATTTTGTAAAGCTACTTTGGCCAAAATATAGTGTTTGGTGAATTTTTTTTGCAAATGGACTTTGACAATTATTTTATCTTATTTATGGTTACCAAAAAAAAAAGAAAATTATCTTATTTATGAAAAAAAAACTAACCTACCTATCGCCGAAGCCAGCCACTGGCGAGATAGATAGATCTGGCGCCGGCGGCCGAGGCCAAGCAACCCTTGGCGGGGGTCGCACGACCCAGGCAACTGCTGCCTGAGGTCGCGCGACCTAGGTGGCCACGGCCTGGGTCGAGCGACCAGGCGACGACGGCCGCCCAAGGTCACTCAACCCAAGCCGTCGTCGCCTAGAGTCGCGCAACCCTTGTGGCGACGGGGCCGACCCCAGGTGACCTTGCCAGCTACCTGGTGGTGAAGAAGATGAACAGCTTCAAACCAAAAAAATAAAATAAAATAAAAAAAGAGACGTGAATAGTAGCATTCCAAATGCTAGCATTTGGCCAATGCTAGTGTAAAAGCTAAATCATTTTGGGAAGGGGCTTTTAAGGCCGAAAGCCCCTTCCCAAAGCTGAACCAAACAGGCTCTAAGTATCTTACTCCATTTATAATATTTTCTGTATCCGATAACGAGTATTGAATGAATTATACATATGCCAACTGTGGACTTATTCTGAAATTCAACTTTTCATGCTTGAAGAAAAGACAATTTTGCATGCAATCCCATGGTGGATCGTTAGGGGCCGAGAATGGATTTGGGCAATGAAGATGGTGGTCCTATTGTCGTGTTGATGGGCCCCCAATGAACCATGGATTCAATGATTGGTTTCATGATCGTTTCTTGGACCAAGCCTTGTTCAGAGCCTTCCTTTTGCTTGTTAGATTAAAGTTCACATGATGGCACAAGATGATCACTCCTTAATTATAGAGGCGGTAAATGGGTCAAGAACCCACATGACAACCCAAATTTAATGATTATGGGTTATAAATGGGTTGGGTTTAGTTTTAAAAATAAACTTAAATGAGTCATTAATGGGTTGTTTATCAACTTAATGGGTCTTACATGGATATGAAATGGGTCATAAATGAGTTATCCAAAAAGCTTACGTGAAATTTTCAATTTTTATAATTTTTCTATTCTTTTTTTCTTTTCCTTTTTCCTTTTCTTTTTTTTTTTTCTTTTTTCTTCTTCCCCGCCAATGGCTAGCCACGCATGATGGCGGTGACCGGCCCACTGTGAGAGACAAGCTCGCCGAGCTGGCATGGCCGAGGCCAACGCCAGCCCTGGTGGCCTACCCAAATCGACGAGCTCAAGCCTTGCATGCCTCTGGCGAGCTCGTCCCTCGCATGTGGCCAACCGCCGTGGGGGAAGAAGAAAAAAAAAAAAAAAAAAGGAAAAAGGAAATGAAAAAGAAAAAGGAAAGAAAATTAATTAAAATATGATTTTTTAAAAAATAATTATTAAAATATTAAAATGAGTGCATAGAGGAAAATATGATTTTCATACCAAATGATGGAAAATATTTTCTAGTTCATTTCCACGTTTTAACCACATATCGGAAAATATTGTCATTTTCCTAAAAAAAATTCTAGAAATGTTATATTTTCCGCGAAATAAACGGAGTCTCAATTTTTTTTAAAAGATTTGTATTGCATGAAAATGTTTTAGTAATATAATTTTTTAAAATAATTATCAGAAATAAGCTTTCCTAGATTCAGTTAAATGGGTTGGATCAGGTATGGGTCGATAAGATTTTTGCCTTGTGATAAATGAGTCATAAACGGATTAAATGTGTCGAGTTGGGTTGGAACATTTATGACCCGACCCAAACCATCCATTTAACAAGTCTGCTTAATTATGATGAATTTATCAAAGCTTCCTGAGAATTTCATCCAGAAACGAACCGTTTGCAATCTATCCATGAAGAAACGGACTAACCCATTCGATAGGCAGACATGCTTTTGATATTGGCAACCTCCTTGTGAAACCGTTGACGAGATATAAGTTGAGCGATGCGCGCGACTTCGGACGACCGGGGCGCGAGCGAGATCGCTCCACTTTCGCCACCTTCATCCTCGTCTCTTTTCATGCATTACCACATGTCACGTGATGAGGTGACTACCTTTGGCCTTTTCCGCCTCAATAACTACTTACTTTCCATGTCTTTTTTATTGCCCTGGGACTCTTTCTTTGACCTACAAAGTTGACGTTCTCTTCCTTTACGTAGCCCTACATTGAGCTCTCATTTTCTTTGTGCTTTCGTGTCCTAAAAGTTGATTCCACACATTCTTTCTTTGTCACGAAAAGAACTTTTAGTCCATGCAATTAGTTTCATCTTTATTGGTCCACTGTTTTAATTTTATTCTCTAATTCGAAATAACGTCTACAGAAAATATAAAATCAACAAACATAATAGGACATGGCATCGCACGCAACACCCGACATTTCTTTTTTTACTAGTTCAGTTAAATAGACGTGTGTGCCTGCATAAATGAGTCCATATGCATAAATAGATAAGTAGTGAGGGCAAAGCACATTGTTCCCTGCTGTTGTCTAAGAAATATAAAACCTTGCTCCATCCGATGGATGAACTTTTTTTTTTCTTGCCAAATGAAAAGGTCAAATGAAATTAAAATATTCATTTGCTACATGCATATGATAGCACTCTTTTCCCTTAATCAGAAGTACTTATTACAAATGACATGCAACAAAAGTGATGCACAGATACAGTATGATTGTAGGAGTTTCAAAATCAAACTGAATTTGGAAAATGACACGTCATCGAACAGTTGAACAATCTCTCTAAATAGATCTGAACCTCGTGCAAACAGACCGAATGATGCCAAAGCAAACACTAGGAAGCATATATTGACGACCAGTCACATGGCCATAGACAGGCTCATCTAGAGAAGCAACTCGGTGCCAAGAGTCCCGAGAAAGATATACAAGTGCTGGTATATCAAAATCCAGCTCGTGGTTCCAGATCACTTCAATTAGTGTTAAAAGATAGATGACTTTGCAAATGATGTGAAACTAAACCACATAGCTCAATGCCCTAATATGCTATCAAATGAAATGCGCGATGAAGGATACAAAATTTCTTACTTGGAAGAACGTCCTTATTGTGGCAATTCCACCCAGAAGGTAATGGTTACTCTTATAATACCTCCATTCGTTGCTCTATATTATATATGGAGCAGAGCAATTCTAAAGGGTTGAAGAATAATTCGATCGATAGATCTCATATAATTGTTGTGCCTAGTTATGCCAATAATCGAAATGAAAATTAGGGCTTCTCATTGTTATATTCGATACAGTTGTTGTGTAAATTTAAAAAAAAAAGATTTCCTCGTTTCAAGATATTTTATCTTTGCCTTAAAATCATCGGGTTATTGGGTAGTAACTTGATTATTGCAATCTCAAGTCCTACAGACGATTGCAAACAATTCAAATGCTATTTGTGCGAGTGCAAAAGTTTTATTCATAACCAAGAGAACTTAAAAGAAAAGAAAGTAAACACATTGCACTAGAAAACACAATATTCCATGTTGAGAGTACATCCACCTCTAGTGGCGTTTAAGAAGTTAATCTGTTTTGTTAAAACACATGCTGTCGATCTAATACCGTTTTTGTGAACATCAATCTGATCGCGTCGACAGTAATAATTGCATTGGAGTAAAAAGCCAGAAAAGATAAAGAAAGAGCACTTCGTACAAGCGAGTCAGAGATTCGATATGTTGTGTTTTTTCCATCATTTTTTTTGTTTACACTTCTAAGTTCTTACTGACGTGTAATTTTAATTACCATTTAAAATTGGAAAGTTAATCACACGATCGAAAAAACTCCTCCAATTAGAATAAATTGCGGGTTAAATTAGAGGGAAAATGGAAAAAGTAAATCGAATAATTTTTGAATGAGAAATCTCATTTAGGTCAATGGAATCCGACCATTCTTTAATAATCTCATTGGCAACCGTCATTTGGCGTGAAATTGCACTGTTGATTCGCAGTAGAGGCACGACAAAAATAAAAGTGATACCATAGGGACAAAACCAGAAGAACCCTCATTTCAAAGATAATCCCAGCGCGTTACATAAGGTAGATATTGTTCGTGTAAAGGAACGAGCAGTCAGTGGTGAGCAAAATCACAACCTAAAACGCAGCATTAGTGTAAATTTTGCTAGGAAGAAAAACGCGATTGATAAAAATTTCCTGGAGATGGAGCAAATATTCAAAGGCAAATTTATTGTATCAACGAACAACTATTATAGTCTGACAACACTTTTGCATATCGTATGAACACAAAATATAGAGCAAAAAGGCTCGGACATCCCTTACATATCGAACCAACATCTAACAATATAAAGGGAAAATGAGAGATAAAAGGGTGGCCAATTTCATCACGAGATCATGTAGACAATGTCCTCCCCTCCCCGACACTGCCTCCATCATTGCCAACCGGTCGAGTCACAGGGTTGTTATTCATGGATGATTGTTCTCGGTCTGCAACATTAATTGTCAAAAGATTTTCGATAATCACTTGTGATTGAATGAACAAGTTTTTGACTCTCAAGGAAATTGTTCCGCACATGGACTTGAAGACTCGTTTCATCTCCTGAAAAAATTGTTGGCAATCGGGATTTGTAGCTACCATAGCAAGGAACATACCATAGACAACCCACTTGAAGTAAGAATTTAGTATAATCGAGTCGATTGCTAGTCCAACAACGAGACATCCTAGTACGAAAAACATGAAACTGATGAATGTTATTCCATGATTGCTTCGTGTTGTTTGCTGACTGATGCCAAAGAGCGCAATGAGAGCTACAAAAATCGTGATGAAGGTCGCTTGCATGTTTATAAGTATATCCTTAGCTTGGATAAGAGCTAATGACCATGCAAGCGAGGATTTCAAGAAATCTTTCGCTTTTTCAAAGATGGCAACTTCTTGTTCTCCAAGTCTATCAAAAAAAAGAAAAACAACAAACACTAAAATCATTAACTTATGATGCAAGTAGATAATATAAACTTGTAGCAGAAGCGGTCCACTTGCATGCTTAAATCTTGCTCGACGGAAAGCTTAATTATCCACAGACAAAACTGTACAACGAGTCAAATTAAGTGTACATACAATACATGATTGTGAGAGCAAAATGCATTACAACGTGTCATATGCGAGTCCAAAATTACAGACTAAAGCTCAGCATTAATGACATGCAAAGCCCATAATATTAGTCTAAATGGATTAATTGAGTAAGTTATAAATAACTCTTGATATAAAAGGATTTTGCGAGAATAGTTCAATTAAAAGTTCCAATAAACATAGAAAGCTAAGTGCCCCAAATGCTCGTGACCCGAAGCAGGATATAGTTTATAAGGAATGAGAAAAACGTATGCAAACAATGAAGAGCCAAGTCAAACCCTCTCTGTCGTTGCTGCTGTTCCGGTTGCTCGTCATCTCTGTACTGAATCGAGAACAAATTATTTCAAAGGAAAACAGATTCAAATGAAAAAAATAGCTAATTTATCCGCTCTCCAAGCAGAGTTCTTAGAGCATATACACACGAATGAATTACATACCCTTCAACTATCACTGCGTGATCCGCCATGATTGGAGAAGTTGGAGCTCTACTAACTCTGTGATTGCTTTTGTGAATGAGGAAGTGGAACGGGTTGCAGTGTGTATATATGGTGGTCATCTGCTCAGCCTTCAATTGTCAGTTTATCTAATTGACGTGGACTTGACTTTTGCAAATGTTCATCCCATTTGACCGTTAGATCCCTCCCCTCGTGATTTAAATCAACGGTTGAGTCTCGCTCCTCAATCAAGAGCTTGTGACCATCATCCTGTAGTTATAGACTAAGAGAATTCTTCTATTTTCTGAATTTTTTATGACGATGCTGGCACAGACACTTGGCCACCGGGTACATATATATAGGTCTTGTTTTTTTTTATTTCCTATCAATTTTTTATATATTTGTGCTCTGCATTCATTTACTTATATATCTATTTTTTTCGGTGTTTTACTATTTTCTCAATTTTTTTCATGATTTCAGATAACAAGCGCCACGGCAAAAGAGTTTTTCAAGACGGACCATTATGATATCTCCAACGTATTATGTTCTATGATCTATCTATCTATCTAGTATCTATATAGCTCTTCAATGCGGAATTCTCTCTTCAGCCAGCCAAGCACATACTACTGCACCAAACCCATTTCCATGAAGATTTTTCCTTCTCACTTGCAAATGAAGATGAAAATTTTCTTTTTCCCTGTCTCCTTTTTTGATCTCCTGCAGTGCCCACTTTAACATGCTTTTTCGACTTTTGCATGTTGCTTGGGGTAGAAAATGCAACGACATAGAAGGAAAGAAAGTAAACGAATTGCATCAGGAAATTTCTTGGTGCTAAGAAAAAGACAGAATTAGTTCATGAAAACATGCTTTTGCAACTTTTGCTGGTCTACCTTGGTTTTAGCGCACTATCCCTCGCCGGTCCACTTTAACATGCTTTTGCAACTTTTTGCATCTTGCTTGGCATGGAAAATGCAACCTGAGCCAGGCAACAGTCAAGCAACTTCCACAACTTAGGCATTTGTTACTTACAAATCTAACAGCACAGTCAAAGGTTAAACGTAGGCCACTCTCCATTTGAGTTTATTCCTTACCTTTTCTTTATTCTTTTTGTTGTCTTTTGGGTTACCCTCAATTTGAGCTTATTCCCTACCTTTTTATAAATTTTTTTTTGTCCTAAGTAGCCATTCTTGATATGTCCTTCCATCTCATGAAATAGTTGCTTAAATAAATCATCTCCATTATTTTGAGTAATATCATGATTAAAAAGGAACCTTATATAAAGCCTCCATTGTGGATTAATTATATCTGGAGATAGACAATCGTCCTAAATCTTATCTTATGCACACATGGAAGGCCAATGCTTGCATAAACTGCTAAGTACAAGTAGGTGGCTCAACCCTACTTTCAGCAATCTCATATTGACTATAGAGCCTGTCCGAAGGAAAGGATGACACACAAGTAATCAAGTGCCTAAAAAGAGGAATATAAAGATGATGATGAACACTTCCCTTCTTTCGTTTTGATTTCTTGAAACTAACTCTCCACCGCAAAGAATATTTTATTTTTCACCTCGTCTAAATCTCTCGTTGAAACTTGTAGATATCCTTTTAATATCAAATGTGCCCCTTTAGCAGTTGAAGTAACACAATTCCCAAAATGCATGTACAAGTTTGTCCAAACTAGCACAAAAAAAACTCTTTGAAAGCAAGCCATTTATGTTTAGGGTTAATACCACGAAAAATTCTAAACTAGAAGACATTGATAAATTTATATCAAACTAATTTTTTATCACATAAAACCCTAAACTAATACGCCTGTAACAAATTTACCCCAAACTAATTTTTTAACCATAAAAAACTTCAAACTAGTACACTTGTGATAAACTTATCCTTCATTAGTTTTCGTTAAATTAGATTAAAACCATGAAAAATCACAACTGGTATATCTGTGATAAACAGAAGGTAAAATCCCAAACCAGTACACCTGTTAACTATCACGTGTTACCTAACTCAATAATTTGATGATAAAATTTATCGAAAACTAATAAAGGGTAAATTTGTCACAAGTGTACCAGTATAGATTTTTTCGTGGTATTAGCCCTTTTTCTAATGTAATTAAGAATTGATGGATTTTTTCTTACAATAGTCTTCAAATTGCCAAATATTTTCTTCATATTCTACTTCACTCTCGAATGTCAAAACCTTGCGCAAATCATATATTAAATAATCCCAATACGTTCCATATTCAAAAGAGATTTACATTTTCCCATAATATTCTTTTTAATGTGCCGAACAGGCAACAAATTCACACTTTTAAGAAAAGTGAATCAACTGCTTTTCAATGAGAAAAGCTAAAGGTTGACCATTAACACCGAATATGTTGCTAAACATTGACCAAAGCCAGTCCATTAGCTTCCTTTTCCTCCTTTCTCAAAAGGCAAAGCATGAGTAGAAAAAAGCATTAAAGTTGGGAACTTCAACAATTGCCAATGCCGACCAAAAAAAAAAAAAAAACAATTGCCAACAAAGGCATTTTGTATCAATTAATCTTGTAAGTACAATCAATTACAGAGAAATTTGATAAACTCTTTGTTAGTGCCATGAAGATAGGTTCAGAGAAAAATAAGCGCCTAAAGCAACCCTCAACATCATGTTTTAAAATGTAGATGAGTCCACTAAGCTCATTCAATAAAGCTTGGACCATAGTGCGACCCATCATGTCTTTTATCATAGATTCCGCTTTCTTGTTGCAAATAGTATTAGCTATAGCTGAAAGTTGGGATTACTTTGTCTCAAGGAAGAATGAAATCTGGTGACAAGGTATATCGGCTTTAGACATCTCTTTCACACACAAATCTTCAACTTTAAAAAGCAACAAGAAGTAGGATATCCGAACATACAACTCGAAGGATCATGATTGTGTAATACATTGAATTTTGAGTGACCATGATCTGTTCTTCTTTTTATAGCCACAAACTTCAAAAGGATAGTCAATCAAACGAGATCAACTTTTTTTTCTTGGATATGCAATAGTTATAATATGTTAAGCCCAGTGATTATCTCTCCTGCTGCAACCAAGAAGAATATATTTGTCTCTCTTTGACCTTGTATATGCATACACCAAAAATTCATTTAGGTTGCACGTTTAAATGCGTCTAATGAAACCAAAATGGAAACTTTATAGGTTCAGAATCAGGCTTTGGACATATGGAAGAAACTCAAAGCGATAGATGAAAGGAAGATAATTGGTGAACCACATTGGAAATGGTTCTTATATTTATCTCAGAAACCAAAGCATGCATGTCGTTACAATATCGACAAGATCCATAAGGTCCAATATACACATGTTCATCCAAACAAATGAGAAGGGAAGTAAGTGGATCGGATGATTAATTATGGGCTCATGCTTCATTGTCAACCCCACAATTGGGGAATAAAAGATGAATGTTTCCTTCTTCTCCAGATTGATTCGCCAATATATAGCAGGGCTTAATTAAAGTTAAAAAAACATAGCAAACGTTCTAAGACGTGTCTAAAGAATATAAACATCTTACAATTTGATTAGTTCCAGGTCTCGACGTCAATGAGCCTAATTGCATGAAGATGGCAAACCAGTCGCTGCGGTCACTATATTCAAATTTGACTCAAGAGAAAAACGAAACAGAGAAGACGGTACAATCAAGAAGGGGTGAATCGATTAATTGAAAACTTCAAAATATTTTAAGCAATTTTGGAAAGAACAGTGTGTAAAACGTGTACTGCGTGCCATGCGTTATAAGATTAAACACTCTTGGTAGTCGCTAAGAGATAGCAACCCTCGCAATGGTAGGCGATGTCCCTAGATAGGGTTGGGTTGTTTGCCCTCGGTAGGGCCAAGTACACTCCCGGCGAGTGATCAGTGGCGACGGTTCATCTCCACTCCCCCTCCTCCTCTCTTTTGGCCCGTTTGATGATCTAATTAAGTTTTGAAAATTAAAATTTAAAATTTAATGAGACAAAAGCTTCTTTGATGACCTTTAATTAGAATTGACATAAATGATTCAATTAAGGTAATAATCCACTTAATCTAGTATGTTAAGAAGGGTTTATCTAATTCTTTGAAGAGAAACATATGCGATGGTAATTAGAAACTTATCAAATATATTCAAAAACCTACCAAAGAAAGATAACTAATAAGTAGTGAGGACAAAGCACATTGTTACCTGCTTATTTGCGGCAAGCAATGAGGACAAGTTAGTGTTGAAGGCATATGCCAAAAACTTCAAAAATACAATGGGGCAAGCCAAGGAATATAGTTCGAAACGAATGTCGCCTTTTCTCAGGATACCAAGAGAACATACCAAAGCAACGTCTGACAAGGTGTGCAAACCAGGAATGGCTCTTTAGTTGTCTCTTCGACAACATTATCTGCTCTCTGTGTAGCCTTCGTTTGAACGCTCTTAAGCTCTAAGGCCTCAGAAAGAGAGCCAATCGCAGGTACATGGCAGAGCTTATTAAGAGCATCACGACGTCCAAACCAACTTTAACAAACCCGATTATTCTGAAGGTGCACATTGCAGCATTTCTTTTATGCATCTTGGTTTCTGCGGTCCAACCAACTTAAGAATATTTCTCACAGGATAGACAACAATGCGTCAATGTAATCAATCATGCATAACAGTAAGACCAAACCTTCATGATAGCACCAGTTTAGAGTACCTGTTCCTTTTATGGAATGACGCAACAGATAATTCAACTGGCGTAAAAGGTTAAGCAAGCTATAATTGCTGTCACGCCAATCCTAACCTCCAATGGATCAGCTTGTAAAAGTTGCAGAAAATTCAGTTGTCTAAGATAGTATATACAACCAGCATTTGGTGAGTTATCTGTGAAAGCTCCGACTTCAACGACAGCTAGCAGATCAAGCTACTTTCTTGATTCTATCTCTCGCTTACCTAGGTGCTTCCTTTCTTGTTGTCTAAGATAGTATATACAACCAGCATTTGGTGAGTTATCTGTAATAGCTCCAACTTTAACAACAGCTAGAGGATCAAGCTACTTTCTTGCTTCTATCTCTCGCTTACCTAGGTGCTTCCTTTCTTGCTGTTGTAACAGAACTTGGCAGTAAAATGACCTCTTGATCAATCACTCCTGAAATAGAACACAAAGCCACAAATCAGAAGTCGACACATGAGGAAATCAGCAAGTAAAACTTCATTAAATCCGAGCTCTAATGAGGCCATTCCATTATGTAGCAAGAAAATGTTGGTTTTCTCATCCTCCAGATCACTTTAAATCCACCATCTTTCACCTCTGACTTATGCATTGATATCAGCTAAAGCCTAAACAAGAAAAGAAAGCTTGGAAGAGCCATTTTTCCTTTGTCTTTCCTCAACCCCAAGAAATTAAAATCTAACAAGTACCACTAATACGGTCACTAATTCTGATATCACCATTGCTAACTAGTGGAAGGGGTGGAAAAAGTCATAGCCAATTGCCCGCTATACCTGATCAGAGCAGTAGGTACACTCGGCACTCTTAACCACTCAGGAGCCTTCAGAACCTTGTATCATGTTGCATCGATGGACAATCTTCGAGAAATCATCGAGACTTAGCTGTAACATAGACAGACAAGTCACGCCATAAAAAGATAATTTGATTCCTAAAGACCCAAAATTAGAATCAACATTCGATCCACAGTTTATTTAACATCATTAAATTTATGTTAATTCCTAAGAAAAGCAATCCTTAATTCTATAGTCGGCAATTGTTTTCCTTTGCTTAACATTACTAGAAATTTGTTCAATCTAGCGAAAAAGATCAAAAAATAAAAGAGATAAATGAAGATGGAGAAAATTACATTCTCCGATGCCCAGAGTGGGCTAGCTAAAAGATCTAACTAGAGAATAACCTCAGAATAACTATGTAAAATTTCATATCCCAACAGAAACTTTTTTCCTATTCTTTCGGGCATGACTAGTCCTGCCAGGATATTACCACATTTACTTTCACTACTCCATTGTTATGATTAAATCAAGTTGGTGATACTTTCACAGACAGTTATAGTGATATCATATTTACTATTGTTCAATTCTTGAAATATGGACTAACGCAAGATAATTTCAAATCGCCTAGATTTTTATCTGCATTCGTGATTTAAGAATTTTGTTAAAAAGTGCCGCCAGGGGACTTCCTAAACACCTCAAAAAAAAGAAAGTTCGTCATTTCCAATACACTATCTTTCCCGTGCTATGCATGATAAATGAAAAGAAAACATTTCCTTAGGTATGGTTAACAGGTGATGCAAGGACACTCGCCAACAAGACTTATAAGTTGATTATGTATCTCTGTCCTCATGGATGGTCAATGAAATTTCATAACACTGCAGTCAACTAAGTTAATGATGCTGGGACCTTTTTTCAGACTTTAGTAACAGTTCAGTCCACAGGAATGCAGTTGACAGAAGAATTAGCATGCAGGACTGGAGATGAAACAAAAATAGTAGTAGGCTGGACCTTTCCATCTCCATCGCTATCAAAGCAGTGAATCATGTTGGCTAGTTCCATGTCTGTCCATGTAAAATCATGAGCATCAGCTACTTTGGCTAAATCATGCACAGTGATGCCGCCCTTCCCTGCTTCTGCATGATGCATGCAAGCTCGTCAGTTCCAAAAACAAAAAGGTTCGCAAGCCAAAAAGGGGCATCTATTGTACCAGCCTCCCACATTGTGGGGTCCAGGAAGGGCTAGATGTACCCACTTAACAATAAGATTACAAGCCACAGTAAGAAAAAGAATTGCTGCACAACAACCACTTAAGAAACTCTCATTGTTAGTATCCAGAGGAACGTAGAAAAAACTGTGTAGTAAAATTGGCATTCTGTGACGTCTTTTGGCATTTTCTGATACTACAGCCATCAAGAAGCAATATATCTCACAACTACATACTAGCAAACCAAAATCTGCAGGATTTTCAAATGTTTAATATCCCTTTTCAAAACCGTCACTAAAGAAAGGGATGGAATATTTGCTGCGCATAAAAATCTCCCTCCAAATTAGCCTTCTATAGATATTGGTTTCTTAGATGCGAATGCTTCAGCCTAACAATAAATTAGCTTCCCTGACCCTCCCTACCATTTGGACTAATGATGCACAAGGACAAGTAAACCTGACATGCTAAACCAACAGGGAGTTGCCAAAGCCATCAATGCCAAAAAAATGAAGGAAAGAATGTGAAAAAATATGTATCCATCATCTGACAAGCATACAGATGGAAACTCCATTAACCATCAATTACCATCTAACTGAAAGAAGTGCATAATCAGCTCATCCTCAGTCATCTTCACCCGGCTGGTAAACTGGATATCAATTATTATTTACAGGAAAACAAAGAAAAGAAAGAAAGAAAAAGGGTCAGTTAGGAAAGAAAAAGGGAAACAAAATTCTCTTAAAACAATAATTAGGATGAGTTACAGACCTTTTTTTCCTCTTCAGCATTCTAGGATTTTCTTGAGTCTTTTCTACCATGCCGTTAAGATCTACACCAGCCTCATTTTTGGAAGGCTCTGAACTCACTGCTCCTGAAACTCTGGCAGAATCATGCAGAGACAGCACAATGGCCTGCATTTTGCCACTGACTTTGTTAGCATTAATCTTGTAGTTACTAAACGTGCAATAGATTGCTAATCCATGCTGAGATCAAACCCAAGCTTCACCATGGAATGAGAGTATTAAAATCATGAAAACACTAGATTTACCTTTGCCAATTCAGCATCATCATCAACATAATCCAACTTATTCAGTAACTTTTTGGTCTTAGGTTTCTTCTTCGGTTTTGACACTTTTCTCTTTCCCTGGAGCAGGAGATAGTCACAACAGGTAAAACACAACATTTCAAAGTAAGATGGAAGATTGCAAAAGTATTGACACGTCCATTAGCTAGGAAGGACAAGAAGCTCGGTTATAAGTAGACATATCAAATAATACATGATCAAAATAATTCGCCGAATTCAGCTGGTCAATTGTGCTCACATCAATCTTTAAACTTCTTCCACCCACATTGAATGACAATTCAGGTTTAGCTCCTTTTACTTATCTCATTGTTTGATTCACATCAATGTCACAACCTCTGGGATAAGTGATATATCTGAAATCTGATCGGAATACTAAAAATGGATTAAGACTAAAAACAAGGAAAACAAAATTGATTTCAAACTAAGCATGTCGCAATCAGCACTAAGTATCGTAGCCAAATTCTCTGAGTTCATAACTTATAAATCTACACGTCTTCCATATAACACCACCCTGATCTTACCTAACATAAAACAACCATTGACATGAAGATATTGCTGATGTTCAATATGTCCATTCCTATTATTATAATGACATGTCCAAGACTGATATATATACAACTTACTAAAATGTCCAAGTGCACCTCAAATCTGTAGTTTTATATTGTTGTCTAAATCCCGATTTAGATGTAAATCTAATTACTTGAAAAGCAATAAGAGGAGGTACAGAAAGAAAAACTGTCTTCAACCAAACACACTCCAAGAGGACGGACAAAGCACCGCAAAAGCTAAACTTAAATGAAAGCCATAAATGAATTTGACTAAAAACACCTACACTATATTATTCAGTAATTAAATCATTTATTCAACTGTGGTATTGATATTTAATCAATTTGGTGAATTTCCAAGCTTTCTATTAGGCATTATACTTATAAAATGGGCTCAAGCAAATCACTTCAACTGCTATCCATTGAAAAGAAAGGAATGTTGATGCGGCACCTTACAACAGCTGACATGATGTTATATCCATGTGCCACGTGGCAAACTATCTTCCAATACTTTAAATGTATGTTTGGAGAAGTGGAACCATTTCGAAAGTATTGATGAGTAGGTTGAAAGTACCAAGAAACTTTTTCATTGAACACACCTCAAAAACCAAGGTGAGAGAATGAGGTGATATACCACTTGCTTCTTGGTATTTGACATTGGATGGAGTTGAAGGAAGCCCTAGCAATTGGCATGAGGCTGCTATTCCCTTTTTTTAAATAAAAACCATTCACAACTCAAAGATAAAGGCAAGGGAAAGCATAAAGAAAGTAATCAAGAAAAGTAATTTTTCCACTTGCCAGACTCGGAAAGGCTTAAAACATGCAAGGAAGTTGACGAACTGATAATAGAGGCCATACTTAACATAAGGAATGCAATGAAGAGAAAAATTAAAAGGACAATAAAAGCTAGCTGCAACTCTTCAAGTACATGCAACTAGAGTATCACCAAATTAATGTCCTTCACTAGAGCAGTCTGAAGTAATTAGCAATAGATGAAATTCAAAATAAGTAACCAATAAATAATTAGAATGGGATTTTGGAATTTATTGTGATTGATTTGAAATGCCAAGAAACATCAAACTTACACAGTTTAATTGAAATTCTCGAGAACTTGAAAGAAAGGAAAAACGAAGGGAAGGATAGCATGATAATCTACTAGCAAGTGTACTAATTTTCACACAGTTTCTAACCGACTGCACAAAATTTTGCTTAGGTTGGGTAATCTATAGATGTCGGCAAGTGAAATCACATAACTAGGTTTTCAATGCCACTTCAAGCCGAAAATCTCATGGTTACTTAGGATCCAACTTCGATCTTCTCATAACAGTCCTCTGTTTAATTAAGCCAACTATTTCTTAGAAACACCGGTGAAGTTTCAAACAATCAAAGTGATAAAATATGGGTGCAGCATAAAGAAATTCGTTCTAATCAAGAAGGCACTCAATGCAGCCACTACAGCAATATTTGTGAATTAAACACTTCGTGAAGAAGTCCAAAGAACTGAGAAAATTCAGGAAGGAAGTGCTCCCGAATGCACTTCGCGACAACATTAACCAAAAATTATACTAGAAATAAACACTGTGTCGTGAAAAAAAATAGATAGGCAACACTTCCAAGTCACCGCAATTTGCGGTGGATACACAACAGTTCGGACTGGAATGAATTAAAGCTAGAGCCGCCAAGCCGAAAAATTAATGACACCCGAGCACAATTCGCTTCACTCACTTCAATGGCCCCATTGTTCTAATTCTTTGAAGATGCACAAGCAGTGTCATTCTCATTGCGAAAAAACCAAGAAATGAGAAACCCAATGATCATTTCTTTCTCTTGACTCCGTTGTCTTGAACCCACCTTTCCATTCCCACATGAACCTTAAACGTCAACTAGACTAGAAACTTAATTCACGCGAAAATAACATAAACAAATAAAGATTCACCAAGACAAAAAAAAAAAAAAAAAAAAAAAACCGACCTTTCTTTTACCAGACCCAGATACTTCAAAATCCTGATCATCCTCCTCCTCATCGTCGATGCTAAGATCATCATCGCCGCCATCGTCGTCCAAAGCAGGCGCGTAATCATCATCCCTGTCGTCGTCGTCCTCCTGACCCACCTTCCTCTTGCCCTTCGCGTCGCCCTTCTTCGCCTTCCGGCCCGAACCCATCACGGAACTCGCCAAATTCCGGAGGCCCAGGGCCTCCATTCTCTTGTTGTTCTCCGCGATCCTCGACAGCCTCTGCTTCTCGTAAGAAGTCGGTACGGTCGCCTTCGCCGAGCCGGGGAGGGTCGGGGGCTCCGGCTCGGAGCCCGAGCTCCCCTGCGCTCCGTCGGGCTCCGAGTCGGAAGCGGAAGAGCGGCGCTTCGCCGCCGCCATTCGAGCGTCGCGGCGATGCTCGGGACGAAGTGGCGATTGGCGGCCGCAAAAATGACGAGGTGGAGGGGAGTGAAGAAATTGGGAGGGAAGCGAGATAAAACCAGCGCGGTCTAGTCGCACCGGTCCGATTGAACTTTGCGGCTCAAGCATTTGGACCGGACCGGACCGGACCGAGTCGTAGACAAGGCGTTTTAGGTGCACTTGACACTTTTAGCACTCGCTTCGCATGTGGATTTTGATTTTTACGTAAGTTAAAAATACTATGCTTCGAGAGCACTTGAAAATTTATGCCGTAAGTAGAAAATGAAAAGACAATATCCGAACCATTCGAATTAACTTAAGAACAGCGATTCTCATCCCGAGCCAATCTTAGTCTATCGTACATGCAAACATTACCTCAAAAAAATTGCTAAGTGAAGAAATAAATTGAGGAGGTGACATATTATAATGGATCTTACTGTAAATGTACATGTTGGATATATCGATTCTCTCCATGAATCAGCTCATTATAAGCAATTGCAGAAATTATCATCACTCCGATGCTTCTGCAGCTCGGTGCATCTATGTCCCATCATAGATTCAGGACCCAAAAGGCACCATATCATAGCAATGTACAAACTATCGAGATATTCACCTAAAACGAGAAGAAAGTCGGAATGCTAACAAGCATTTAGTTTTGAATTCACGCAACACGATTGCGGTGCCAAAGCCGCCGAACAGGATACATTGGCAACTTTTTACACATATAATCGTTCAATTCCTCAAAAAAAAAACGACTTCTTTCTCTTCGGACATGATCCGCCGACGATGAAAGTGGATTCACGAGAGTAAGGGCCCATTTGGTAATGTCTTAGAATAGTAAAAATTTATTTTTTTATTCCTAGAAATAGTTTGGGAAGTAAATCGTTTGGTAAAATTTTTATTTCGGACACATTTTAGTAAATATTTGTCCGAGAAACAGTTTTGGAAGAAAA
The DNA here is from genome assembly GCA_024733475.1 of Syzygium grande. NCBI lineage: Eukaryota > Viridiplantae > Streptophyta > Magnoliopsida > Myrtales > Myrtaceae > Syzygium > Syzygium grande. The sequence continues at coordinate 31,365,829 of JAMXDD010000001.1, forward strand.
AAAAAAAAAAAAAAATTCTTGTTGTTTTCGGCATAATTTTGACAATTTTAGTTTTTTTTCTTTTTTTTTTTTTTTTCTTTGTTTTCTTTTCTTCTTTTTGTGTTGCTCTTCTTGGGTTTGGCCGACCGATCACGGCCAAATGACCGGCCATAACAGGTAAAAGAAAAAAAAATAAACAATTCAAAATATTATTAAAATCTTATTAATAAAAAGAAATTTATGTATAGTTATCAAACGCGTTTACATTTCTTTTTTATTATAAGAATAAAAATTTTGGATAATTTATCAAACGCTTTTTAAACTTTCGAGAAATTATTTTTAAACAAAATAAAAAAAAAAAAATTATTTTCTGTCTAAAAATAAAAAAACGGACTCATATTCATGCGCAGCCTAAACAATTTCCTTCTCTTGCCTCTTGCCTCTTGCCTCAGCCCCTCTTCCTATGTGCCGCGGCTTTATCATCGAGAGCGTGAAGACGGAAAACTGAGCGGAATGGCCGATGGGTGGTGGACGGTGCGATACGTAGATAACCCCGCGATACCCATTACTCCATCCCCGAATCTCAAGCTCAAATTCGCCCACCACGCCGCTCCTCTCTCTCCCTCCGTTTCGCGGCATCTCTGGATGCTCGAGATGTCTCGAGGAAAGAGCTCCTGAATCACTGTCCCGGTCCTTTCGACACTCGCCCCTCTCGCCTTTTCAATGGCGCCCCTTGTCAGAATCGAGGCGATCAAGCCCGTCCCTCCGTCGCTGGCCGCTCTCTGCGCCTGCCCGTGTCGACCCTTTGCCGGGAACGCCCTGGTTCTGGCGCGTCCTTCGTCAAAATCCAATCTTGGGTTGCTGTTACATGGGCCCAGGAGCGTGGTTCGGATGCGATTGCGCGGGGTCTCGTGCCGCCGGCGCTTCGTTGCGGCCATGGCGCGCACCGAGCAGGACCGGGTCGGCGAGAGCGATGCCCATCAGGTGCTTTCGGTCGACTCTATCTCATTAAGAAATCCGGAATCAGTGTATGTGATCGTTTTCTTGATTGGTGTCTGGAATTGTTGGATGTATGAGGGAAAATGGTATTTTTTTTCTTTTGTGCTGGCTTTATGCTGAGTGCAAATGATAGGGTTGTGAATAACGTTCTTTTAGTTGTTAGTAGTTAAGAAAGGGGTAGTTCCTTACAATTGGATGGACCAGAAACAGCAGTATAGATGATGTGTCGATTTTATCTTTCTTTGCGTATTCATGCTTCCTCTGTTGAAATTTGTTACTAATGCACCACGTCTGTGACGATTTACTTTGTATCTATCATTTCATGCATGGAATGAATATCTGCGGGTACGGGACATGACAATGTTTGTTGCTTGAATTGTTGATGGACGAAGATGAGTAAGTTGTGGCATTAGCTCTCTGTCACCCCTATCTATCTGTAAATGATATTTTCATGTTAAATTGATTGTAAAACAATGCTGAAACGGGATGTTTTAGGAAGTAGACAAAGGCCATCAATCTTCACTGCGGGGAGAGACTGATATGGAGACTCAACAGAACGCAAGTCAGTTAAGAAAGAGGATTGTTTTTGGACTTGGAATTGGTATTTCTGTTGGCGGTGTTGTATTGGCGGGAGGATGGGTGTTTACCGTGGCTTTGGCGTCTGCTGTTTTTGCCGGTTCACGTGAGTATTTTGAGTTGGTTAGGAGTCGTGGAATTGCAGCTGGAATGACACCCCCTCCTCGATATGTGTCCCGAGTTTGCTCGGTCATTTGTGCCCTGATGCCAATACTTACCTTGTAAGATTGAAACACATCCCTATGCTTTATTATTTTATGTCATTTGGTGGAGAAATTCTGTTGCTAGCAAAGCTTTCAGCATGAACTCTGTTTCCTGATGAAGTTTTATGAGTTAGCCAATCTTATCATGATGTAGCAATTACTTAGCATGCTTCTATTTTGCCTTATTAAAATGTAATAGGCTCCTTATCTGTCTACACTGCTTGTTAAGGGAGATATGGGAGCTTGCTTGCTTCTGAATTTCTAAAATCATCCTGTTCAGAAGAAGAAATGATCAAAAGACAGTACATTTGACATGGAAATTAAAACGTTCCGCAATCTAGTTGTAGTAACTAGTAATAATTGCAGGAAAAAGAATTGCTGGCATAATTTGAGAGAAAACCCTTTACGGTAGCAAAGACATGTCGAAAAACTTTGACTGCTTTTCAGCATGCAGTTTCTGGAAAACTTTTCACATTCTCTGTTTAGATACACATTTTCTCTCCTCTAAATTGTTAGCAATCTGAAACATAAAAATCATGTGGATCTCACTGATTTCTTGTAGAATGCCATTGTTTTCCCCTATGTGTACCTTTGAATTAATCGAAGTTTTTCCAGGAAGCAGTGCTTTCATCTTAATTCGTTATTGCTCTATTAAATCCTTTGCTCTATTTGGCAAGAGACATATTTTTTTATTAATTTGTTTGAGGGTTTGATGGGCATTGATTACTGATAGTTGCCACTGTGCATGCCAGATACTTTGGTCTAGACGTTTCTGTGACATCTGCCGCCTTCCTTGTTGCCATAGCATTGCTTCTACAGAGAGGAAATCCGCGATTCTCCCAGCTCAGCAGTACAATATTTGGTCTATTTTATTGTGGATATCTTCCTTGTTTTTGGGTGAAGCTTCGATGTGGTCTAGCAGCACCAGCACTTCATACTAGTAAGATATGGTTTATTCTTGATGGAGAATGCCCCTTTCAAGATACATGCATCCGATATTTTATCCTTAAGATTTGTTCAGCCTTGGTTTTTTGTCAGTCCATCAGTCTTCATTCTTTTCAAACTAAGATTGGATATGTCATTGAGATCACAATGTTACTTGTCAATTATACAAGTGTCAGTGTAGTGTACAAGACAATTGCAAAAAACATTGGTAATAGTAATTTAAACACAGAAAAATTTCAAGACTAAATGGTAAAAGGAAGATCAAGTCATGATATTCAATGCATCCAATGTAGCATACGGTAATCTAAATGCAGAAAAAATTCAGGTTTAAATGGTGTAATGAAGATTAGATCGCGATACTGCCAATGTTAGAAGCACTTGGTATTGAAAAATATATGATACATATAGCTCAGTAAGAATCTTTTTGGTGCTTTTGGCCATTATTTTTGGTATTTGACTCATTCATCGTGGTTTTCATTCTACCAGCACTTGAGACTGTTGACTTCTCCAAGTGTGAAAATAAGTCATAGTTTTACATATTACACTTCAATGGATAATTGTGCTGTTTGTTTATTAATTTCAGTTAAGCAAAAAGCTCGCCTCGAAAGTTCGTTTTTTGCTAATTTCTACCTTGCTTTTAACAGACTTCTCTGTTAGACATTGCCACAACCAGTGGCATAATTGACGTTCTTTGTAAAAACAGATTCTATGATATTAAAATGTAGAACAAGCATAATTTTTTGATATTCTATTCTGTCTGTCTCTGTGTAGAATTTTGTGAACTTGGCCTCACACCATTGCTCTTACCCATAAACACGACTTATTTTCAGTATACTTGAAATTAATACCAGAAAATGTGAGAAGTTTTAAGATGAAGCCTTCCCTACAAATAATGAAGTTTTCAATTTTTTTAACATGTGTAATGTAGCGGCTTCTATCATCAGTGATTGTCGTCAATGTGCTCATGCTTATGTTCTTAACTTGCTTGTCTTTAACAGGAATAGGAGCAGCATGGCCCATCCTTCTAGGAGGCCAGGCTCATTGGACTGTGGGCCTTGTGGCAGCGTTGATGTCAATAAGTAGCATAATTGCAGCAGACACATATGCATTTCTTGGTGGCAAAGTAATTTGGCTTGTAGACTTTCAGCGTAATTTGTGCTGTAATATGTACCCTTTATATACAAATCGAAATCTACATGCCTCTTTGTCTAGTTATGTTGTTTTTTGTATATAAGTTTGAAAATACACCCATGTCCTGATTGTGAATAGAATTAAGGACCTCAAACAATTTACTTTAGAATATACTCGTGATCTGGTATCCACAATCATGCTTAGAGATTGTTTGGATCAGTATCCCTTAATGAGGTTCTACTACAAATCACTTACTTTTTGTTATTCTTTCTTTCTTTCTTTCTTCTTATAACGCTGGTTTATCCAGAATATTGTGTCATGATGAAACTCTTTTCTGAAGTTATACTTTGAATCTTTGTGTGCTTTAAGAGCAAATGCAAAAGAGTAGCTTGTTCTTGTGATTTCTGAGCTTTGACAGGCATGAAGTTGACTTCTTAATCTTCATTTTGTATAATCACATTTAATGTAGTTAAGAATTGCCGGGTACATTTGTGCTTAATTTCTTTTCTATAGTAAGAATTCATGATTCCTTTTGCTTCTTCCGTACCATGCAGGATGTTGTGGTTTTATGCAGACAGAAACCTTAAAACTGTTGTATTTAAATGCAGGCATTTGGTAGGACACCACTTACTAGTATTAGTCCCAAGAAGACATGGGAGGGAACTGTTGTAGGCTTGGGTGGCTGTATAGCTACTTCCGTCATCTTGTCAAGGATATTTTGTTGGCCGTCATCTTTGCTGAGGTAGTTCTGCTTGCTCTTGTAATCTAGTTTGCGAAACTATTTGTTCATGGATGAGAACGAAATACTTTATTAATGATTAGGGTAGTTGATTAGCGTTGTTTATTTGTGTTTGGAAGATAGAAAATTGAAGGAGTAGGGATACTTGGTGAAGTCATCTATTTCTAGTGGGATGGCAAAGAGAATTTTGTCTTTGATGTGTGTAAATGTAAATTGTCTTTACGTGCTTGTGTGCTCAAGAGGGAGAAGAGGGGAGTAGTAGGGAGGAGGAGGAGGGAACAGGGCTGGATTTGGTTAGGAGAAACTGATTATTGTCTTTCATCCTTGTTTATCTTGGATGCTAGATTTCTGTGCTATAATTGTTAAGGACAGTGTCATAGAACTTTTCTTGACTTTTAGTCTTCTTTTCTTTTTTCTTACATATTTCTCCTTTAAACATTCTTTGGACAGGATGAGTGATTATGAGGAAGTGTATATTTATTTGGCCAATTGAACTGTTCCTATGTAGACATGATCCAACCTTTTAAAATTTTACCGAGGGGAGCTTCTTCTTTTTTTCCTTGGGGAATGACTTAAATTGTGAATCTTTTACTTCTACAGTATTAGAAAAGTGGTTATGCTTTAGTTGGTTTTGTTGGGTGATTCTTCTACCTCATTGTGCTCATTTAATATAATATTCACCAGAAGATCCTTAATTGTAGTGTTCATCTTTTTCCCCACAAATGTTCATCTTTATAAGCCACTTCCGTAATGTTACCTGCTCTTATTGGAACGTTTGAGGATTCACGTGTCCTACCACTTGGAGTTTTCAAAATCCACCCTTTGACATCTTAATAAGTAGATTGTTGAAGGTAATGTTGTTTTCAAAATGTACCCCATTTTTTCTATTTTTGAAATGAGTTTTCCCTTTTTCTACTAAGTAAATTCATCCATGTCTTTTCTCATACCTACCGAATCTTTACGACTTATGAACCACTCCAAGGACATCATCTATTCACCTTGAGATGTGAGAAAGAGAGAGAGAGGAAAAGTGTGTATTGTGTATTCACCAATAGTGTCCAATACATATAACAAAATAAGTCATAAAGGTCCTAAAGACCACTTTACCCTTTTTCTACTCCTAACATTCCCGCTCAAGTTGGAGCATATATATTAATCATGCCCAACTTGTTACAAATATATTCTATCCTCCCATTACCCAAAGGTTTAGTAAAAATGTCTGCAAGTTGTTCACCAGTTCGAATATGATTGGGAATGATCATTCCACTCTGCAACTTTTCCCAAATAAAGTGACAATCAATCTCAATGTGTTTTGTTCTCTCATGAAACACAAGGTTAGAAGCTATATGCACTGCAGCTTTATTGTCACACCATAGAGTCATAGGTACTGAAGCTTTGAAGCCTATCTCAATCAATAACTGCTGAATCCACACTAATTCACATGTCACTTGTGCCATGGCTTTATATTCTGACTCGGCACTTGAGCGGGCAACAACATTTTGTTTATTACTTTTCCATGATACTAGATTTCCTCCAACCAAGGTGCAATAGCCAATAGTTGATATCCTATCATCTGGAGACCTTGCCCAATCAGCATCAGAAAATCCTTCGACTCTACTATGACCATGATTTTGGTAAACAATTCCTTTCCCTTGAGTCTTTTTCAAGTACCTCAATATCGGAATAACTGTATCCCAATAAGATGTACGAGGAGAAGACAGAAACTGACTTACCACACTAACTGGAAAGGCAATGTCTGGTCGAGTGACTGTGAGATAATTCAACTTACCTTCCAGTCTCCTATATCTCTCAGGGTTATCAAGAATTTCTCCTCCCTCGGTAGCTAGTTTAACCCCTTGTTCCATGGGTGAATCAAGAGGCTTTGATCCCAACATACTTGTTTCATTGAGCAAATCCAGCACATATTTTCTCTCTGACAGAACAATACCTTTTACGTGGATCGAGCAACTTCAATTCCTAGGAAATACTTCAATTTTCCTAAATCCTTAGATTGAAACTATTACTGAAGATAGATCTTTAGTTCAGCTATACCAGTCAAATCATCTCCCGTGATGATAATATCATCAACATACACAATCAAGAACAGTTTTCCACCTGTGACTGTTTATAAAAGAAAGAATGATCATTTCCACATCTAGATAGTCCAAAAGAAAGTATAGCCTCAGAAAATCTTCCAAACCATGCCCGTGAGGATTGCTTCAAACCATATAAAGACTTTTTTAAATTTGCAAACCATAACCCCAGACTCCCCCTGAGCAACAAACCTCGGAGGTTGCTCCATATAGACTTCGTCACGAAGAGTACCATGCAAGAAGGCATTCTTAACATCAAGCTGAAATAAGGGCCAGTTATGTGTGGCAGCAAGGGATATCAAAATACGAACAGAAGTAAGTTTGGCAACAGGAGAAAAAATGTCTAGATAGTCAACCCATACACCTGAGCATACCCTTTTGCAACAAATCGTGCTTTTAAACGAGCCAGAGAACCATCGGAATTGACTTTCACAGCAAATATCCAACGACAACCAATAGCAGTGTTGGTTGAAGGAAGAGGTACCAAATCCCAAGTTTAATTAAACTAGAGAGCCTTTACTTCTTCCATTGCTGTCCTCCAACTAGAATTTTGTAATGCCTCAGATATAGACTTGGGGATAGGATATTGGTCCACAGTAGATAAAAAGGATTGAAAAGAAGGAGACACAAAAGAATATGAGATGAAGTTTGCAATAGAGTGTTGAGTACAAGTACGTGTACTTTTGCGATGAGCAATAGGGAGATCAAGATCAGATACAAGAGGAGGGTTAGTTAATGGCGGATCTGGAGCAGAAGATGACGTAGTGGTGTGAGGAGGAAGGGGAGAAATAGTAGCTACTCGAGGACGTCGAGTATAAATCTGGAGAGGAGGAAGTTCCTATGTAGAGATTGGTGAAGTGGTTGGAGCAGTTGACTGAAGGGTAGTCACATAGACGTCTTAATCCAATTCAATAATAGAAATTGGAACATCATGATAAGGAGTGGATTCAAAAAATGAAACATCAGCAATTATAAAGTATTTTCTTAGTGATGAAGAATAACAACGATATCCCTTTTGAGTACAGGAATAACCCAAAAACATACACTTGATGGCCTTGGGATCAAGTTTCGGTACTCCAGGTCGATGATCACGAATAAACAGCAACCAAAAATACGGGGTGGTAAGACAAAGTAGAAAATGGAATACCACCTCGCAAAACAGAAGAGGGCATGCGATTAATGAGATAGCATGTAGTCAGGACAGCATCGGACCAAAACGTTTTGGGAACTTTCATTTCAAACAACATGGATCTAGTAACATCCAATAAGTGTCTATTCTTTCTTTCAAAGCAACACCATTCTGCTGTGGCGTATCAGGACAGGAAGATTCATGGATCATACCATGTGGAGTCATAAAATCATAAAAGGGTGCAAAAAAGTACTCTTTAGAGTTATCAGAACGCAAAACTTTAACCTGTACACCAAATTGAGTACGAATTTCATATACAAATGCGTGAAATATAAAAAACAATTCTGAACGATTTTTCATTAGATATAACCAAGTGACCCTGGAATAGTTATCAACAAAAGTAACAAAATATCTGAAACCCAAATTGGAAGCCACATGACAAGGACCCCAAATATCTGAATGAACTGACAAAAAGGAGGACGCTACTCGTTTAATGATTCGTGGCGGGTAACTGATACGATGTAATTTGCCAAGTTGGCATGACTCAAAGTCTAAACTAGGAAGGGAGCTAAAACTAGAATCTAACTTATGTAGGCTATGTAGAGAATGATGACCAAGGCGACAATGGATCTAATGTAAGGAGGCAACACTAGGACATGCAATGGAAGGAGCGTCTTCAAGTACATACAACCCCCCTTGTCTTACGTCCTCTACCAATCGTCCTCTTCATAGCCAGATCCTGAAAAATACAAGAGTCAGAACACTAGGACATGCAATGGAAGGAGCGTCTTCAAGTACATACAACCCCCTTGCCTCACGTCCTCTACCAATCATCCTCTTCGTAGCTAAATCCTGAAAAATGCAAGAGTCAGGGTAGAATGTTACTGAACATTGAAAGTTTTTGGTTAATTTACTGATAGACATGAGGTTAAACGGAAATTGAGGAAGGTAAAGCACTGAGGACAATGGCAAGGAAGGAGTTGGATAAACTGTGCCAACCACCTTAACATGTGTAGATGATCCATTGGCTATGGTTACCATGGATGAAGATGAAGTAAGGGGAAAATATACCTGAAAGACCTGACATATGGTCAAAAGCCCCTGAATCAATGATCCAAGGATGAGAATCAGCTGAAAGGCATGCAGTAGCATTACCTGTCCGTACCAAAGTGGCAGTGGAAGAAACAGGCTGTGAAATTTGAGACTGGGTGTACCGTACAAACTCCTCATCAAACATAACAACTACCTTGCCTTCAAAAGACTGTGGAGAAGAATCAGTACCAAAAGCAGTATGTGCAAACTGTTGTTGCTGCCCCGATCTTCCATGTAGCTTGTAACAAAATTTCTAAATATGGCCAGGTTTGCCACAGTAATGACAAAGTCGTGTGGCCCTGAGTTGTTGGTAGACACATGCTGTTGGCCTTGGCCTCTCCCTGTTCCTTCACCTCGGCCTCCCCCTCGACCACCACGTCCACTACTATATCCTCCACAATTTCCTCCGTCACTCCTACCACCACTACCCGATCGAGATTGGCACACAAGAGCTGAACTATCTGCCATAGATGTAATATCCCGAGGAAACTCACGAGATACCCGAAGTACCCGAGCAAACATATCGGTGAGTGATGCGATAGCCTCTCTTCCAAGAATCTGAGACCTAACAGTTTCATATTCAGGACCAATGCCTGCTAGAAATGCCATTACAGCCAATTGTTCTCTTTGAAGTTGCATTTGCTGAACATTGGCTGAAATGGGAAGAACAGCATTCAACTCCTCATACATTCTCTTAAACTCAGCAAAGTATTCTGTAATAGGACGTCCCTTCCTTTCAGATCGGTAAAACTCTTGCAATAACTCATAAACTTGTGACAAGTTATTCTGGCCAGAATATAATACATTCAAGTAGTCCAACATTTCTTTGACCGTGTCAATATGTGTTACTATATCAACTATATTATTTTCCATAGCGTTTAAGATCTGACTAAGGATGCATGCATCAATAATATCCCAATTTGCATCATCTTGGGTTTCGGCTCAATTATGTGTCTAAGCTGATTCCTATCTATCAAAGTAAGCTTCACAATTTTCTTCCATTGCTGGAAGTTAGAACTACCCGCAAGCTTCTTATTAGTAATTCGATTAGACGAAGAGGAAATCATCTCAATCATCACAGGATTATTCTTTTCAGAATCGCCCATTTTTCAATAACAATAAGAGGATTCTCGCAATATTTTCCTTCAAGCACCTCAATCTTAACCACAACAATTCAGCACTCCAACAAACCATATGGTAGCTCCCAAGCCTTGTCAACGTTACCAGCCTTTCACCACAACTCCACCAATCGATAAACCATAAGCCAATTGATCAAACACCCATAATCTAAGGTCTAACAACCAAGTAATCTAACCTGGCCAGACCTCGGAACTTCAACAGAGTCAATCACATCAATGGCGAGCCACAAGAGGAGTCACCGAGCCACAATCTATCACATCACTTCACGATCGCAAGAGCCGGGAGTCACCGAGCCACAAGAAGACCTTCAATCACATCAATGGCGAGGAAACCTCCAGTCACCGAGCTCACGTGACTTGCATGAGCTGGGTCGCACGAGCTGGAGGCCCGCACGAGCTTGGGTCACACGGCTGGAGCCTCGCGTGAGCTGGAGCCCCGCGCAAGCTTGGGTCACGCGGCTGGAGGCCCGCTCGAGCTAGGTCGCGCGGTTGGAGCCCTGCGCGAGCTTGGGTCGCGCGGCTAGAGCCTCGCACGAGCTTGGGTCGCGCGAGCTGGAGCCCCGCGCGAGCTAAGTCGCGCGACTAGATCCTCGCACGAGCTAGGGTCGCCGGCGACGGGTTGTTCCGGTGAGCTGGGTCGCACGGCTGGGGTTGAGAGGTTTAGGTACCAAGCTCCGATACCATGAGAAAGAGAGAGAGAGGAAAAGTGTGTATTGTGTATTCACCAATAGTGTCCAATACATATAACAAAATAAGTCATAAAGGTCCTAAAGACCACTTTACCCTTTTTCTACTCCTAACAAGATGTATGAAGGTCTTCATGTCCCTACTGTTTTAAGTGAGTTTTCTTCTTTTCCTTTTTGAGAGGGTAATACCTACTTTGTCTAGAATATAGTCATGATTGTTGACCTTGTGCGTACACAAGCATCTTCCTGTGGCTTTTTGCTTGCTTTTCTTTCACATGGAAATGCACATATCCTCATAACTCCATTGGTCCTGGATTATGTCCTTGTCATGTTGGCTATTATATTCTTCTTGACCTTAAGGTGCATATTAGGTATCATAGTATACCAGATGTTTCTTTCCCAGTTGTAAATCTCATGGATGGTATTAAATTCTTCCATCTTTGTACAATCAATCAATTCTGATATCAATCTGTCCGGCACTTTTGCCATTGTTATGTCTTAACGATGAAAACTCCGTTGCATAGCTTACATCAAGGAAGAGGAGTTCATCCCTATCTAGTGGCCGAAGACAAAAAATTTTATCTTGTCATAAGCCTGCACAGATGGGAGACTTCTCAGTCTTCACTATTTGTATCCCTGATTGCAAAAAATTTGTTGTACAAATCCTAGAACTTGAGTACTTTTGATCCGTTTCTCTGAAGCCAAAAGCCCAGATAATTCGATCAGAATCTTGTTGTGATCTCTTTTTGGTGTATAATATCATCATTGGATGCCTCAAGTAAGTAGATCCTATGATGCACTCGCATAAATGTAACATCAAAATTTGTGCATTTACTCTTTCTTATTGTTTCATATAAAGGATCCACTTGTTGCCTTGCGGTTTCTTTGTTGTTAAAGCTGGTTCCTTCACTTTGTTGAGCCTTTTATTAGTTCTTAGCATCTTTTTGAGTTTATAGCAGGTTCTTGACCTTACATTTTAGTGCTTAATTTTAGCAAGTCTAGCTATGCCTGCTTAATCTCCGAGTTTTGATCATAGTTTCATCTTCTCTGACTATATTTTCGTTCGTTCTTTCTTTATCTTACTACAGTGTTAGCACTTATTCATCGATAAAAAAAATCATACTTTCTTTGTCTTGCCAAGTTGTCTTTTAGCTTCAAGAATACCAGTATCATAATCTTTATCTTTAAATTTGAAGGAACTCGCAATGTTTGCGCAGTAGCATTCGAAATAATACATTTTGATCATCTGGCTTGAAGCTTTTTGGATCCATCATCATTTTTAAACCTGTTTTTTGCTCAGTTTGATTTTTTTTAGGTGATTACATTATTGCATTCTGTTAACTGTTTTTTTGCATTGTCGTGGTTTGTGTCTAATTTCCTCTTGTTTGGCGGACAGTGCAATAGCATTGGGGTTCTTGAACTTTTTTGGGTCCGTTTTTGGAGATCTTACCGAATCCATGATCAAACGTGACGCAGGGGTCAAAGACTCGGGTTCCCTTATACCTGGACATGGTAAGTTCCTTTTGCTCTAATTACTTTGCAAAGCTGCTGAATTTTCTTTGCACTTTGGCCCTTATTCGAGTTGCTAAATTTGCCTACTGCTGATTATTATAAGAAGCAATTTAACTTTATTTAGGACAAATTACATAGTTCGTTTAATCTGATTGCTACAGTTAAGTGTGTTGTCAATTTACAATGGCGCAATTTTTTGGTTGCTGCAATAATTGTAGCTTTCATTTGCAAGATTTTGTGTTTTCATTCTTCAAATCTAGTTAGCTCATCTGTTTGAGTATTTCTTATCACTATAACTGCGTGGTACTCATCTGAATTTTGGATTGACGAAAAGTTTGCATATTCGTGCGGATGCATTATAGCTAATCATATGCCTAATGCCTACCGCTTGTTGACAAGCATGAGAAAGTGAAGCTGAAACATCCTTCACGCTATCTTAGTTTCCTGCTGAACTTGCAAGTAGAATGCAATGGTATAATTGCCCTCACATAACAATTTGCTGATGGACTCCTAAATAGTAGAAAAGCTTCTCTTTTGTGTAATTGGCTGCAACAAAAAATATACCTAATTTCTGTCGTTGGAGGGTAGTAGACGAATGTAATTTTACTCTATGTACTCAAAAGCAAGGGTCTTTACTTCCTCTTCCTGGAGAATGAACCTTTCTTTTAAGATGTTGAGAAACACATGGGCACCTGCAGATGACCTTTGCCTTGTCAAATGCAAAGATGATACTTATGTTAGTTTTGCCTCAGAAGTTTTCATACATTCCTCATTTTTAATGAAATGAATCTTTTTCTTAGATGTCTGTCATGTAAGGTTTCCTGGACCTCTTTTTCCACTTCCTGTGCTGCTCATCGAATATGCATCAGATTGTAGTGTAGTTGTAAGAACCGTGTTATTTATGGTATTTTGCAAATTTTGGTTTCATGGACTATGTCTGTAATCGGAGGAAATACCTGCAGGGGGAATATTGGACAGAGTAGATAGCTACATATTCACGGGTGCACTCATGTACTCTTTCGTCAAAACCATCCTACCTCTGTATGGAGTTTGACGTCGGAAGAATGAGCAATAAAAAGTGGGGATACGCTGTGTAGTTCTGGGGTTGTTGTAAGATGGGACTTCGGGCCAGCCAAGCAGGCAGAGATTGTTTTTGGACAAGAGAATGAAGAAGATAGCCCTGTACGTACTCTTTAACTCAAAATGGCAGCTGAGATTTTGAAGCATACTCTGTTTTCAGTGTTAAAGGTATAGTTCAAAGAACCGTACATCACTGTTAATCTTCAAGAAGAGCTGTCATTGGTCAATTAAATGGATGAGAAGCTGCTTCCGAAAGATTTTCGTTTCTTTCTTTTCCTTGGTTTTTTTGGTGTTGGTAGGTCTTCCATTGTAATAACTGGCCAATCAATAATTTCGGCCACAAGGTTAATCACCTCAATTTTTGCATGCCCGTTTGCTTCTCATGCTGCCTGGGGTTCTTTAGCTTAATGAATCAGTTTTAGGAAGATTTTTCTATGGATATATCTTCATTATGCTTTGACTTTGATTTTTCTTGTAGAGAGTGGAGTTTCAGCCCCCACTTGGCATGATTTTTTGGAACCTAACTTTTGTCCTAGCTGAAGTTTCATATGCTGTATTTTGGCTCATTGATCTCTTCGACAATTTTTCTGGTGTTGGTGTTTTCTTGTCCAACCATTTTAATGCCAGTCCATGGTTATTGTTCCATGTCGATGCAGCCGAATATGCTGAAACGATGGATTGAAACCAATTAGTCCGATTGTTATCACACCATGTGACCATCATGTCCTAACATTCCTATCAGAACTCTATCAAGACTCAAAAGTTGCTTTGATTGCACTAAAGCAAGAAGTTGTTAAATGTTGACGCTAACAAAGGTTATTGTCTCGGTGACAATGATATGGTACTTCTAGGGAGTCCTCATGGCAGCCATGACCAGAAGTAGGAATGTCATTATTGTTAATGTAATTATCACTATTGTGATTATTGATGTAGCCTAACTTAGGCTGTTAGGCAATATTGCATCGAGGTCTCACAAAAACTCTTTTTCAAACGTATTTTTCCACCTCTAATAATTCCCATTTGGATTAATTTGCACCCTTGAAGGTTGACCGAGCAAAGCAATCAATCATGGGTTGAAAATGATATACAGAGGGGAGAGAGAGAGAGAGAGAGAGAGAGAGTCACAGCGAGTAGCAAGCACAGGCCCACTAACGTCCCAACAAATCCCATCAATCAGAAAAAAAAAATTTCCAATACGCCTCTATGATTTCGCATACTATTCTAATTGGGAAAAAAAAAAGACAAATGATAATACCCTACTCAATCACTCGTAACCTAAAGATGAAAGTTAGCGTAAGTCAAGAAAGGCTCTCGCTGAATTAAACCATTTCTCTAAGGCGAACACGACCTCGCAGGGGTACGTCTAATTGGCGGTCGCAAACCCCTATTATTTTCACGTGGTCATGTCTCCTCGGCCTCCTTTGGCGTCCCTTTTAATAAAAAATAAACCCTATTTTTCGTCGTCTGCATGCACGTGTGTCAGCTGTGAGATGATGCCTGATGATATAACCTATTGAAAATTTTGCTGCTTAATTTAAGTTCTGCTTGCGCGCCTTGTCATCTTCTTGTTTGGACATAAACATTGTTGCTACGAGCCACATCATCGTTAGTACTAGCATGGTTATCTTTTAATTTGTAAGTACATCTACTTAGCACTCTTTCCGATTCACTAGAGTCATGCTGTGTGCTTAAAAGCAAAGTCCTTTCTGGGGCGTCGAAACTTGGGGCCGTCGTCAAAAGGGTCGTTCGGTCTGTGATGTCGTGACAAATTTGGTAAAGAAGTAATGAGCAATTTGACATTCAGCCAGAAAAGAAACCCTAAGAACATGTGGACCTACATGAGCTAAAATAACTTTGTTTCTTTTGGTAAGCTGCGGGTACTTTTGTCCTTAGCAAGACTTGACTAGAGAGAGTGCATTTGCGTCCAAAACTGAGGAGGTCATGGTAGATTAAGACGTCTCGTGATTTGTTAAAAGCCCTCGCTAGGAAAAACAACAATCACGAAGGGATAACGCTCCTTCTCGGACAAGATAATTGCATCGATCAATTATTAGGGTTTCGGGATCGGTCCGAACTGCCACGGGAATGGGAGGAGGAAAAAGAGAGATGACCCTGCGAAAGAGACGTGCGAAGTGAACGATGGTTGACCTTGGATGTGAAGAGATATGGATGCTGTAAAAGGGGAGGAGATAAGAGAAAGGAGAAGGAGAAGGAGAAGGAGAAGAAGATGATGGGGAGTAAAAAGAAACCCGAAGACTGCTCTCAATTTTCCTTTTTTTTCCTTGGAGGCTAGCGAGCAAGAAAACTCATATATTATTCAAAAGTCCCTTATGTGGAGCCAAATCTCCACCAACTATCTATTTAGATAGAGAAAGAAAGGGCCAAAAAAGAAAGCCAAGAAAGAGAGAGAGAGAGAGAATGGGAGAGAGTCTTGAGCATGAAGTGAGGACGAGGCCAATTAGGTTTGTTTAGTTGTTATGGGGGAAGGGCCTACCACGAGTGGGGCTTTTGACAAGCCATGAGTGCTTACTTTTCGGAGTGTTCTTTTGCGAAAATCTTTTAGGGGGGGGTGGGGGCAATGAAATGAACGATACAAGAGAAGAGAGGGTAGGGGAAATGTGTGGGATGCAAAGGACGCGTTGTTTTTAAGCTGACTAAGAAATGGGAGGAGGAACGAGAAAAGGATTGAAAGAGAGACGATGCATATAAAAACAATGAAGGAAACTTAAAGGAAGTGTTTGAGGAGATATGGTGGGCAAGCATCTACAAAAGTTGTGTTTTCACAGAGAGAGATGGAGAGAGAGAAGCAAAGTATTGTTGTTGTGTCGATGACAAAAAAACCCTAGCTTTTCTCCTTTGCACACGCACACCCATGCATCTCTCCACCTCACACCACCTTTTGCTTTCCTTTTTATTACTTTTTCTCCTCCTTGTCCATTTGCCTCGGGTGGTCACATGGTTTTTGGCGTTAACCCTAATATTATTTCCCTATTTTTGGAGCTAATAGCATAATGTTTTGGTCCATCTAACCTAATCCTTGTCGAAAGTCTATGATTAAAAAAAATCTGTCTCAGCCAAATCACCCCCAATCAATATTTCCATCTTTTTTTTATAATATTTACCATCTGGGTTGATGAGGTATTGTAATGTCCATTTTGTTTGCAATTACTCATGTTTCAAATCCTATGTGTCCGCACGGTGGCCAAGCGTTTGTAATGAGCCCCATTCTCAAAAGTTATGTGGGAGAAAATTGACGAGCATGAGTGCGACTGAAAATGCCATCGGAGAGAGACGTTTTTGTTTGGGAAGCATTTACGAATGAAGCCATGAAAACGACAGATTTCTTCATTGCTAAGGAATATATAAATGCAATATGTGTTTTCATGCTCGAAAGTTGAGGTTGGTGCGATCTTGAAATCCTCAGGAGCCGAAGATTCTCACTTAACGTAACATATGAATATTAAAACCACGAAAGGTATAATTTGATGCATGACTCATGCACGAGTCCACCATAGAATTTAGCGCATGTTCCTTCAAATAATTAGACCTTGGAATCGATTCCCAAACGATCCGTGTTAAAATATTTGAATTGTGTCTTATCTTTTTGACTAATCGCACAAACTAATCAATGATGGAGCATGAAGAATCACAATCTAATGAAAGTGACAAATTAACCTTTCTTACAAACTTCTTTTTGTCAAATTTGGGCTTTCAATTAAAACCACCGCCACCGTCGGATAGTTAGATAGACTTGTCTTTCTCCGTCTCATGCTAAGAACCCTGAATTCTAAAACAACATTGTTTGCGAAATTTAGAAAAGGCGGGACTTGGTCCCTGATGTGTACAAGAAATTTTGAAAGACACAAGATTAGCTTAGTATCTGCTCGTGAATCATTTCCGTTCGACGGAAGACCACGTCTTTCGCATCAATCAAACTAGGGTTTAAACAAGTCATCTTGGTTGCAACTTCTTGGAAAATGACGTTGTTCTAATGCGAAGCGCCCTTTTCGCAGCAAAGATGAAGATGCTAAAATATTGGCACAAATGCAAGATGGGCATGACTGTTCATTAAAACTTTAGTTAGTGACACCCCACCACACACCCATCATTTTCGAATTTTGGAGACGACAAAAGCTGGAGATGTTTTTAACAAGATCTTTGCTCTTCATGCGAAAAAGAAATCCAAAAAACAAAGGAGGAAAATCCCTCACTCCGAGGAGGCTTCTCCAAGACAAAAGTGCTTACCTCAATTCCTTAATGAAAAGTTGCTTATCATTATACTTTCCCCAGGCAGAGCGTTCATCTTTTTAGAGCCCTAAAAAAGGGTTCTCCTTTTAAGAGCTTCCACATCTAGAAGATGCTCAAATCGTACTCTCTCTCTCTCTCTCTCTCTCTCTCTCGAGATGGGGAATAATCTTTCGACGAGAAGCGAAGTGACTAAAGGGCCGCAATATGGCAGGTCCAAAGAGGAGCTAGGGTTTAGATCTTCGTTTTGCGAAGGGATTGGTAAAGGAGTGCTGCCTTTTTTTCCCATGCAATTGCTCTTGTTCTTTCCCTTTCATCTCTTAAAGCAAGCCAAAAGAAACGAAGGAAAAAAAGGGGGAAAGGAAGAAAAGGCCGCGTACAGCTTTGGAAGACAAGCTTTTGTGCTACACTAAGATCGGTAAAGCAGACATTGATGTATCTAGCGAAAGCCGATTCATTTTCAGAACTAGAAAGACTGTGTTCGTATATGGTTTGAACCAACATTTGAAATTTCATGGGGTCTCTCTTCATTTTTGCATGCCTCATGTATATATCAAGCATTAGTTTCACCTCATCTGTTCATATGGAAAATCAGTTGGCTAAAGCTTAAACCCCATGCATATCGTCGTAGAGTAGAATGGTGCCAGGGAATCAGAAAATTTGGGAGAGAGAGCGAGGTCGAATCAAAAAATTATACCGAGAAATCACTAGAGCAAAAAAATTCCATAAAATCAAACAAGTTAAATAGAGAATTTACGGATGAGAATTCAATGAGATAAAATAAAGAGGAGGGTACGCGAAAAGATTAACGCGATCTAAGAAATTTACGTTTTGCCTTCTTCGTGCGTTGAGTACTCCGCATGCTTGACGAGTTACCTTCGAGGACGTGCCAATCAGCAGCTGACATAAGTTTTCAAATATACAAAGGAAAGCCCGAGTTTATGTTTAATCACTTTTCTGACAAGATTAGATTTTATGTTTTTCTTTTTGGGCATCAAGCTCGATTTTTCCAAAATAAAAGCTGTGGAAATAAAGCAATTTACTTTTTTGAATGTTGTGTTATATGGGAAAGATGCACAACTTGAGTTTTCTCCATTTTATATAGTCACATTAGTACTATATATATATATATATAACATATTCTCTGGAAAGTTGTAGAGGGCATTATGTAGAGATAAATGGTGAAATTAATTTTCCTTTCAACCCATTTATCTCTACCTTTTAAGCACTTCTAAAGGATTATGATGATATAATGCCCTCCACAATTTTCCCGAGGATAGATTATTGGGTGCACCCAACGTAGTTAGTGCAATACATGATAACCGTTGGATTTCAATGATTAGTGCAATACATGAGAACCGTTGGATTTTGTGAGCCCCATGCAGTTAGCCTGATGCATGAGAACCATTGGATAAGATTTTTATTGGTTCAGATGCACCGGGCCAATATAATCTGGCTTCATCTAATAATTTTCCATCTACTGACTATCTATTTGTGCTGGAAGCATACTTTTTCTACATGGTAGTTGTAGTTTTCTTGTGACATTACCATTTTCCCACAAAGAGAATTTCTTTAGACTTGAGTGCAAGGGGTGTTTCTAAAGATCCTTGACGAGCGGATTCCCAGCCTCCTCATGAATGTCGGATGAAAAAAAAATAAAAAAGTAGAGCTCGCCCGTTGATTGTCAAACTTCTAAATTTTTGTATGTTACGGCATTTTGTATAAAGGTAGAGATTCATCAAATAGAAAAAAGTACACACATATATCACGGTATCCTATTTGGAATTTTGTTAGGGTAAAAGATATAGGCAATCCCGGTGATGTTGATGTTTGTCTCTGTTGTGTCATTTGGTGCAACATCGTTCGCTCCTCAAATACTGTTAATGTAAAAGTACACTTCAATAGTTCGCTTGTAAATTGTTCAAAATGAGTTTTAATTAGTGCACTTTATTTGTTTTTTTTCCTTAAGTTTGTAAAGTCCCTTCTTATGTGAGCACATCAACCATTCCAAGCCACTGGTACTTCAGTTTCTTTAACAGCTCAAATAGAAAGGATAAGTGCATTGAAAATTCTAAAACTTATCACGAAAATACAATTAAGTCCTAAAACTTATCATGAAGTGCAATGAGTCATAAAGCTTACAAAAAGTGCAATTAAGTCATAAATCTTCTCAAATTGATCTAATCAAGTCCCTTCCATTGGTTGCATTTTTTGAAAGTTTAAGAACTCGATTGTACTTTTATAACAAGTTTTTAAACTTGATAGTACTTTTTGAAAATTTTAAGACCCAATTATATTTTCGTAACAAGTTTTAGGATTTAATTACATTTGTTAAAATTTTTATAATTCAATTACACTTTCATAACAAGTTTTAGGACTCCCAGTACACTTATCCCAAAAAATAAGTCATCATCTTTGCCCCAATCGACAAAACGATAAACGGGTACGCAATATATTCAAAAATCAAAATCGAGACACGCCTCGACTTGCAGGCGCCGAATACCATCATAGATGTGAGATCACACGAGATCCGCGCGAAACTCACACCACATCGACGGATATGATTCCCACGATCCGCCCGAGTTAATCAACCAAATCTAGCTAGGCAAGTAATTCATGGAAAATCATGGGCATGATCAAGACTCTCTCTCTCTCTCTCGCTCTCTTTTGTGCCATCTTGTTCTGGCTTTAGGAGTATGCGCAGAAGGTCCACAAGACAAGGCCAATCCAACAGGTTAAAGAAATAACGCGCTTTTAGCCGTTCTCCGAGAAGTTTTTTGCCAATGTAGGGAACTGCAATCTCATGAGACAGGTCTGAAAAAGGCGAGCGGGGAGCGTAGAAATAGAGGGAGGCAGGGAAATGAAACCCCAATTTTTTTGCATGGGACTCACTCACCACGACATTATTGTATCTTTCCATGGTAAAAGAGACCAGTTTTTCCCGAAGAGCCAGGAATCTCAAGTGTCAGAGTCACGATGTTGTACCGGAAGTACAAGACTTCCAATCCCAGCTAAAAGATCTCTAAAGTTGCCCTAAATTAGTTGCGTGTTCTTGAATTTCTTCTTCCTTTTTCTTTCTTTTTCCTTTTGGGTTCAAAGGTGCTAATATATAAATCTGCATGTGTGTATATATAGACAGAATAGAGAGAGAGCATAGTTAATTGCCCTCAATTTTCTATATCCAATGAGTAGAAAGTTTGCTTTCCATCAACGATCTCGAAATTATGGCACATATGTAAACATATGAAGTTGGTTACCAGCCACGATGATGCATATGGAGATAAAACTTTTCCATAGGCAGTTTGAGCTACACGATGAACGTCGAATTGCTCAAAAAGAAATTCTTTCAAGAGTAATTTCTTATGGCATATTTGAGATATTTAACGTGGAATTTGTAAAATTTTATTTTTTCAAAAGTAACTAGATCTTATTTTCCTGGATTTTTTAGTAGGCAAGGTTATTTTCATCTTTTGGGTATGTGCCAAATCGAATTACTTGCAGATGGTATGTACACACGTTACTATCCCTTTTGTAGTGCGACATTAAATTCAAGTGCTCCTTTAACATAAACACAAAAATCCTTTGCATTTAAGGGCTGGCCACCCCAAAATGACCAGATTGCCCTAGGATTAGACAAGTTTACCAAAAAAATCCACGCCTAGCAACGAAAACAGGGTGGCGGCGACAGAGGACGGGTGAGGTAGCGATATTCGGGGAAGGGCGGAACAGGAAAGAAGAAAACGGAAGACAAGAAAAGAAAGAAATAACCGAGTTCTATACACAGATCTATCAACCTCTCCGGAAGATAAATTTACATCCTAAATTTAGGAGGATCCCAATCTTTCCCATAGCTTGCTCGGCTGTACGTGTTCTAGCGACACAAACGTGGCTCTAAATCTCAACCATACACATGCTAATCGCGATGCATGCCCTATCATTGATCGATGCCCACCACAAGCACGGGAGAGTTCACGGAACCCGTTTCGTCCTTTTTCTTATTTGAGCAAAACCTCGCCCCTTGTATCTAGTCGGTGCCTCTCCATGATGATGATTCGAAGGAGGATTCCGTTTGTCAATCTGGCGCTTTCTTTTGCTAGAAGCATAAATTGTACGGAAACAAAGTTGGCCATGCATTAAACGATGCATTTTGCTCTTGCTGTCTAACCATATGTTATGCTTTCTTAAAGTTACGTCATGTGTCCAATCTTAGGTCATTGGATTCTACTGACCTTGCATCGTCCCCTTGAAAGAAATCGTCCAGAACCGACAATTGCGTAATTTCCGGATTTCCCTATATTCGCAATGAATTTGTCTAGGTCCGCTAAATGCAATCGCAATGAAGGACGACTACTTTTGTTCTATTGGGAAAAAGAAAAGGGTTCCTTTCTTTTTTGTTGGTAAATTTCGAAAAAAAGTTGGCAATTGTCAAATGATAAAAAACTTTACCAACCTTATGATCTCCCGATAAATTGTTGTAACTTATCGAAACTTTTATGAAATTACCAACTCATTACTTACGGTCTATAATTATCAACTTTCCTTATATTTTACTTTTTGTTATCTATGTTTCTCACCAACGCCTTCATTAAAAGTTGGTTCATTCATACTAAAATTTCTACTTTGCAAACAATGGAGGAATTTGATAATTTCTTAAAAGGGTCGGTAAATTACCAACAAATTTACTGAAATAAAAAGTCGCCGGTCATTTTTTTTTATCAGCATTTTTTTTACATTTACCAACACTGATTGAAATTTTGTGTCATGATAGAAAAACTGCCTATCTTCCAGCACAGAACAGTAGAATTCTAGATATATATGCTTCCCGTTTAGTTCAAACAGATTAAACTAGTTGCGACATCAAATGTCGTACTTAACATGGTGGGAAAACGTGGGTACGTGGAACAAATCACGACCCAATACATTTAATGCCCTGCCAAAACAGTCTACCCCATTGAAGCTTCCTTTATTGATGCAGCTTCGTTTGCGTACTCAAGCTAAGAATTTTGACCTAACATTTGCAGTCAACTTATAATTTTGTGAGAATTTAAAATGCAAATCTGAGCTGGAAACATGGAGACTTGACACCTTCGATCCTAACCGGTCGGGGTTGGCACGATTGATTAGGGTGTCCAGGGATTCCAGTTCGAGAACGGGAGGTCGTCCGTCCGAATCTGATCAATTGTGCGTAAACTATTTTATGTCAAAGCCACCTGCATAGGCCGGATTTAACCGGTTTAAAGGGCTTGTGGAATGCTCCATAGGCCTCTAGATAGTTGGTTTACCACATCCGTATTACTAGTTTTTTTTTAAAAGGTAATTTTTAACGACCATGTTATTTATTGGTAATAAATAAATATTCCAGTCTTATTGTCATTAGGATAAACACCGTTAGAGGAGGAGATGGCGGTGGTTGATGCCTCTCTGACGGTTAGTAAACAAATAGTAATCAAGAGCAGAATTGGTAGGTTTTGATTATCTGGAAGTTACATGAATGATTCTCAATCACCAAGTATATCATATGCCGACCCGTCGGTCAATCAAGTCATTCAAGATTTAGTTTGCAAGCTGAACGTCACGGGTTCGATTCTACTGTCCATCTTCAGTCTCAAAATACCTTGGTTAGTCTGCAAAGAACGGGAATGGATCTAGGTGTATCGCCGGTCTTGGGTTAGTGGGGTACGGCGACGAGCTTGCCCAATGAATAGGTTGATACTTCTTTGAAGCCGGGAACCGAACATTCCCACAGCAAATGAAGTATAGGCTACAACCGGCCGAAACCCACTTTAGAAAAACCTATTATAACACATAACCAAACGGTGGAACGAGCATTAGAAGGTTCTGATTCCACCTGTCTTCAAATAGAATCTAGATCTCGAATAATGACTGTGGGGATATAATTTAACTAATTAATACGGTTGTGGACCTTGCCAACCATGTCATTATCCCCTTTATAAAAGGCGGATTAATGGAGTTGCTCTTTCTTCCCCCAACTGATGAGTTGCTCAAGGCAGGAGGGAAACGAGGTTCTGAGAGTTGTTTTTTTTTTTTTTCGAAAAACATGACGATATTACTGAAAGCTCGAGAGTTCTTAAACAAAATACCCAACAACAAGACATCCAAACAAAATAAATCCCAACAAGGTTGGGGGGCTGAGCTACCCAAAGAGGTTATGAGAGTTGTTCAAATGGTCAATTTGTTCATTTTTTGTGTTAGACACGCTATCGATTATCTCCATTGGAGTAGATGGCAATATGGCGAGGATATTGGTCAAGAAAAGTCATTTGGGATGTATTAAAAATGACGATATTACTCGATCATCGATGACATTCATCGTGTCCTTGAAGAATTCGACCTGCCAATGGTTATCTTCGTCGTGTTTCAGGGGTCGTCTAGTGAAAAGTCATAATTTGTGAATAGTCATCTTGATTGAATCTCTTGGGCCATATATATGAAAGAGCATAACTTATCAGTGATTATGTTGATTGCATTTAAAAAATTATATCTAAAAGTACGTGACCCTTCGTCGATACGAGTTTTCTAAATCTTACTTTAAGGTACGCACCGATTTATCAGGAGATCTTTTAAAAGGCTTTGTTATATTCCAAGAGTGTCATGATTTCTATTATTTTCCTACCGCAATGAGGTAATAAAACTTAAGAAAGTGATCTACACGCTGCAAAGCCTATCCTCTTCCATTAACAATTCATTTTTTCTCGGACAATCTCTCTTGTTTCTCCAGTCAAATCTCTTAATTTTCAAAGTCTTTTGGGTTAGTTCAACCGGGTCATTCAACTGCCAAAATTTTCTTCGAACGACAAATTTTCAAAGCCGTCACATTCTATTCGTGTCACTTCATCAACCATTCGCTAAACAATTATTATCATCTGCATACGATGTCTGCATCCTGTTTCTTGTCTTTCCAGTAGATGGTCGGAAGGAGTGACTTCCTTTGAAATATTTTTCAGAATTTAGTGAGTCGTTTTGAACCAAAGTAAGCTCGAGTTGAATAACCACCAAAGTAATATGTTCCTACCTAATTAAATTAAGCTGACGGTTTACATATATCGGGCTTATGTGATTTATCCACATAAAGAGAAGGATCGTTATCTGTCTTACGTAAATTGTGTGTGTATAAATTGGTGCCTCCACCGCAATCCTATTCCTTGCACTCAATAGCCAAAAGGGGGAAAAAGATTAGTGGGTTTTGACCAAATTTTGTTCTCATGTCGATTATTTTTAGACTCCCAATACATGTTTAAAGATTATTAGGTTAGGAAAATGATGCAAATGATTCCACTTTCATTTCTTGACTTTTGATTTGCTCAATGTAGCCCCTGAACTATTTGTAAATGTTCGATATAGTCCCTAAAACTATATGAAAATGTTCGATACCGTCCTTCAGTTATTTTAAATTAACGGAATTTGCTGATTTAACTTTCAATCCGTTAAACTTTGTGAAAAAAAAAAAAGAAGTTATGCGTGGATTATCACCTAAGATACTCATCTCGAATCTGGACATAGTAATCCACGTCATCTAATGACAACGGGCATATTAACGCCTTAGACTTTTTCCCTATTTCTAAAGTAGATGAATAAAAAGATAAACACGTTTAACTCATCATTTTTAGAAATCCAACTCAGCACATAATGTTGTGACCCCCAAAGAGAGAAAAAAAAAAAAGAACTCGGCACATAATGATCCACTCCATCAAATACCGTTTCATTTATCATCCGAAGCAAACGAAAGAACTACATCGAACATCTATTAATAGTTCAATGATCCGATTAAATAAACTAAAAATTCAATAACGACATTACACATCGAATCAAAGTTTACGGATCATTCGCGTCATTTTTCCTGTAGGATATAACGGTTGTTGAGATTTTCTTCGCATGCGATGACAATTTAGTGGACAAATAAATGACAAGAACATCATCTATATAATTCTAAGGGAAGGACCCCTCGAACCAATTCATCATTGATCCTCCCACGCGTCTGTCCGCCATCCAACGGCGACGGTCCGAAAGGACGGTCGAGATTGGCGGTCAACACGCGACAAGGACGTCTCGTCGGGGGGTGGGGGGGGACATATGTTTTCGATTGACCATTTTGTTGTCGCGCCCGCACCCCTTCATCCACCGTCGTCCACGGGTTCCCGACCACTCGCATCTCGCCATCACTAAGATATTTTTTGCCCTTCTTAGAGAATATGAAATCGAATTTAACAAAAAATAAATAATTTTAAATAAAAAATATATTCATCGTCTTCGAAAAAAATTTAGATAAGTTATTATTTGATAATAAAAATACTTTTTATCGGTTAATTAGTTTAAGCAATACGGGCAATCGCTTATAGGAGGGTATTTTCCGGATCGTTCAATTTTTCGCGAAAACAAAACGGAACTCGAAAAAGATGCAAATTAAATTCTGAATGAGTGATTGTAATATGTGTATAATTATTATATGTATTTGATGATATGCGAATTCGACATGTGGGGGGTCAAAGCACCTTTATTCATATTCGAATTGCCAAACACGTCCTGTCTCCACGGAACCTTGCGATGATCGATCTATTTCAGCCATTGGCATGTGCGCATGAACCACTCAATAAGGATTAGCCGGTTAATGAAAAAGGTCCGAATATCTCATCGTCGAGTTTGAAAGATATTCATTCACATGTGCGTCGAAAAAAAACAACCTAGTCGGGTTTCGCTAAGAGATAGCATCAGAAAAATCTAAAATTTAGTGCATTTGGCGATTCAAAAGCAAAGTGAAACCAACTTGTTTGCAAGAAATAACCTCAATTAAGTGATCATATTGTGAAATTTGCATAATTTTTTATAGGAATAAGTCTATTGAAAGTTACAAAACTTGTTACGAAAGTGTAATTGAGTCATAAAACTTTCAAAAAGTGTAATTAAGTCCTAAAGGTTATCAAGAAAAATGTAATCGAGTCTGAAAACTTGTCAAAGTTGTTCAATCAAGTTTTTACATTGATTGCATTTTTTTAAAGTTTTAGAACTCGATTGCACTTTCATAACAAGTGTGAGTATTTGATTGTTGATTGTACTTTTTGAAAGTTTTAAAACCCAATTGCACTTTCGAGATAAGTTTTAATGTACTTATACAATTTTTTCATGGCTTAATACAACGGAAAACCCCAAACTGGCACTTGTAACAAATTTACTCTGTACTAATTTTTTGACCGCTAAAAACCTCAAACGGGCTATAACAAATTTACCCTCCGTTAGTCTATCTTACTGTCAAATTGATTAGCAGGATGACGCATAGCAATTGACGAGTGCACCAGTTTGGGGTTTTACCCTTCCATTTGTCACAGGTTTACATTTTTTTTTCTTTGGTCGAAATCACAGGTTTTACTAATTTTTCATTTTTCGTGATATTAACCCAAATCACAAGTGAACCGGCTTTCGGGTTTTTAATAGTCAAAAAATTAGTTCGGGATAAATTTATTATTGGATATACTAGTTTGGCGTTTTTGGAAATTAACGGATATATCAGTTTAGGATAAATCTGCGAGCTATACTAGCTTAAAATTTTTCGTGATATTAATCATATAAACGGTCACGGGGAGAAAAAAGAGATTGATTTTTTTCGATACGATTTGAATTTTTTTCCATCCGGAGAGAGAAGGGGGGCGGCGGCGGCGGCTCCGCGCGCGCTTCGCTTCGTTTCATTTCATGCGTGTCTGCGGCTGCGGAGAGCGGGAAGGTGGTGATCTTGGTGGGTGGGGCTCTTCACTCCTCCGGTTTGGATCGCATCGTGTATCTACGTGCAAAAAGCTGCGCTCCCGCATCGTCGCCTCCTGCTGCACCCTCCCCCCCCCAATCACACCCCACCCAGCATCGGCGCCGCACACGTGGCGCGGGGCCGCCGCGACGGCGACCGTTCGTTGGGCCTGGCCGGCCGATGATGTCCGAAGAGCCCCGCTTGCTTAGAGAGAGAGAGAGAGAGAGAGACGGATTAGTTGTCGCTGTCACGTGGCTGTCCCCCAACCGCGGCAGCACATGAGACAATCTGTCACCGTCGTGGACCGACGTGTAAAAACTCCGCGCGCGCGCGCGCGCAGCCCCCAAAAAACCCAAATACGGCGTCTGTCCTGTCTCCTCCCCCTCCGCCCCACGGCTCCGTTTCGTGTACACGGTGGCGCGCGCGAGAGGAAAGACGGGGACGTCGTCTCCTCTCGAGCTCTCTCTGCGTTTTTTGTTCACCCGGCGAAAACTGCTTTCTCCCTTCCCCTCCCCCGTTCGCGTCAGCAAATTGGCTTCACGGAAACGGGGTAAAAGTGCGTCGCGGTAATTTTGGCCGCGCGAATTTCCCGAGAAAGGAGAACCGGCGATGAAACGATCACCGTACTGTTCAGGGACTATATTAACGGGAGGGAGGGGGGGTTAAAAAGCAATCCGGGAACTTTCGATGTGTCCATTAATGTCACAGCGCCTGTAAAAGTACGGAAAAATCGACTCGTTTGTAGACATGTTAAATTCTCAATTTTACCCTGAACATGCCGACAGTTTAAAGACTATATTATCAAAGGGGGAAAAAAAAAGCAATCCAAGAACTTTCGATGTGTATATTAATGTCACGGCACCTGTAAAAGTACGGAAAAATCGACGTGTCTGTAGACATGTTAAATTCTCGATTTTATCCTAAACATGCCGTATGAAATGTTTCTGACTTTCGATTTCGCCCTCCATGGGTTAAAAGCATCATTTGATTTTTTCTAAATCCTTGGTGTTATCCTTAAGCATCCATCTTAATTTAAAACGGAACAGGTGAAACTTTAAAAAAGTTTCGATTTTCATCTCTAAGACATATGCTCCAATTCCGTCGGTATATCTGATTTACAATATTGTACCCCGAACTGAACCGATCTAAATCTTACTTAAAAAAAAAAACCAGCTTGCTCTCGTAAATTCTACCCCGAATAATACATAATAATATAATTAACCTGCTAGCATAGTCTATTGTAAAATATTATAACTTATGGAACTCAAACTGGTAAAGAAAACAATATATTTTATTGTTATAAGTTTGGGAAGTGCTTTACATCAATTTTTCCCTTTCATGTGCTTTGTTTTTACTAGGCCACATTAAAATCTTTAATAGTAAGGATGTGGAGAAAAGGAAGAGCCCCTGGAGGACCACTTATCCCAAACTCACATGGGAATTAGGTCAAAGTACAAGAGAGTAAAATTGTAGGATGCCATCTTAATTTGTTTCTATAGGAGACGGCTCTTTCTTTTTGCTAAACGTTTTATGAAATTATTATTCATCTAATTCGTTTTTTTAAGTGATTCAAGCTGCCGTTTTGACGAAATGTTTTCCAAATTATCGATTTTTCTCATATAATAAACGCAGCTCAACTATATTAGATGTGTTTCAATCATCTTTCGAGATCAGGGCGTGAAATCCTCAAGGGACAAAAGAGGGTCATTATCGCCTGAGTTGATGGCGAAATTGACTATGAAGCAAAATCACTTTTGGGCATAACATTTCGCGTCCATTACGGATCCACGTGAATAAATATAGGCCCGTACATCATGATAGAAGCTATCTCAACGTGTCAATAATTTCTTTCGATATTCATGAAAGCTTAGTACTCACAATTCTTCCCCATGTTTCTTCATCCCGTTACCATTACCACCCGCACATGTAATTCCAACAAAAGAATTTACTAGGGCTAGTATGTATGCTTCTAAAGTAGAAGTATGGCCATTTCTGTCGAAGCAAACACTTAATTCTTCAGGTGACTTGGAGACATCATTGCTTGAATAAGAAACACGTAAGCTTTGGAGGTAGACTCCTAGACATGAAAGGATAGATCATGAGTATGACGCGACAAGGGTTTGGCCTCATTAGGGTTTTCTATCTTGTGGATCCCTACTCAAAATTCGGGGCTCTTGGAGCACCAATCCCCATCGGATGTGACAGTCGCCTCTCTCGCATGCATCAAATTGTTACTAGAGACCCATAAATCTGTACTCTGGGGGTGCCCTATGTGACTGGGCAATTATGATGATTTGAATTCAAAACTAAAGTGAGGAGAGGAACATGCATGCTGTTTGGGAGTAGCCTATTAGAGTTAACATGTCAATTTTTTATATTGAAAATAAGTCAAGATTAGAATAAGCTTAAATGCATTATGTGACTTCCGAACAACATTTTCTCTTTCTCGAATTCAGATTTCGTAGCGATATGTATTATCGGAGGACAAGATCATCACGTTTGTAGAATCAAGAAAAACAAGAAGAAACCCAAAGAACAACTTTCAATTTCAAAGAATGAGTACTCCAAAAAGTAAATGCAAAATTATACTTACACAGAAGATAGAATACCTTGATAGTTTTAAGAGAAAAGAACACAAATGATCCCTAAACTTTGGCTAAATATGCAATATTATCTCTAAATTTTTAATTTGTTTTATGTAGTCCATAAACTATTGGCAAATGCTCAATGTAGTCATTCCGTTTGCTTCAATGACAAATCAAACGTTATTTGATGACGTACATCATTATATGATGAGTCGGATTTTTAAAAATGATTAGTCAATATGTCCATCTTTTATGCATCTACTTTAGAAAAGGGGAAAAAATAATAGCATTAACACATCTATCGTTATTTGATGACATGGATTATTATATCCGGTTTTGAGATGAACATCTTATTTGGATAATCCACGCGTAACTTTTTTTCTATGGTCCACCGTCCAAACTTTGCAAATTGGAAGCCATGTCAAGAGATTCTACTAATTTGAATTAATAGAATGACGGCACTGAACATTTTTATGTAGCCTAGGGACTAGATTCAACGTAAAAAAATAGTTCGGAAATCATATCAAACAAATTAAAAGTTCATGGACGATATTACACACTAGGTAAAAGTTGAGTGATCATTTGTGTCATTTTTCCTAATTTTAACAATTATACGACGAAGCAAGGCATCTTTCCATAAGATTTGCAAAAAAAAAATGGAAAACAAAATGCTAGTAAGCAACTATAAACAAAAATTTAGAAGAATCTTAAGGTCTTCGAATGTGAATAGGTTTGATTTGCTTAATTCGATCATTAATCTTCATTAAGGATTAGTGACATGATGAGTCACGTACGAACGAAAGGTTATGGTCAATCATGAATGCTAATAGACAATTCGTCAGAAGTATTCATTTAGTTGACAATTGGTCCGTGAGGGTCAAATTTAGCTTCTCATTTTTCTTAACTACGTGCAAAAAGAAAAGTGCATTACTTAATTGGACCAAATTGTCTTTTCAACTCTCAACATGCAGTGTATGAACGGGACATGATTAGAATATCTACTTGAAATGAGATTTTCGCCTTTCGAGTGAATACTTTAGAAACATAAAGTCGATGTGATATGGATATATAGAGTGACAACTTGATTATCAATTAGCAGATGATCTTGGACTTATATTGAAAGCTTTCTCATTTTTACGCAACTGCCTAAATTAAAAATTTTATGTAATCGACAAACGATAACAGGCGTGATGGATATAGCGCACTATAGTGCACGATATGAAAATATAAGTTGATCTCACCACACAATTAACGCACTTGAATTCACGTTAATGTTTGTATAAATATGCATTGTATATAATTCCGCAAATGATTAAACTTTATCCGATGTGCATGTTTTGTTAATTCTTAACATGAAATTGATAAAGTATGTTCCAGGGTAATTGCATTGCAATCAAAATCGTGTATATATATATATATATATATATATATATATATATATTGATCCTATGTTAATTTAACCCCTTTTAAGTCATCTACGTACTCCCAATTAGATAAAAAAAGGTTTTGATTTTTTCAGTTATTATCTACCTTCATATGATATGTAAACAATTGCTCGATTATTAGAAAACTTTGGTAAAGAAAAAGTCTGTTCTCAATGTGTATCCGCTCATCTCGCTAATACCGATAAGAAAAATATTTTAATAATAGATTATCACAAGATATAAAATATTTGTCAAACAAAAACAAAAACCATATTAATATGCTTTATATTTATTATTTTCTCCATTACAAATGTTTATCAAAAGATTGTTATAGTATAACTTTTAACCTTTTTTTTTCTTTTTTGACAAGTAACTTCTAATCCTAGAAAAAGTTTGGTCGAAGTAATTGTATGTGGTACCTTTGTCAGCGTGACGTAGTCATGAGTTTGTCGCTACTATTCAAAAAGAAATTTTTAATTTGAGTTCCTAAATTTGTCGTGTGCTTTCTTGAAATTTAGAAACATAAAGTCAATGTGATATAGATATATAGAGTGACAAAACTTGATTATCAATTTGCAAATGATCTTGGACTTATATCAAAAGTTTTCTCATTTTTACGTGACTGCCTAAAATAAAATTTTTATGTAGTCGACAAACAATGACTGATGCGATAGACACAACATGCTATAGTGCACAATATGAGAACATAAGTTGGATCCAACACACAATTAACGCACTTAAATTCACATTAATGTTTTAATAAATATGTACTGTATATATTTTGCACATAATTAAACTTTATCCGATGCGCATGTTTTGTTAATTCTTATAGTGAATTTGACAAAGTGTGTTCCAAGGTTATTACATTGGTATCAAAATCGTTTGTGTGTACATATATATTGATCCTACATTAATTTAACCCCCTTTAAGTCTCATCTTTATACTTCCAATTAGATAGAAAGGCTTTGATTTTTTCAATTATTATCTACCTTATGTAAACTACTGCTCAATTATTAGGAAACTTCCATTCGAAAAGTCAAAGAAAAAGTATGTTCTTATTGTATATCCACACCAATAAGAAAGACAATGATAAATTGTCGCAAGATATAAAATATTTTTCAGATGAAAACAAAAACAATATTAATATGCTTTATATTTATTATTTTCTCCATTACAAATGTCTATCAAAAGATTGTTACAGTATAACTTTTAACCTTTTTTTTTCTTTTTTGACAAGTAACTTCTAATCTTAGAAAAAGTTTGGTTGTAGTAATTGTATGTGTGGTACCATTCTTCTCGTGATGTAGGCATGAGTTTATCACTAATATTCAATATTTTGGATTTGAGCTCCTAAATTTGTTTTATGCTTTCTTGAAATTTTTTAAGGGGTGTAAATCGAAATTCATTTACTAATATCGCATTATACA
Organism: Syzygium grande; assembly: GCA_024733475.1. Lineage (NCBI taxonomy): Eukaryota > Viridiplantae > Streptophyta > Magnoliopsida > Myrtales > Myrtaceae > Syzygium > Syzygium grande. Next base: position 31,398,564 of record JAMXDD010000001.1, read on the forward strand.
CGAAAGATTTTGTGGGACCATTTTTGTCTAGCAATGTGCGTTGACATATTTAATTGAGTAGGCAATTAAGGCCTGAAAAAATTTGAATGCAAATTCTCCAGCTCTGATACCATGTGAGATTTTGTATGCCAACTGCCAACTATTCTAAAAGGTTAAGCTTTAAAATGAATGTGTGGTTTAATATTTAATTACTCCAACAATCTAGTTCAGTAAGTTCCTCAAAAATGTAAGAATGCATTATTTCATTTAGTAGAACTCCCAAGTATGTAAGAATTGAAAGTAAGACTGTTCCATCACTTTAATTTGGCTTTAGGGAAGATATGAACGTTATTTTTATTACATGTTATACTACTCCCTTTGTTTGATGTCAAGCCAACTATATATTGAACTTAATGAGTTTGTTTATTTTAAATTTTAATATTTTACAGATCTTAAGTATCATATCGTCCCCGATATTATTGGAACCCTCTTGATCAAATTTTGAGGTTGGAGAGTAACTTTGAATTTATTTTATTCCATAGAGACATGATGGTTAGAATTTATACGAGGATTTGGACTTGAGGTGGTTGTACAGTATTTGATTATCATGATCGTGGATGTCTAATTACGGCGGTATATTATTTATTTGGTGTTAGTTAATTCCATTAAGTTTTCGACCAAAAAAAAACAGTTAATTGATAATTATGTAGATAAAAATGAAGGCAAGGGATAGGAAGAACTTGTCGGAAACGCCATGGTTATTGAGTAATTTCATATTAGTTTTTTTTTACAATGCAATTTTTTAGCCATGAATTTTTCTAGATCAACAAATATAACGTTGTAAAAGAAAGAGAATTTTTGTTAAAAGCAAGCTAGGCCACCAAACCGGAAGAATTACGCAGTTCAGGCCATTCTCCTAACAAATTTTCTCTCTATCTTACCAAATTATGATAAAATTTTTGGATGGCCTTATTGTTATGGTCCATTTATGTCTAAATTGAATGCTAAACACGCGCTTTGCCCCGATCGTACGATAAATTCATGATAAGAAGATGACGTGCAACAAATTTGGTGTGAATTCATCTTAATATCAACACATTAGTACATTAAAGGGATTATAGCACAAAGTTGACATTCAGAATTGGGAGCAGCTTAAACAGTTAAATCGACAAACCTGACAAAATAAAGATACAAGAGCTACAAATGAAGCAACAACGGAGGAAAATGATTACTCAGATGTTTCATCATTGACAACGGTTCTTATCTAAATACTTTCCCGAACGATGAAATATATTTTCCGTTTGATCATTTTTTCAAGCGATGCATGCTGGTATTCCAAATTATGATAAAATTTTTGGACGGCCTTATTGTTACAGTCCATTTATCTCTTGATCAAACACTAAACACGCGCTTTGCGCCAATCGTACGATAAATTTATGATAAGAAGATGATGTACAGAAAATTTGGTGTGAATTCATCTTAACATCAACGCATTAGTACATTAAAGGGATATATAGTACAAAGTTGACATTTAGAATTGGGAGCAGCTTAAGCAATTAAATCTCCACACCTGGCAAAATAAAGATACAAGAGTTACAAATGAAGCAACAGCGGAGAAAAATGATCACCTAGATATTTCGTCATCAACAACAGTTCCTATCTAAATGCTTTCCCAAGCGATGAAATATATTTCCCGTTCGATCGTTTTTTCAAGCGATGCATGCCGGTATTCCAAATTATGATAAAATTTTTGGATGGCCCTATTGTTATGGTCCATTTATCTCTTGATTGAATACTAAACACATGCTTTGCGCCAATCGTACGATAAATTTATAATAAGAAGATGATGTACGGAAAATTCGGTGTGAATTCATCTTAACATCAACGCATTAGTACATTAAAGGGATATATAGTACAAAGTTGACATTTAGAATTGGGATTAGCTTAAACAATTAAATCGCCAAACCTGACGAAATAAAGATACAAGAGTTACAAATGAAGCAACAATAGAGAAAGATGATCATCCACATGTTTTCCAACGAATTTTGCGACGAAAAATTTTTCGTCAACGATGATTCCTATTTAAATACTTTCCCGAATGATGAAATATATTTTTCAATTCGATTATTTTTTCAAGTGATGTATGCCGGTATTTCAAATTCATCATTTTTCGGGAAATGAACGGATACAAAGGAGATGAATTTTTTTCACTCCCTCCCTCTCTCTTACAAGCTCTAAGTAAAAAGTAAAAGAAAGTCACCGGCCGTCAATCAGTGTGCTTTCACCTCCAATTTTTTTTTTTTCTGCCTTTCTGTTCCTTCTCCTTTTTTTTTTTTTCCTGCACTTTCTACGAGCAAAACCAAAAGAAAGCGACAGTTCACCAAAGGGGGGGGGCCCACCCCGCGCACAAATCGCACGCACTCTTCCCCCCTCTCTCCCTTAATTGACCCCGCTAATCATCCCCTAATCGAGCCTTAATCACCCGCCCCCGATTCTAATCACACCTTAACCCCTCCCCCTCCATCGCAGCCGCACGTGCCCTCCCCCCACCAACCCCACCCCCACCACCATCCGCAGCGGCGCATCTCCGCCGTCCGATGCCCCCGCCTCGGCCCTCTCGAGCCCCCAGGAAAAGAAAAAAAAAAAAAACAGGAGCCTCTTCCGTATATCTCGTGTGTCGTCAGATTCAGTCTCGAAAACCCGGCCCCCCCCCGTTCCGACCCGGGGGGCAGAGCTGCTCCCCCCGGGGCGAAATGACCGCCCTGCCCCCGGCCCCCGGGCAGTTCGCCGCCGCGGGCGTGCGGCGGAGGCGCGGCGGCATTCCGGGGAAGCGCCGGCGGGGTTGGGAAGAAACTTAGAGAAGAAGAGTGTGGGGGGGTGGGGCGGTGGTGGTGGGGTTGGGGGATGAAAGAACCGAGCGTCTCTGAAGAAGCTGGGTTCGCCTTTTCCCCCTCGACGTCGTTGGTCTGTCTCTCTCTCTCTCTCTCGGTGTTGAAAAGGAATGGTTTTTCTAACAGGAGGAGGCGAAAGGGATCGAGGGTGGCAATCAAAATGGGAAATTTATGCGTGTGGCTGCGACGAGGGAGGGAGGGCATTGACACAATGAGTGGCTTAGCGTACGTCTACGGACAAAAGCTACATAAAATACTCATTAACATATACATTAGCCCGTTAATGTCCGAAATGGGGGGAAAAAAAAGAAGAAGAGAAAAGAAGTCATGCTAGAGAGAGAGAGAGAAGAGGAGAGAGAGAGAGAGAGAGGGAGAGGGGAGGGATCGTTGATGGGGCACTTTACCACTTTTATATGTTGCACGCATCCATAGCAGAAAACAGAAGGCAGAGTACTACAAAGGCCAGAGGAGAAGAGAAAGAACATCAAGGGGGGCCAAAAACGGGAGCAGAGGAAAGAAAAAAAAAAAAAAAAAAAAAGAAAAGAAAGATAAGAAAGGAAGGAAGAGGAAGTGGGGGGGAACTCATCTCCAAAGTCTCGACCTTCACACCACAGCAAGGAAGAGGAGCTCGAGGGGAAGCACAGGGGGGGGGGGGGTGGTAAGACTCTGTTTTTGTGGGGTGGGGAGGGGGAGGGGGGGGGGGAGGGGTGGTGTTTGGAGATATGACGGCGTGTGGGCTCATGGTGGGGGAGAGGGAGCAAGTGAAGAAGAAGAACAAGAGCGAGCTGGGGTCGTGCAGCGGGGGTGGGTTCTGGATCTGCATGCATTCGACGGGTTCCGTTTGGTTCGGGGACGCCGGAGCTGGGTGCTTGGCAATCTGATTCCCGTCTCTGTGTTTTTTCGTTGGTGGGTTCTTGTTCCGTGTTTTGAGTCGTTCTCTTCGTTTTTTTCTCGAGAGCTTTGGACGTTTCTGGGTTTGGTCTGAATCGGTGGAGCTCTGTGGTTGTGTTTCGGGGGGGTTTCGAAGATAGCATTTCTTTTTTGTTGTTTGTTTGGTGTGCGAGTGTCTCTTTCTTTAGATGAAGGCCACGCCCTTACCCTTTGAGGAGCTTCAAAGGAAAGGGGTGGTGCTAGATTTCTCTGCTTCTTCAGATTCATCCCCAAAGGACCACCGCCGCCGCCACCACCACCAAGAACAGCACCAGAAGTGGTTGAGCACGGAAACCCCAAGAAGCAAATTGGGGAATTTCTATGTGGGCAGTGAGAAATCCTCATTTCTTGAAATCAGAAGAAGCCCAAGCCCTCAACCGTCCTCTACACTGTCTTCCTCTCTCAACAGCGGCGGGGGAGGTGGTGCCTCGACCGACACCACCGGCGCGGCGGCGGCGGCGGCGGCTTCGGACAACAACACGCCTCAGGGTGCTCTAGCAAAATGTGGGATGGGAGTGGAGGACTGGGAAGGTGTTTTGCCTGAGAACAGTCAAGAGCAGTCAATTCTTCTGAAGATGATAATGGGCGACATTGAGGACCCATCTGTGGGACTGAGCAAGCTCTTGCAGAGCACTGGTGGGTCTCAAGAACTGGAATTCAGTGCAGGATTTGGGGTGCTGGATCCAGGTTTCAGCTTTGAGCCTGTGACCAGCACCAATTTGAACATCGAGACTTCTCTGCATGACTCAGGCCCTGATTTCGCTCTCAGTGCCCAAAATCTACATGGCAACAATGTAAGGGTCCCTTCAGTCTCAAACCCAATCGCCTTTTTCAATTCTTCAGCTAATAATGCTATTGTGCCTGCTTTCCCTCCTGGTGTTTTTCAGCAACATCACAATGAATCTCTTGATGAAAAGCCCATGATTTTCAACCCGCAAGCGATTATTAACCAGAACCAGGCACAGTTCTCCACAAATCCTTCTTTTTTCCTGCCATCGGGACATGCTCAGATGCAGGATCATCACCTGTTGTTGCCGCCACCCCCGAAGAGGCTAAACCCCGGCTCCATTGAGCTGAATTATTCCGGCCCTGGAACCGGCTTGTTGGATTCCGGGCAGGACTTGTTCGCCCGGCGACAGCAGCATCAGCAGCTTCAATTGCATCCTCAACAATTTCAGCAGAGGCCAGTGGCAGCTGTGATGAAACAGAAGATGGTAAATGACGACATCGCGACCCACCAGCTTCAGCAGGCGATACTTGAACAGCTTTATAAGGCCGTGGAGCTGATCGAAACCGGACAACCGGTACTCGCGCAAGGGATATTGGCGCGGCTCAATCACCAGCTCTCTCCTATTGGTAAGCCTTTTCATAGGGCTGCCTTTTATGTCAAGGAGGCTCTGCAGTTGCTCCTCCATGCTAATTCGACTAATCCTCCGGCCTTCTTGCCTTTTAGTCTCATTTACAAGATCGGCGCTTATAAGTCGTTCTCTGAGATCTCTCCTGTCCTTCAATTTGCAAACTTTACGTGTAACCAAGCCTTTCTTGAAGCATTGGAAGGATTTGACAGAGTCCACATAATTAGTTTCGACATTGGTTATGGCGGCCAATGGGCTTCTCTGATGCAAGAACTCGCATTGCGGAATGGGGGCGCTCCCTCGCTCAAGATTACTGCTTTTGCATCTCCCACGACCCATGATGAGCTCGAGCTCGGCCTCACCCAGGAAAACCTTAAGCATTTTGCCAATGAAATTAATGTTGCCTTAGAATTTGAAGTCATAAACATCGAGGCTTTAAGTTCAACACCTTGGCCACTGCCCCTCAATGTGCCAGATGGCGATGCGATTGCTGTGAATCTTCCTATTGGCTCCTTTTCTGCTCACCCGTCATTTTTGCCGCTAGCACTTCGATTTGTGAAGCAACTCTCCCCCAAAATTGTGATGTCACTGGATAGAAGTTGCGACCGAGCCGATCTCCCATTTATGCAACAGGTAGTCCAAACCCTCGATTGTTATTCAAGCTTGCTCGAATCCCTTGATGCTGTGAATGTGAACTTGGAGTTATTGCAAAAGATCGAGAAGTACTATCTTCAACCTGGCATCGAGAAAATCCTAATGGGTCGGCACCGGACACCAGAGAGAACTGTTTCTTGGAGGTCGCTGTTTTCGTCATCTGGGTTCTCGCCATTGACATTTAGCAATTTCAACGAATCTCAAGCCGAGTGTCTCGTGCAGCGGACCCCAGTTCGGGGTTTCCACATAGAGAAGAGACAGCATTCTCTCGTGCTCTGCTGGCAGCGGAAAGAGCTTGTATCCGCGTCTGCTTGGAGATGCTGAGGAGCTTGCATCTCATGAGCAAAGTTGCTGCAAATTGGCCTTCATCATGAAGGTGACACACCCTATTGCCTTTTGATGCTGATCTTTACTTTTTCTTAATTGCTGATGGATGTAGTATGCTAATCGTCTATCTGGTTTGGGTCTACTATTTCCAATTAAAGACCAGCCAACTTGGTGACTGAAGCACTTTGTACTGTTTTAGCCTCTTACTTTGGATATGGGTGTTAAATGGTGTATGATGCTTATTCCATGTTTTGCGGATGTAGCTGGTTGTTGTACACTTGACAACAATGTTAAGTAAGATATTGACAAAGAAATTGACCTTGAACCTCCAAATTCCAAAAAGTCACAGTTAACTTCTGTTCAATGTTCGCTCATTGCCAATCTTAGATCATCAACGTAGTAAGCTTCATGGTTCTGCTTAGGTTGTGCAGATTTTGTTCAAAAGATCACTCTATAGTTTGTTCTCTTGATTATTAAAGGCTATGTGTGGGATCAATATAAATATCATGCAAAGTCCTCAAATACCTTGTGTAGCTTACTTTTATTTGGGTTTAGAAGAATTAAGTGCTTGCGAGTTTACCTAAGCTTGGTTCTTGAAAAGCTGTTTAAGCTTTTTTCTAAGCATACATATCCAAAAACAAAACAATTGCTGGTTTCTTTTCCATTCAATTGCGAAATCCTTCTGACTGGCCTCCATGACTGCTTCCAATTTCCAATTTATTTAGAACCTAGTTTGCTACTTTCCACTTCAAATACAAGTTGACTGTTGCAGGGCTTAGCACAAATTCTTTATTTGCAATACGCAGCTCCAGTTATAGTTTTTCTGATTTTTTATCCGAAGTTTCCAATGTCTGTCTTGCTGTGAAACATGCATAGCCTTTCCCTAAATCCTGACTTCTTGAGCTGGATACGGTTTCAAGTCCCTGTGCAACCAGCAGAGGACATAACCAGCTGAGTCATATCTCTTGCAAAAAGTCTTCCTCATTAGAGAATTCTTCTCCACGGCTTAGCTTTTTCTCGATTTATGCGAAACTTTTAGCTGTCGCATTGTAGCCTCTGCCGTAATGTTTGCTCCACGAACTAGCTATGACTATAGTGTAGATTGCACGTGAAGCGAATCACTTTCCCTCAAAAAAAACTCGTTGTACTGCATCACACCATCGATTAACGTCAGACGGCTCCTTTTCGTGGTAATGCTCCTTAGCAGTCCTCTTAGGTTCATGTACGGAATACATTTTGATGTATTGAAGGGTAATGTCTGAATTCTGTATGCGAATGATCCATCGTTTTCATGCAAGGACGACGGTCACAGCACAGGTAACTGAAAATACAGGGAAGAGCAATGGCTTGGGTAAATGTTTTACACTGTGCCGGTCGTGGATCTCGGCTATTAAGAGTGACATTCTCTTAGATATGCATATCAGCCAAAGGGGCTTCACCGATGCTCATATAATTCTTCTATTTGGTGATGAGTTTAAATGGTTGTCTTTTCTTGAATTTTTGAGTTTTAACAGATTACAAAAGCTGATGTATGATGGTAGTTGAGATACAATGTAACCGGTGTCTTGGTTTTTTGTGTGCCTACCTAATGAAGCCACATTCACCTCTGTAGGTATTGGACCCCTCCTCACATGATTAAACTAACCTCTTCTTTTATTAGCCTGAGGGGCCCTGTTCTTTTATTTTTTTAAATTAGTTTGCCTTGCTTTGTTTAGACATAATCATATTATTAAATGATTGAGGCCATGTTGCTAGAGGAGAGAGAGGGAGAGAGAGAGGGGGAGAGAGAGAGAGAGAGAGGAGGGGTTTCTTGAATGATGATTGTGATTGATGATTGATGTTCGACGTAGGTGGGAAATTGATGATCTCTTTGCTTAAATTCTCCTCTGTCTTTCGCCCGCCCCACAAAAAGAAAACTCTTGTTTGGCAAAATGCAAATCTATGGTCAGTCAACTTATATTTATTAGGGTTAATATTACGAAAAGTCTAAATTAATACATTTGTGATAAATTTATTAAAAATTATTTTTTTAATCATAAAAAATCTTAAATTGGTACGTGTGTGGTAATTTTATTTCGAACTATTTTTTTATCATAAAAAATCCTATACCGGTACACATGTGATAATTTTACTCCGAACTAATTTTTTGATTACCAAAAATTTCAAATCGATACACTTGTAATAAATTTACCCTCCGTTAGTTTCCGTTAAATTTTATTATCAAATTTTTAAATTTGATGACATGTGATAGTTGACGGGTGTACTAGTTTGGGATTTTATCTTTGTTTGTCATAAGTTTATTAATTTGTGATTTTTCGTAATATTAATCCAATTTAACAAACACTAATTGTGGGTAATTTTATCGCAAATGTATCAGTTTGGAGTTTTTAATGGTCAAAAAATTAGTCTTGGGCAAAATTGTCATAGGTGTACCGGTTTGGAGTTTTTGGTATCGAAAAATTAGTTCGGGTAAAATTATTACATGTGTATTGGTGTAGGATTTTTTGTGGTCTAAAAAATAATTCGGGAAAAATTTATCACAGATATACTAATTTGGGATTTTTCGTGGTATCAACAGTATTTATTATGAGAGAAAAAACAATAGGGATATGAATGAGATATCGTAGTATTGGTTGAAGTCCTTTGTGACCAAACATTTTCTGCAAGTTATGTAGTCTATCACCAATGAGAAGACAAATAAAGTGTCGGGATCAAACGATGCGATAGTACGTCAGACCGGGTCAGAAATCAACGCCGATCCATGCCCGAGGAGGTTCGACAATCTCCCATTCCCAAGCTTGCCTCCTGACCTTCACGCCGCACATCGCCAACCCCTGCAGCAGTGTCAAACCATGGTGCTAATCTTCCTCATCTAATGAGGTCGACATCGTTCACGCACTCATGTCTCTAGAATTCAACTGCTCTACACGACACTAGGGTATCGAGTGCATTCATAGTCACCAGGACTTTGGCATAGCTTAATCATGCGACTTTTGGAATTGCCGATCGGCCTCCATGTCATTCTTCCAGTTGCCCCTATTGCTTTTGCAACTACGTGCTTGGACCTTAGTGGTTTCGTAAAAAATCGAAAGAGATGATATCATCCCTTCTTTGACTCTTTCCCACAAAAAAAGGACAAAAAACAAAAAAGAACATTGAGTTTCAGTAACAAGGTTTGGTTGTTAATCATGATGTTACCAGACATCTTGAATGAGGTGACTAAAGAATATATAATCCGAGAGTGTTTTCCTTCTAAAAAAAACATTAGGTCAACACGATTAATTAACAATGGATTAGATGAAAAGCATGATGGCAAGATATCTAAACAAGATATGGCAGGAGTTGTGTGACTGTCATGGATTTATGAGAATTGACCCACGAAGCTCTTGGAGTCACCTAAAAGGTATTCTAAAGACTCGAGGCAATTTAGTTAGTTTATAGTTTTTTTTATTGGCAGTAGTTATCATTTACATTGAATTTGAGGAGGGAATCCAAAAAAAATAAAGAACGTGGAATTGTAGCGTAAGCACTAGATTCTAATAATGTATGACCCGTAAGTTTTCTTATTAAAATTCACTAATTAACCGATGTGAAATAACACATCATGTGTTCACAATATATTTACTGCTAGGGTGTGCATCGGTCCTGATCCAACTTGGGAACTAAACTGAACCGGCTGGTTCTGAGTGGTTCCCAGTACCCGAAATTAAGGGTGAGCATGGTTCTAGGGTAGCAAACTGAAATCAGAAAATTGGACCGATCAGAACATGTTAGGTTCTAGATTTTAGGATATGCAAGGTAGATTCTAGATTCCAAAAGTTGGGGAACATATTTTGACGAGTAGATTTTACGCTCTAGGTAGGTGGAACTTGGAACTTGTAACAGATTTTTTGTGTTTTTCTTGGTGTATATTTTCGCATGATCCTACTGTATTCGATGGTGTCCGATAATGAGTATATAATCTGGAATTGTTAATCTGAGATTTCATTTTATAATTGAGATTGTTACTTTGTTAATGTTTCACATTTTTCGTGTGTCTAAATATAAATTATGGTCAATGTATTGTATGAGCAAGTGGTGGTCAAATCATTCAATTAATTATATGGGTGAAACTTAGGTAAATCTTGAAATTTGTGACAGGGTAAGTTTCAGGTTTCACTATATGCATGACAAGTTTCGGATTCCAAAAAATGAGGAATGCATTCTAATGGATAGGTTCCATATTCTAGGTAGTTACTGTACAGAACCTGGAACTATTCACCTCTACTCAAAATAATCGGTCCAAACCGGCCAAGATTTATTTTTTATTTTGGAGCAAACCATAATTAGGGAATTAATTTTTTTTCCTTTAATGTTGGGAAACTCCCACTTATAGGGAATAGAATAAACCAAAAGAAGAAGAAGAAGAAGAAGAAGAAGAAGAAGAAGAAGAAATTACCAGTTATGAGACCGAGTGGGCCAATTCTCCATTCCACTAACTGGGAACCTATCCTTCCCTGTTCGGTACCAAGTTCTAGGATGGGAACCGAGCCACCCTAAAACCAATCACACCTACTTGTCGTTTAATTTATGGGGCTCTATTGATTCTTGCATGTTAGCATGTGTGGATTTTCCCAAACACGATATTTTCCCTTAGAAAGTCTATAAGCCAAATGAGTAATGTTAAGTATGTTAAGATGCGGTTCACAAAAACGGTATCTAAATTCTAATGCAACGAACCATTTATTTTTTTTTTTGGCACGAATCACTTACGAACCCCTTGCACTCTGAACAAAAAGAAGGAAAAAAAAATTCTTACAGTCCATCGCATCGATACTATATTATTTTTATAAATCGGTCTCAGTATACCTAGCATTACTCGAGTACGTCAACACAACCGCCTTCGTGAAAATGCATGAAATTGGCCTAACATAAACGTGTTTTCAAAATATGCTCTAGTGCGCAAAAAGCTTGATTTTTTATTTTCGGTCAAAAAGAAACCGCTCGGTGCCATATTTTTCTTCGGAGCATGCATTGAATTTAACGGGTACGTCATGGTCACTCAGATTGTGACTAATGAAGGGAAAACATTATCCTCGGATAATTTGACCAACTGTGCAAGTCTTCAGCTAATACAAGTGATTTCTCGCTTCGATAATACGGATCGAGAGCGAGAGACAGCGAGAGACAGCGAGAGTACCGAAGAACGGACAAAGTTCGATAAAAACCGAAAAGAGAGAGAGAGAGAGAGGAGTAAATACAACAAAATAAAAATGAGAAAGCCAATGTTTCTGGAGTTTCTACAGCAACTTTCTCCATTAATTGCAGAAGAAAGGGACAGCTCCTGCGAAGGGGGACCCTGGGACACACCCTTTCGGCCTTCTGGTCCACGCCACGCTTTTAGAATTGAGAGCGAAAGAGGACAGAGGAACGCGTTTGAAATCGCGAAAATTGAATGGGTTTTCTCCACATTTTCTCCTCATCAACGTCCTGCTCTTGACGCCTCTTTCACGTGCTAAGTTCGGATCAAATTTGATTGGACGATGCTTAGTACCTTGCGAAGACGAAGAATACTTACGTATCTGTAACAAATTTTGACCGTGCGTTAATGATAACAGAATTTAATTTCGGGAAACAAAAATCTACGATAGCCTGTAAAGTCATATAGTTCTTAAAATTTAGTAAGCCAAAAGGTATACAGTGCCTTTCTCCATACACACGTAGCCTCATCATCTATTAGTTGCGGTTTGGTTGTGAACTCAAGCCGAGGGCCGTGGCAGAAGCTTCTCGCAACGTTTCTAGGGTACCGGGATTCATCGTAGCGATGGAAAAATCCAGCGGTCGCCGAGATCATTCGCTCGCTCACGTCGGATCACGCGGAACCCCGCCCCCCCATCTCCGGCCGTTCCGATCGGCTCGACCCATATTCGTGAGCCGAACGTGAAGGCGATATGAAATATTGAACCCTCCTAAATATGCATTAGTATCATTATCTTTATAGGATTTATTTGCATTGAAGACCACGAGATTACTCGAATAGTATAAAGGGTGGGTTGGATGCTGGCTGAATTCCCCCACTCCTAATCCATACAGGCAAATGGAAACTCTCGTGTACCAATGTCGTCATATGATCCCTGTCTTTGTCCATTGCGAAAGGACCACCGGAAAATGAGCCCTCTTTCTATATTTTCTTTTCATTAATAATATCAAATATTTATAATCAGAATTTCTTTTTTTAAAGAGGGAAAAAAATTGGGGTGACTATTTTAATTTTTTGAAAATATTTTTTTGAATTAGCTGAGGTGGGCACTTGATTAAGTTAATCTCCTTTGCTCACGAAGTCACATGGGTTGCGTACCATTGGACCTCCACAAGTCCACGTGATTAGTTTAATGCACTTCTTTTTTTTTTTTTTTTTCCTTCTTTAGCACACATTGCGATACTGAGAGATCTATGTTTATTGGTTTCTGTGCCTTTGTTAATTACATTCTTAATTAAATTATTTAAATTGTCGAATCCATGTTTCGATGAGATGAGAGAGACAGATGGGGAAAGTGGGTGGTTCTTGCAAGATTATTTTATGTTTTTTTAGGTGGCTCGCTGTAGCTATTTTATTCAATTTGAGAAATTTAAGTGCATCTCGTAGCCAAGTTGGAGGTTAGGCATATAAATATTTTTCTCCTTTAAATTGCAAAAGAGTTTAAAGAAATCGGACTTAAAGGACATGGCGAGAGGCAAAGTGGATTAGTCAAATTCCTAATGACTTGTTTTATTACATTGGAACGATTCTACTATTCCGTGTGCAAATAAATCGATTTTTTCGGTGCCGGTAGATTTCCGAAGAAGTTGGTAATTGTCAAAAAAAAAAAAAAGAAGTTTTGGAAGGAAACACTTATCAATTACCTTATCTAATGGCAATTTATTAGCGACTTATTGATGCATTTTTAAAATTATTGGCTCCTTTTCAAGTTATAAGTTTCTAGCTTTTGTCTTTATTTATTTTTACTAATTTTTATCTGTCTTTCTTACCGACGACTTAAATTCACTAATAATTTTTGAATTTACCAATCTTTATTTGAATGATTACCAACTGATTTTCGCAATTATGTTATCTTGCTTTGAGTTATCAAACTCTAAATTGAGTTAATTCTATATATGATTCAATTCTTATATTTGTCAATTTTTATTATCGTTTACTAACTTTTATTTATATGTTTTACAAACACCTTCATTTTTTTTCACTCTTTTACGAACTGACCAATCTTTATTTGTGTGAAATACCAAATTTTGTGCCATTAATTTACTAATGAAAGAATAATTAGCAATCAATTTTTAAGCAACTTAAACGAGAGTTGGTAACCCAAAATTAGTTGGTAATTCAACCGACAAGAGTTGGTAACTTACTCTCATTTTTGTTGGTAAATTCATATAAGCTTTAGAAAAAGTGAAGCTTTGATAAAAATATGCCAACGAAAGATGATAATTCGATACAAATTATGATAATTTCCAAACTATTATAATTGTCTATGGTTCTATAAAAGTTTTAGTAAACTGCCAACACGCAACTCAAAAACAAAGTTAGCAACAGTTTTTTCATACCGACGGTATGTTGACACCTTCCAATACTTATTGACATTTATAGCATGAAAAAAAATATCTTATTTTTGAGCAAACGGAAGATTAGCGAATAACATGTCTCTATTATACGCTTGAGATCATCGCCTCGCAATTGGTGCTTCCGCCTCACCATCTGCGACACCAAGTCAAAAGAGTAGCAATTCATATTTACATGTCCTAATCGAGTCTTATCATCGTGTCATCATAAAAAATATATATATTTTTATTAGCTATGTTAGTAAAATTTAAGTGCTGGTTTCGGATTTTTCTCCATATACAATCCCGTCAAGAAGGGTCAATTTGTGCTGGGGAGATTAGACAAGACGACACGATTCGTGCGGTTGTAATCAGCATTAGCCAAGTCAAAGAAGATGACATGTAGGCTGTTGACTAAGGAGTATTTTCCTTGAAAATAAGCATTTTTTTGACTCGGTTTTATTTCAATTTTCTTTTAAGCTTGTCTTGCAGTTTGGATCTAGGGAAAGTCGCCACTAGGGGTGTTAAATTCGTGCTCGGAGTCAACTCCATGTCATGGCAAAGAGTATACCGCAAATTAGGTCAAACCGAAACACAATATGATAGTCGATCTACTTGATATGAACCACTATCCGAAAGTTAACAGGTTAATATGGCACCATCATGTAATGCGAGAAAATAATGGGTCGACAGGTTAACACGATTGCATGACCTGCTATGCTACGGAATCAACTCGTCAGCACGAGGCCAGTCCACTGATGGCAACTTGACGGGAAGTGTTCTCGAGCTTTCATAGAGTCTATTTATAGATAGCAATACTTCATCGACAAAATATCACCAAATCAAATTACAAAAAACATGTTCACGGTCAATGAAATACTATTAGTCTAAAATCTTAATACTAAATATGATGGAATGATAGTCTTTTAGCTTTGAAACCATGAAATGGGCTATGTTTAGAACAGAAACTTAGCAAATGCAAGTATTCAGTTCCCTCGCGGTGCCTTTCTTAGGCCTTACCCTGTCGAGACCGATTTTTAGCATCTAGCTAAACCCTTATTCCGAACATAAAGCCTTCCTCGTTGTAGAGATGAATGCAGAACATAGTTCTAGGATAAGGTGCTATCTTACCTTTCGAAGATCTCTAATACTGAACAAAATTTTGAAGATAATAAAGGGGAATTAGCTTTGCATGGTTTAAGCACACAAACACACATTTGGGTCAAATTCGCGTATGACGAGTTGGATGCGAATAAGACACTATTATCGCGAGCTGACAAGAAATTGATCCGAACACAATTAATCCCGAACCAAATCCGCTAATTTTGGGTCGTGTCCTAACTGTTATCGTGTCATGTGAGAAATTGCCGCCCCCTCCTCTGTGTCGCCACAATTCCATGGACCACCAGATCAACGGGCGTTTTCTTGTCCCCTTGAGGAACTGTCTGGTTCAATGAATGACAGAAGGTGATGGGAAAAATCTCTGACCGGCCTACTAAAAACTTGAGGCTCTCACTCTCTCTCTCTCTCTCTCTCTCTCTCTCTCTCTCTCTCTCTCTCTCTGACTGGCCTACTAAACAGTACAGTACAGTACAGTACAGATCATGTTTGACGATTTTATATGCAAAACTGCCGTTTAACTGTCTAAGATGTTGCAGTGATTTGTCGATCAAGAGGAGATTTTAAAGAGGCATGAGTAGGTAGATGAGAGATCATATTGCTCTCTCTATTGTCATAGGTAGATGCACAAATCAAACCAGACGTAGTGTTGAGAATCATTCGATCTTATATGTCGTAGTAATACCGATTCTTTTCTCGCTATATACAGTTTCTTGCCCCGAGATCTTCGTTAGTACGTTTGAAGAGCGATTGATTCTTGAGCTCGATGGTAACTCTCCAATTACTGTCGTGTTTCCCTAGACACCGAGGAGAATTCCGATTTGTTGGACTTAAAAGAGTTTTATTGTGGAGTTCATCAAGGAATGTATGACCCCCCTAATCCTAACATATTTTTGAATGGTCTTTGTGCAAACCCGAAGTCTTTCCAACACGCGACGCGAGTCTGATACTAAATGTACCATACACTATTCATTCATCAAACTGATCCAAACTCAGAATTGTACCACAGGAAACTTGCAAGGACCCATCTTAAACCGACCCTAGGGTCTTTCCTTGTCTACTGACTTTTGAAATAGTTAGATCTATCCGGTGCCCTTCTCGCTTCCTCTCTTGTTCATTCTAGCTGACGGCGCTCTTCTTTTATGCTGCTGTCCATTGGCCCTTGGGCAGGAAGAGGATACGAGATCGCAAACCAGCCCTCCTCTTGGTTACCCGGCATGTCGCTTCTAAAGGCTGTACGCTCTCGGCCAGACATTGGTCCGAAGAAGCAGAATGTGCACAAAGGCTGTTACTTCGAAATGTGAACAATACACTTCAATCTCCATCAATAATCTCTCTCTCTCTCTCTCTCTCTCTCTCTCTCTCTCTCCCTCGCGCAAAATGGCCACAACCATTAAATAATGCGATTGCCTTTGGACAAAAGCATGGTAAACTAATAAACAAAAGGAGCCCTCAATTTGACAGAACAGGAAGAGGTTAAACTAATCATGTGACGGCCCAATGCTACTGAGACCAAGGCATTGAAAACACAAC
The DNA here is from genome assembly GCA_024733475.1 of Syzygium grande. Lineage (NCBI taxonomy): Eukaryota > Viridiplantae > Streptophyta > Magnoliopsida > Myrtales > Myrtaceae > Syzygium > Syzygium grande. Next base: position 31,414,924 of record JAMXDD010000001.1, read on the forward strand.
AACGACAAAGCATTGCTTATAAAATCCGCAAAAACTTCAAGAAAAACCCAACCCATTTGATGTCATCCCTCCATAATCGATCGATTATCCAACAAGCATAAGCATTGCTGTCATGTGCGCCTTCATCTGTGGGAATAACATTAACGTAGCCAACATCCTCACGAAGGTATGTTGCATCTTCGACGCCACAAATGACAATACCCATATGTCACGGTGAGCATTGTTTCGGTACCATTTTTGGTGGATGAGGAATGAAGCATCAACAAGAATCAATAAACGCTCGACCATTTCACAACACCGTGCTTTCTACATGAACTAACATCACTGCCATAAAGCATCTCCCTGATATAGTTAGTGGCTAAGGAATAATAAGGCAGGACACTGCTAAGATGGGTTAAAATCGATTCTCACGCATTACCGTCGCAAGAGAATCATGCCTAATTAAAGTCCGAATGACAGAGTTATTCCTTCTGAAGGCCATGAGGCAAATTTATACGAAGACACAATGGTGAAAAAGCAAAGAGGTCTCCATAATGCATGAGATTTACATATTCTCAGCAAAGATAGCTATGTCGGAATATACTATGGCCAAGTCCTTTGGTGTCAGCACCAGGATTAAAACCAAATAAGCATTGACCAGGTACTCGTGACTAGGAGAAACATAGTCTACTCAGTTCTGTGACCACTGACCAGCCACGAGACACCGCAACAATCAATCTAATAACTACTTGGAGCTGTGCAGGCCACAAAGACAATACTTACCTTAACACTAGCTGTAAAGGAAACCAGTTACACCATGATATTCTGATAGAATTCCACATCAGTTTGAGACAAGTACAGATCCTTCTAAGACCACATATTTGCAACAAACCAAATTACCTTCTTTTCCTTAAGACATGCATGTTTACTGAAATAATAGCTTCTGACGAAAATGAGCTGCGAACAAGAAATAAGCACACGAATCTTCTAGTCCAAAGTGAGTCTCAGAATAGCTTAGACCATTGCATAACAATGATTCAAAAGCCAAAAAGAGAATTGCAAATGACAAGGAAGCAGACTACGCATTTAATTTTGCTCGACCAAAATCAGAATAGATTAAACATAATATTTAACTTTATATGACACTCATATTCCAGACACTAAGTGGAAACTTTTAAATGATGTCAAGCACCATTCGCCATTTTGACGGTTACTCACAGAAATAGCAGTTGGCACCATGATGAAGAGTCACCCAAACATCACGAGTTATTGAAAGCATCAATAGTTACACATAATGCACTGGAATAGTAGCATTGGATTTTCTGATTTTAGAAATTTAAATTCTTTTCTTGTCAATATCTTGAATAGCATTGTTCTCAAAGTGTACAACGATCAGTTACACCCAAGAAGATGGGATAAACGACATACAAACACCCATAACACAATAAAATACTAAACAGTGAAGACTGATCCATGCACTGAATTCTTTGGTCTTTAATTGGAGACACTAAGACCTAAACTGCATATGCAATTAGCATACTAGAGCCATCACCAAGGATTAAAAAGAAAAACAAAAAAGGAAAATATCAGAAACTAAAGGTGCTGAGTTATGAGTCACCTTCACGAGGAACTCTAATCCGCAGACCAAATTCGCAGGATGCAGCTCCTCAGTATCTCCAAGCAGAAACAGATACAAGCTCTTTTCGCTGCCAGCAGAGCACAAGTGAATGCTGTCTCTTCTCCACATGGAAACCCCGAACTGAGGTCCGCTGCACAAGGCACTCAGCTTGAGACTCGTTAAAATTACTAAATGCTAATGGGGAGAACCCGGATGACAAAAACAGTGACCTCCATGAATGAGTCTTCTCTGGTGATTGGTGCCGACCCATTACAATTTTCTCGATGCCAGGTTGAAGAAAGTACTTTTCAATCTTTTGCATAACATCAAAGTTCACATTCAGGGCATCAAGAGATTCGAGCAAGCTGGAATAACTAATGAGGGCTTGGACTACATGTTGGGGAAATGGAGCATCGATTCGGTCGCAACTTCTATCCAATGATACCACAATTTTTGGTGACAGTTGCTTTATAAATTGAACCACTGAAGGCAGAATTGATGGGTGAGTCGAAAAGGAAGCAATTGGAAGGTTCACGGCAATAGCCTCACCATCCAATATGTTAAGGGGCTGTGGCCAAGAACTTGAACTTAAAGCCTCAATGTTCACAACTTCAAATTCTATGTTGATATTCAGTTCGTTTGCGAAATGCTTAAGATTCTCTTGCGTGAGGCCCAGCTCGAGCTCGTCATGGATCATAGGAGATGTGAAAGCAGTAATCTTGAGCGAGCAAGAGCCTTTGTTCCGTAAAGCAAGTTCTTGCATCAAAGAAGCCCATTGCCCACCATACCCAACATCAAAACTCAATATGTGAACTCTATCATATCCTTCCAATGCTTCAAGAAAGGCTTGGTTGCAAGTAAAGTTTGCAAATTGAAGGACAGGAGAGATTTCGGAGAAAGACTTATAAGCACCAATCTTGTAAATCAAACTAAAAGGCGAAAACGCCAGAGGATTGGTCGAATTAGCTTGGAGGAGCAACTGCAAAGCCTCCTTAATATAAAAGGCAGCCCTGAGAAAAGGCTTACCAATAGGAGAGAGCTGGTGATTGAGCCGCGCCAATATCCCTTGCGCGAGTACCGGGTTCCCCGATTCGATCAGCTCCACAGCCTTATAAAGCTGGTCAACTATCGCCTGCTGAACCTGGTGGTTTGGTAATTCATCACTTATCATCTTCTGTTTCATTGCAGGAGGCTCAAGCCTCTGCTGAAACTGCTGAGGATGCAAGTGATACTGGTCTTGACGCCGAATGAACATATCCTGTCCTGAATTCAACAACCCTGTTCTTGAACTCGAATAATTCGGTCCACCGGGGCCAGAATTCAGCCTTTTCGGAGGCGGCAGTGACAGCAGATCGTGATCTTGCATCTGGTTATGCCCCAATGGCACAAAAAAGGAAGGATTTTGGGAATACGGTGCCTGGTTCTGATTAACTATCGCTTGGGAATCAAAAACCATTGCCTTTCCATCTAGAGATCCATCCTGCTGTTGCTGAAAAACACCAAGAGGCAAAACAGGCACAAGAGCATTGTTTGCTGAAGAACTGGAAAAGAAATTAGGTTTTTTCTGGCCAGGAAAGGGGATTGGGTTTGAGACTGAAGGAATTCTTACATTGTTGCCGTGAACATTTGAGCCACTGAGAGGGAAATCGGAGCCAGAATCATGCAGAGCAGCCTCAATGTTCAAATTGGAGCTAGTCAAAGGTTCAAAGCTGAAACCTTGATCCAGCACCCCAAAACCTGCACCGAATTCCAATTCTTGAGACCCACCAGTGCTCTGCAACAGCTTGCTCAGCCCAACAGATGGGTCCTCAATGTCGCCCATTATCAGCCTCAAAATTGACTGCTCTTGACCATTCTCAGGCAAACCAGCTTCCCAATCCTCCGCTCCCATCCCACATTTTCCTAGAGCAGCACCCCGAGGCGTGTTGTTGCCCGAGGCCGCGGCCGCGGCCGCCGCCCCGGTTGTGTCGGTCGAGGCGCCAGCGCAGCCGCTGCTGTTGAGAGAGGAAGACAGTGTAGAGGACGGTTGAGGGCTTGGGCTTCTTCTGATTTCAAGAAAAGAGGATTTCTCACTGCCCACAAAGAAATTCCCCGATTTGCTTCTCGGGGTTTCGGCGCTCAGCCACTGCTGGTGCTCTTCTTGGTTGTGGTGCCGGTGGCGGTGGTGGTGGTGGTGGTGGTCCTTTGGGGATGAATCTGAAGAAGCGGAAAAATCCAACACCACCCCTAAAGGAGTGGCCTTCATCTAAGGAAAAACGAAACCAAGAACGAAATACAGTCTTTTAAACAGAAAAAAACTCTCTCTTGGTTTTTCAAGAACAACCACCAATATGCAGAACTGTTGCAGCTCCTAAAGAAGGAGATGGGCTGATTTCCTTTTACCAGAAGAGAAGCATCAAACAAGATAGGAAACCCGCAAAGACTGTAAAGGACCAAGCTTTTGGTTTCTATGAAGCAGAAGAAACCTGTCAGCGCATGCAGATCCAAAGGCACACGCTTGAATGCTCACGATGGACTTCCTCTACTTGTTCACCCTCTCTCTCTGTCTCTCTCTGTATGCAAAGAGTGTATGTGGCTACATCACTGTGAGCACCATGGTCCTCTTCTTCGTCTTCTGCACTCTCAGCATATTTTTACTGTGGGGATTCAGAGGATGAGCTTTCTCTTATCTCCACCCTGTTCTCCTTCTTCTTCTGCTGCTGCTGTTTGTAGCGTTTTTAGTACTCCGCTTGCCTTCTGTTTCTGCTACGAATGCGTGCAACATATAAAAGTGGTAAAGTTCCCATCATCCCCCTGCCCCTTCTCTCTCTCTCTCTCTCTCTCTCTCTCATTTGTCATGTCGTAATTTTCTTTTGTTTAGGATTCTTTTCACCATTCTCTTGAAAATGTATTGGTTCGTATAACTCGAGTTTATAATTTCAATTACTTAAGTTTACATTGGCAACATGATATAATTAAACTCTGTGATATGCATGTAAGTTTTGTATACTTCTACACATGTTATTTTATACTGGTCGACCTGATAACATAATATTATGAGTTAGTATTGGTTTTTGCTCCGTTGCTTCGACTTCATTCGTGTCTTGTTTATTTTATCATTCCAAAATACATCGATATTCAATTGACAGAAAATGGCTCGAATGATTCCTGAACTTTGGCCAAATGTGCAATACGGTTCGTGAATTTTAAATTGTTTAATGTGGTCCCTAAACTTTAACCCAAGGTGCAACGAATCTTTAATTTATTCACTATGGTCCATGGATTTTAGTTCTTGAATTATATGAAAAATGTTTAATGTTGTCCCTGAACTTGGATCGATGAAAATACAACATTGAATATTTTTATACTGAGTTTAGGGACCACATTACATATTGGGTTAAAATTCGTGAATCACATTAATAAATTAAAAATTTATGGACCATGTTGCACAATGGCCAAAGTTTAGGACCATTTTTATCATTGTCCCGTTAATTTACAAATCAAAGCAATGAAGTTTCACCTCAAATGGTTTAATTCACACATTTTTCAGCTAAATCGATTGGAATGTCCGATAGAGAGAAATATCAATCCAAACCACCCCCTCTCCCCCTTTCTTTTTCTTTAATTAATCAATCTTCAGCCTCCTCTCCTCCATCTTTCAACACAAGATAGTCTCGAATTCGATTTCTTCTTCTTCTTTTTTGGCATTTGCATGTTGCGTGCCATTGTCCATTAAAAGGTCTAACCTATGGAAAATGGCTCAACAAAAAGCAAAGGTCATTTGCTTCAAATGAAATGTAAATTCTGAAATTCTAATAAAAATAAGTACCTAAATGAGAGATATATAATCGCGGCTTTTGGAAAAAGGTAAGAATAATATCATCGAATATCACATAATGTAACAAGAATGAATTTAATTTATGTATTAAGGAGAAAAAAAATTATACATCTACCATCAAGTTTAAGCAAAGTACTTATACGGATTTAAATATCTATCCACTATGTTTTCACTTGGACAATTTGATTCATTTGTATGTTGCATTCCCTTTTATTTTAAGTTTTTTTTCCCTCAACAAACTCCATCATCAATGTAAACGTATCGTCACAGCCTCTTTTATCTTTTCATATCTGCTACCTCCATTGAATTTGTTTGTGTTTTCTCTCAATAGAGAAATGACATTGAAAGATGATTGATCTTTATTTGAGTCTTTTTTTGTCAATTTATTTGGATTTTTTAATGGAAAGATGATTAATTTTTAGTTGGATTGTCAATGAAAAATGTGTGTATGAAGCTATCTCGAGTGTGATGATTGCACCCCCTTACTTTATAATATACAAAGAAAAGAGATGCTCCTATTATTAAAGGATCTGTTCATTCCTTTCTCTCAATATGTAATAGGAAATTCTTATTAAAAAGTTATTACGTTGATGCGAGGGAAAATAAGTGGATCCACACATCTGCTTAATTCCTTTTTCCTACCAAAACACATCAACTTCGTTTACCGAATTAAGCTTGTCCACTATTGCTTATATAAAGTTATATCCAAATTATTAAAAATGTTTTCTTTGGAAAATTGTTCGAGTAAGTAAATTAATTACTTGTCTAAGGTTTTCAGGTTTAGTTACGAGCTCTAGACATGTATATGAATCGATCGTTTTTATCTATACGAATGATGAGAATTTATGGGATGTTGACACGTTACACAATCATAAAAGGTAATTCTACTCAATTTTTATTTGTCATTGGACCACTGGTTAGACCCCTCTGGGTCCCCTTTGGTGAACTGTCACTTTCAATTTGCTCATAAAAAGTGAAAAACTTTCCAGTAAAACCCAAAAGCCATCATTCACGGCCTCCTATTTTACGCCAATGATGTTTCTATCTTTCCATGAGTAGAATACCACCGTGTATTTTCTTTTCAGAAGATAATAGGGTTAGTTCCAAGTTTGGGTCCAATCTAAATTCTGACCGGAATTTTTTTATCTTAAAAACAATCACCAACCTTCATTCTAATTCCATATTTACACTATGTTAACCCACGGTCTAGGAAATCACCTCTGATTTCTTCAAAATTATCAACATCAAGAGGTTGCTGTTGTTTCTGAGGGTGTTGATGAAAATGTGGATTTTGATAACAAACTTCTAAATAGCCTTGATGTTAATAATTTTGAACAAACCAATGGTGATTTTTTGGATGACCGGTCAACAGGGCAGATTTGGGATTAAAGTGAAAGTTGATGATATTCTTAAACAAAAAAAAAAGTTTGGGATAAAATTGGAATTAGACCTAAAGTTAGGAACATTTCATGAAATTAAGCCCAAGATTGTAGGTGTCCTATTTCCCTAAATACTCTAGACGTGAAGAACGACATTGCAATTTTACCGTATCAAAGGGCTAACTGCACGACACACTTACAACTTTTTGCTTTACACAATGAGCCCCATATACTTTGAGATTTTGCCAATTTTCTCCCCTCTTCCTTTCATTTTAAACAAGATATTCTCCCTTTAATGCCGGCTAGTTGCTTAATGCCCCACTAATTATTTGGTATTTTATCAGGATTGTAACATCTTTGTTCTCAGGAGTAAGTTATTCTAAGTGAGTATGACGAGTGTTTTCTTTTATAAGTGGAGAACAACAAGAGTGTTCATACTTCCTAGAGTTGCTCGTAAAGAGATATTTAAAATTTTATTTATGTCATCTTTTAAACATCTCAGCTTTATATTTACTTATGAATTTTGAGTTTACCTGAAAAGGTGGATTGCTAGAAAGGTATGGATAAAACGCGTTTGTTGTGCTTATTGGTGACATGAGGGACATGCATTGAACATATTGTCTTTTAATCTTGTGAACAAAAAGTATTCAAATAAATTAGATATATTTTTTAAAATTTTCAAGACTTTGTTTGTTTAAAATTGATAATTTAATAGTGGATTTTTTAGTATACTACTTTGATGAGAAAAATCCCGGCCTTCTTGCTTGATAAGTTTTTGAAATGCATAGTTCACTTGATAAATAACAAATTAACATGGGATTAGCTAATACAATTTTGGTACAAGTACAATTACTATGGAACAGCTTGCTTTGTTAATTTTGCGTCAAGAAATCAAAAATCCACGCACACTAGATAATAGTTAAATTTCATGAAAATATATATTTTCCATGAATACAATTAACGGGAAACCATATGTGCAAATTCCGTGTCGAATTCAAGTTGTATTTTCATATAGCGCGTCATAATCGTACCTTGTTGTGTTAACTAATATTAAGGGAATACAAATTTATAGTCTTTAAACATCCTTACCAAAAAAAAAATTATAGTCTTTAAACAAATGCACGAAATGAGGAAGAAAAAAAGGCATATAAAACTACAAAAAAGAGAAAAACTTGAAAGTTGAGGTAGAAAATGGGAGTAGGTAAAAAGGGTGAGAGGTAAAATTTCAATATTGCTCTCTCCCTTGTTGACCAATCGACATTAATGTATCAAGATGTGTGCAAAGTGTCTTAATTACTTGCTTCTCGAATGAACGCCGGCAGCACATGATGGTTGGGGTAAAAGGGTCTCTTAAATATGGATAAAAACATCCTCGTGAAAACTTGTGTAGGATACATTGGTTCATGGCGTGGGACATGAGGCGGGTCGCTTGAATTTATTGCAGGGTCTACCCTTTTGCCTGTTGTGATGGTGCCTTCACCAGCAGGAGTGCCTTCATTAGCATGCTTTCAACCGAGAGAGTTGCTTTCACAGCACAAAATCTTCCCATTGGCTAACATGGGTTTTCCATGGATTGGCCCAAAAACAAAGGAACATGGTTTTATAGGGGCAAGCTCGAGCAAGGGGAGAGTCACCCTTTTTTTGTTCTTTTTTTAAGGATGGGAGGATGAGACAACAGTGGAATACCTAGTAACAGTTGAGGGGAACTGTAAAGATTACAAAAGAGGGGGCTACTATGTCCAGACAAAATTGGATGTTAGGGTTTTGAATGTGTGTGTGTGTGTGTGTGTGTGTGTGTGTGTGAGAGAGAGAGAGAGAGAGAGGAGGATTGGAGGGACAAAAGTTAGGTCCACATTGAATTGTTTACGGGCACTATGACTTGGACATGACAGGTACAAATGGCATAGTTTAACTCCTCTCCCCATGTGATTGCTAGCAACAGCTCCATCTTCCCCAATCCCCATTATACAATGAAGTGTAAAGTGGCCCCTTCCCAATTCCATTGCTCTTCCTTTCATTTCCAATTTAATTGCCAACTTTGTTATTGTTATTTCTTTTTAATCTCTCAAAAATAAAATAAAAAACCCATTGAACCTACTTTTATAATAAAACAATAGACAGACTCAATAATCGGGTAAGAAAATATATGTTGAAATGTGAACTCGGTCTTTCTAATTGGCTTTCTTTTCTTTTCTTCTTTTTTTCTCCTTTTAAAATTTGTCAGAAAAGGATGGTGCTCAAGATGTTCTTTTCTCTCCTCTCAAGACACCCTACGCCTCAAGCAATTGCAACCTTCCCAAAGCAAAAAGCCTAAGTCCCTAGACACCCTATCTAACAAAGACATAACAAAACAATATACTCCGCATTTTTCGTGCCATAATCATCACTTTACATGTAGGAATTGACGACTGAAAGGTCTTTGCTTTATCAATTTTTAATTGAAAAAATTAGATCTCCACATGATTAAAGGACACACGTTAGTCATCCATAGCAAGCTTCATGCCATGCCCATCATCCTTCTCTAGGAATAAAGTGAAGAAAATGATTATTGGTTGTCATTCTAATGATTTCTCGTGGCTCATGATACAGAAAACTAAATTTTACAAGACTTTTTTTTTTTTATAATTTCTCTATTATTGTTCGACCGACACATTTCTCTAGGTTTTAATTAGTTATCAAAGCCCCACGATTAACTAAAAAAAAAATGCAAAAACATATATGAACTGTAGTTCGTCATCAGACCCCATGAAACATGGTTAGAGAATTGATTAAGGATAGACGAACGCCAAATGTGTATGACTTGGGGACAACGATGCCGCCACTTTCAGTCACGGGATTAATTGGTCGTTTAATCTAAAATCCAATCAAAGACACATGAAAATTAGAAAATTGATTTCCAATTAGAAAATTGATTTCTAATTTCGAAAATAAAAATTGCCAAGAAATGCATGCATACGCCGGCTTAGGTTAATGATAATATGTACGTTGTCTTTGACTTTCTACGTATTGGCATTGTCCGATGATTCAGCCTGTTTGAACATTTCAATGCCATAATTGAATTCTTGTAGTTTTTTAGTGAATTTATTCAATGTTGGGTTTTTATTGAAGTCGTTGGGAGATTATAATAACATGGTCGAGTGGACTTCCTTGTCATTTCGTTGCATTATTGCCGTGATTGAAATCATTACTTAGATTTGGATGGTGGTAGCGTTTAAGGGCCTGTTTTACCCTATAGTTTATATGACACTCCACCTTCCCTTATTTACATTCGGCGGGCGAAAGATTTTAATTAAACTTTTGTGGAATTGTCTTCATGTTATAATGCACAAAAATTCATGATGGGAACAGGTTAATTGAAGGTGGACACTCTTTGGGGTTCCAATTAAGTTAGGTTATTTATTTTTTTAATACAGGCTTTAGTGGGATCGATTCTATTTAGTTAGTTTGTCCGAGTCATTACGTGTACATCGATCTTTCATAGGTCAAAAGAACGTAAAAAAAGAAGCAAAGATCATCACTTGTCAGTTTCACCAAAATCTTGTTAAGAGATCCCACGATTTATATAGCTTTGATACCCGACTGCATTCCTTTCCAGATACATGCATATTGCATAGTGACGTTACTGTGGAATGTACTTGTCGAACGCGAATATAAAGTCGATCGGGTAGTAGAATAGTGTGGCATTTGTTTTCTTGGCCAAAAAAGAAATATGGGATTTCACAAAGATGAGTATTTTTGTGATGGCGGACAGGGAGGCCGCGGCGTCCTTGTTTGCACCGGTTGCAGCTGATAAACTTCCCGACGGAATGCAGGAACACCCCCACCATTGCACTCGGTTAAGTGTGAAATGAGTATGTTAGGATGGATTCGAACTAGACATCCATCCGAATGTGGGATTGAATCAAAGGAGCACCGTCTTTCATGCATTGTTTTCGTGGATCGAACTGCAGAAGGTGAGGATCCAAATCCTCGGCTTCCGGTTCCCACAAAGGGAACTGGCTAACTAGGTACACCCAGTTGATTGGATGAGAAATTTTCATCGTTATTTGATTGGTGTGAAGTATGAACTCCTATATTCACCCGCTCGACTCTAATCATCTTGGGTTAAATATAATTATTGATAAATGCAACATTTTGTGAGGTCACAACTACAATGTCTCTAAATACTGAATCCGGAGAAAATGTAGTAAAAAATGCTACTGCGGGTATATGAAGTGGGAGTGCTTTTTGTCAGGGGTCGAATTCCAATGCCATTGACAAATTAGATCTCTCAGTCTTATTGTATGCAAAAACAAAGCTTTGTGGCGAATTGAAGCTCGACTATAAGGAAAAGGAAAAATGTTCGACCAGACGCGGAACATTCCGTTATTGTTTGCATTTCTAGTACTAGCACGGGGAAATCCTTGTACCTCAAACTAGATCCTATTACCTGGCTAAAGCCCTAATATCCCGTTACTATACGGGAGTGGAAACGAGTTTCCCTTGGCTTCCATCACAGAAGATGTTAGTAATAGCAACCCTTCAGTCAATGGAATCAGTAGCTACACTGACACCTGCACGAAAGTTGTTTTCTAATCGTAGTAATAACAGCAAGAAAGACAGCAGCATTCGAGGAGAATTCGACGAATTAGATCTACGGAGATCAAGATGTGGAACAAATGAAATCGCTTTACTCACGGCATTGCCATTTGTCTTGGGGAACTAGGAAGACGTTGATTCCCCGTCCCTCCCAATCCCTCTTTTGTCCATTCGCCCTCCTTTTTAACAGTGGTAACAATTTCCTCCCAAATTAGCTTAGGGTAGGATTGAGCAATCATTCCTGCCCGTTTGGTAACCATATCAATGCAAACCGGAATTCCATGTATTTTGGTAATTATATCAACGAGAAATACGTGTTTATTTTATAACTCTTTATTTATCTTATTAGAACACTGAGTTTAGGCACATATTGTTATAAGTGAGATGGTTGAGAAAGCATCAACATGAAGATGTGAACTTGATCATTCTTAGGCCGGAGTTAGTGTACAGATTGACACACCAATTGACATTCCATTTTGAGTCTCTGACTCATCCCCACCAATCTTGCTCTTTTGTGTGTATAAATATATACTTAGCTTTATAGTAATTAGAAAAGGATTGATTTTCATTCTGTAATTTACATAGAGCAACAGGTTCAATTTTTTTCCATGATCCTATGTCGCGTACCGTATCTCATCCCAAAATTACTACCTCGATAACGAAAGTTACGACCACTAAATTGCTATAAACATTAAGAAATCTATATCGAATTCGGATAGTTATCATCACGAGACGTCACTCCGCTCTTTTTTTTATCAGCTCGAGATTGTAACGGAGCCCCTAGGATGGTCAGCTGATGAGCCGAATGTGAAAGCAAGGCAGCAAGTGTGCATCATCTATACTGCTTGCCGTGTCTTGTTTCCTAAGCCTTATCTTCAAGGTTGCTTCACCCATGTGGGAGGCATAAAAGGAACAAGACATTATAAAGTCGTAACATTTCTTTCTGTTTGTCCAAAACATATGCAAGTCCCTAGTTTAATGGCTAGCCAACTCGAGCAAGCCAATCACACTGACCCTCCACTGGAGGAAACAAGATAAAAATAAAAGAGGAACAAGCCAATTCAATCGCAATAACGACTCGTAAGAGTAATGATTGAAAAGTTTAGGCAATCTAGACAATTGTGCCAATATAATAATATGGGAAGGATCGTGTTTGTCAATTGAACCGCCGCTGTAGACATTAATCAATTGGGGCAGCATTATGTACTTATTGTCAGCAGATGGGGGTGCTAATGTGGGACAATTCCTCGTATTTTTTTTTGGTTATATTCTGAGTCACCTATCTTTTTCTTCGAAATCATAGACATGAGTCGGACCAACTTTTCTTGTTTCCCTCGAGAAACGGATTGATGGTACAATAAAAGCTGAGTCGTGTCTCTATTTGCTGATTTAAGATTTCAGATCTATTTTCAGTGGTTTTACGAGTTGTATATTCGTTGGAAAATTCATATATCCCGAATCAAATCGTCCATTCATAAATGATATTGCATTTTATTTACGGCTGCATTCGGCCCGGCTTTCGCAAAGGATTTTGGACTTGTAAAAGTTCCTTGAGTGAAAGTTAGGACGTTTGGTAAAAAATTATTAGACCACTTTGAGTGAAACCCAGTATTGACAAAGCCTAGAGCCCAAGGCAGGGACGTTGGCATTTTTGCGTTTTCGAAAAGTCATTTACAGGAGTTTAATGACTTTTGTTCTCCTCATCTTGCCCTCACTAGTTTTCTCAGGTTCCATTTTCACCCTTCATGAGGATAGATCGTGGCTGGTTGCGAAGGAACTGGAGGAGCGCCGGTGTTGGGTTGCACAACATCGACACCACCTTGTTGACCTTCACCTAGGGTTTGCGCCAGCGCTTGAGGTGTTAGATTTGACGATAGCTTGTGAAACCGGCATATGTAGGCCTGGGGTCACGCAACACTGACACCGTCTTGCTTCGAGTCGCATGCTCTTGGCAACCCTCACCTAAGGTTGTGCCGATTATCGAAGGTCAGATGGGCAACTTGACTCTCGAAGGGCCAGATTTGGGAAGCTCAAGGTTGGACGACCTTGGTGGCAATCGCCTAGGGTCGTGCAACCTCGGCGGCTTTAGCCTAGATCCGTGTCGACTGTCAAAGGGCCAGATTTGGGAAGCTCGAGGTCGTATGATCTCAATGTTGCCTCGCTTGGGGTTGCGCGAGCTATCGGGTTCGCGACCTTGGAGATTGGTCCTTGCCGAAGCTTCATCGAAGGGCTACACCTTAGCTCCTCTTACTTCTTCATTGGCCCTCTCTTTTTTTTCTCTTCTTTTTTTTTTTTACTTCAAAGTTACTTTATTAAAACTCAATATTCCAAATGCCTATTTACTTTCAGCAAATACACTTTGAGTCAAAGATGTTTGCTAAAATGACTTTGCAATTTCCCAAAGGTTTGCCAAATGTACCCTACATGTGGCATGGCCAAATCCTAGCTAGAGTTGCTAGACTATACATGCATGTATGTTCACAAGCATTAGAGCACTTAATAACTATCAGCATCCATATGGAAATTTAAGATTATTAATGGATCAAGTTCCACAGGAACTATCACTTCTGCCGATTCTACTGCTATATCATAAATTGTTATAGAATTTTTGTGTATTGTTAGGAGGAATTAAGTATAATATATAGAGAAAATAAAATTTAATATTGAAAGATAGGAGAAATGGGCAACCTCTTCCCGAGCCGGCTAATATGACCGAATGACGACCCGACTGCTGATTTAATTTTTAGGCCGACATTGACCTGTTCAATTGGTTTATCTAGGTCAATCGATGCAACATGATACCAGGCAACAAACATTTCCTTCTATAAGATTTGGGAAACCATTGCTTCTCTCTCTTCTCACTATCTCGTTGATTATATCCATAGTTCTTGTTATAGTTGATACAGTCATAGCAAAGATGAAAAACTTACAAGCCATGGACCAGTCTTTCATATGGCAAATGGAAAAAGGCCATGGTCTAAATCTGATTCGCATATAAAACTAAGAAAAGCCCACCAAACCCAAATACTCAACTTGGGCTTACAAGTTATCATTTGAGTCCGGAGGCCCAATCCAACTTTTCGTAAGCCAAGCCCACCTTGTACTTGCATTGAATCAAACTCAATGGTTTTGTTTTTTTGCTTCCAATCTTTTGAATTTTGACATTTTAAGTTTTGTTACATGTTGAACAACATGAACATCTATAAATTCATGCATATGAAACTTTTTTAGGTCATTCGAAATTGTCGCGAATTTTCTCATGAATTTTTAAAAATCGCTAACATCGTCGCTCTTTTAATTTGTCTCGCAATTGATTTGCTCGGACTGAACAAGATTTTTCCTTACAAACTTTTTAAATCCGTGTGTTTTCCACTCTATATGACTAGCCGAAAAAGTACCCAAAATGATAATTTACGAGAGTTAGAATTATTATATATGTAGGTCAAAATCCTCAATTATCGTTTTTTTTTTTGCTTGCTTTTTTCTGGGATTACTTCCCGGCACGTCAAAGAATGTATATCCCAACACGCCAAATAATTTATGCTTGCTATTTCGATTGTTCTATGTTAGCAAAGATGATAACTTCAATTCCCTAAAACAATCAAGGCACGCGTGCGTTGGCTAGTTATTAAATAAAGTAACAAGAACCCCCTACTACTTTTGTTGACATCGATTTTTTCTTTCTTTTTCAAATATAGTCAATTACACTTTTCTCTAACAGATAATTTATCCATGAACAAATGCATACATTAATAATTGCACATTATCTCTCGCGTATTCCCATCCTTTTTACGTATTTCCATTTTAAAATTTACACTTTCGACCTCGATTTCGGATCATAAAATGACTTTCTTTTTCTTTCCATATATATGTGTGTGCAATTTTGTACTATTCATGAATTGTCCATTTTAATTAATATCTACCTAATATTTATCAATAGGGTGGTTTCATTTAATTTGCCTATATGTTAGCTTTCTTCTGTAAATGCAACGGGCGTGCACCTTTACTAGTTATTAGTAAAAAACCTCTTTCATTTAGATCGTGATGATGATGGAATAAATGTTCATATTAGACGAGTTCAAAAGGTGTATGTTTTCTCGCTAATTGGAATTAAGCCGCAAACGATGAGATTTCATGATCGATACCATAACCCCTTCATAACAATAGTGCAAGTGAGCCCTCTTCGCACTTGAAATTAGATCGACTTGACCTGATCGGTAATAAAAATCGAAACGGAATTGAGCAATAAACCAAGATCTGGTATGCAACCTCGATTCGGTTCGGCTCGAAAATTAATCCGAACACCAAATGATCATTTAAGGGTTATCGTTGGGTTCACCATTACCGCGCACGAAATTCACATGTGCATAGATTTTTCTTTTTTTTTTGTTGGTCACATTCATAATTGGATATGGGCGACACACGTGTCTCGTGGCCGGATAATCCCACATGCCCACCATTGAAAAGCGGACCTAATAAAATTCCTTGATTATAGCCTCGACGTGAACGAAGATCATTGCGCAAATTGGACCGAACAATGATGCCCTCAGCAATCATCGTATAAAGATTGGTCTTATCTTGCTGGCATGGCGTGCCGTGATTGGACCCACCCCCTTGTCTCCCTTCGACGAAACCTCGGCGTGGGACAATCGAAACCTCCCTCGAGGCTCGATCGTTACTGCGAAACGAACAGGGCTTATATTGATCGCCTCCTTTTCAATCTTTGTTTCTTGATGGGCAGCATTTGATCGGTTCGATTCGATCCGGTCGTCTCCATCTTCTTCCTTCTTCTTCTTCTTCCTTCTTCTCAAAGCAATCGCTCGTCTCTCTCTCTCTCTCTTCTCCGTGGGTATTCTTGTTCTTAAATTCATTCTCCGGGTAAGTCCCGCGTTGACCTCTCTCTCTGTGGATCCCCCCTTCTTCTGTTCTTGATTTCTTGATCTTCCGACAAGATATCGGACGAGTTCGGCGGTGATGTTGTTGTTTGTTTGCTCGTTCTTGGCTTGAAATTTTCATCTGGGCAATCATGGGTATTGCTGGATGTGTTAGGGGTTCTTAGTTGGCTTAGCTGGGTTTGTGTTTTAGCTTCTTTTCGTTTGTGGCTGTCATGGCATGGTTCATCCTCCGGTGTTATTGCGTCAAATTGTGTTCTTTTGATCTTTGGTAATAATGGGTATTGCTGGATATGTTAGGGTTCTTAGTTGGCTTAGCTGGGTTTGTGTTTTAGCTTCTTTTCGTTTGTGGCCGTCATGGGATGGTTTATTCTCCGGTGTTACTGCGTCAAATTGTGTTCTTTTGTTCTTTGGTTTCATGTTGGTGGGGGTGTCACAATTCAGGGGTGAAATTGCAGCTAAAGTGTCTGTCTTTCTTGTGCAGTTGGATTGAGTAAGGATGAACAAGAGCGTGTTTAAGCAGGAGCATGACTTTGGTATGTAATTGGCTATGCGCTGCTGTTTGGCACGTTGTCCGTATTATCTAAATGAAAGTAGAATTGAAATTTTGATGAACCTGGTTTTGACAACTGCAGAGAAGAGACGTGCCGAGGCGGCGAGAATAAGGGAGAAATATCCGGACAGGATTCCGGTGAGAGTTTTGAGTTGTTTGTGAATCTGCCCTGGTTCATACAGCAGTCTTATAATTGTCAGTGATTTAGATCATTTTTATTGGCTTAATTGGTAGATTCACATCTTACGTGAACTTGCATGGATTGTCGTCTTATTCATGCTTGCAACCGATATCAATAGAGTTGTGTTGCTAGAATTTCCTCTGCCAACCGTTGGGCCATGACAGAGTTGAAATTGAAAATGGTAGTTCTGGCATAAAAGTTACGAGTCACCCACAGGAATCACTGATTTGACAATATATGAATTGTGATATCAATATCGGATTGACATGTAAACCAAGGGTTGAAGATTAATTGGAGTGTTTTTCTCAGTGTATAGATCAATGTCATAGAAATGTTACGTGGTGCACGTATCCTTCTCAGGTTATCCTTAAGTACTTAACCTCAGATTCGTCTATATTCTAAGGAACTTTCAAGTAATTTGGAGTGTCTCATAGCTTTACCTATCCATGTCCAATTGCTGATCATAGTTATGTCCTCCTTCTCCTTTTCTTTATTTGCTTTTTATTTTAGTAAAACATAATTTTTTAGAGGAGATGCACAGAGGTCATTTGGTCAGTATGCATAATAAGCTGGCTAAGTGATACCTGGAGCAGAAGAAGAAAACAGAGACTGTTGAAAGATGAAATAGACATCCGAGTCGTTTGATTCCACAAGACTGCTATCCAGACAAGGAACTGAAAAGCACAGTCCCCACATAAATGTTTCATTTGCTTCTTGATCCGTGAACCTGACTTAGCAAGAGCTCTCTGTTCCTAGGATCTATCTGCAGGACCTTCTATGGCCATTGCAATTAAGCAACAATAGTGGAAAGTATTTAAGAGTTTGCCATGTTGGTGAGCAAAAGAATTTGGAGAAGATGCTAGTGATTATAAAAGTTCAAAGTAGATGATGAGGTATTCTCCTGATTGCTAGCGGGCTGCAGGTGAAGAAGCATCAATCACTGTGATGACCATTCAAATGCCTTTCGCCTGAATTCCATTCTAAGGAATCTGTTAAATGGCACTTTTCAACTTGACATGGTTTGGACATAGATTGGCTTAAGATATCGATTGAAAGATTGTCTCATGAGAAGTTCTCTTGCAAATATTCATCCTAGGAAGTTGATTTTTTCTGCAAGCTGGGTCACTTTCATCAAACTCTCTCAAGCTGCAGCATGTTTTCACTAGTCAATACTCTCATATAGCATTGACCCTCTTGAGGATATGTTATAAGCTTGACTCTTAAGCAAGCCACACAAATTACCAAACTGATTCCGTGTTTTTGGACTTCTGCCACTGAGAAAAATTAACGTCATCATTCAAAATATGGAACACACAGATTTAATAGTTGGTCGAGAATGTGATTATTCCGGGGACTTTGTAATGATGCATCAGTCCTACACCATTATCCGGGCAAGGTGATTTTGTTGGTTTTACTTTGTGACTGACCGGACAGTTTGCAGGATTTGTCTCTTATTTTCACTGGCAAAACCGTAATCTGTGGGAATTTTTTTTGTCGATGTCGTGTGGAACTTCTTTTCTGCTTATGCTAACATTTGTGCGGTAATCTTAAGGTGATTGTGGAGAAGGCGGAGCGAAGTGATATTCCCAACATCGACAAGAAAAAGTAAACCCTTTTTCATTGACTGCCATTATCATTTTCTTATCTGCACTTGTAGGAAGTCATAGCTGCAATACTTGACTTGTTTTGTACTGACTTCTTGTTGAAAACTTGCAGATATCTTGTCCCAGCCGACCTTACCGTGGGTCAGTTCGTCTATGTGATCAGGAAGAGAATTAAGCTGAGTGCCGAAAAGGCGATCTTCATATTTGTTGACAATGTCCTTCCACCCACAGGTACAGTACAATTGACTCATTTCACTTCACGCGGACATTCATTTTGTATATGATTTCCCTTTTCGTTACTTTTTTAACTGAAATCAAATGCTTTGAGGAGTCGTTTGTTTTAAAAAGTCCATTGCAGTTTCAACTAACAATGTATGTTCTCTCCACATCTCAGGAGCAATAATGTCTGCCATTTACGATGAGAAGAAAGATGAGGACGGGTTTCTCTATGTCACATACAGCGGAGAAAACACGTTCGGCGAAAACTGATTATGGCGAAGCGCTGCCCGTTCCTTCATCTCCGCCTCATTGCCATTAGTTTCCTCGAGCTGAACTCTGGCTTGTATATAAATATCCATTGTGCTTATGTGGGTAACCCATTCTGTGTATATAATAAGCATTTGTCAAAACCTATGATGCTAATGAAAAACTTAAGTACATAATACGACGCAATCGCTCCAGTCCAGTTTATGTACTGCAGATGGGCTGGTTGGACACACCCCCGAGCCAAAGATTCTGCAAGAATGCTTGGGTAGTTTCACTGGTATTTGAAGTTGATTTTTATCCTCAATTTGATTGCCCAGTGATTGAATGTTTGCTGCGGTTTTTCGAATATTTAGTAAAAAATTCTGATGTACAAATCACTGTTTCAATCCACTGGTCTATACCCGAGAAAAAAATTAAGAAATGCGCAGCATATGTTTACCGCTATTTGCGGTGATGTTTTCTTTTTTTTTTTTTGGTTGAAGGTGATGTTCTTATATAGTAGCTATGCAATTGCCTTGAAGGAACTCTCTTTAACACTTATAGTGTTGTGCATTTATATTCAAATTTCATAGTCATCCATAGGGCGTGAAATGGGTGTGTCAAGTCGGGTTGATAATTGTCTAACTCAAATTGGCTCATTTAACCCATATTGTCATTTTTTTTAATTATATAATACAATATTAGCGATTCATAATCGGCTCAACCCAAATCCAATTCATACATAACCCAACTCGGGCTTTAATTCTTAGCATTTTTTGTTTATTAATTTGTTGCCTTCTAAGAATGGGCAACTCTACAAATCAATTTGTCAAGTTGGCGAGAGAGCTCGGGTTTTTTTGGGCGGCTCGAGAGGTACGACTTCGCATGGCACATGAGCAACATGGAGGCATGTGGTCCATACCCGACCTGACCCGGACCCAACCTGTACTCGATCCGGTCCGGTCACATTGGTTTTCATTTTTATTTTTTTGGGTAATGGCCACGTCGATGGAAACAGAACAGCTCGTAGGTGGCTTATTTGGGCCTAGAGAAGTGCAAACGGGGCAATAGATTTAGAAGCACGGGTAAGGGGAGGATTGAGGTGGCATTACTCGAACCAGGTGGAGGCCTAATTGCTCAATTACGGAAGATGAGTCCTCGAACCCATTTCATCGCATGTCCAGCTCGGCCGACCCAGTCTCACCACCACCGGAGCCCCCACGATGCCGCCGTCGATCCCCCGAACCTAGTCGCCACACACCCTCACTCTCTATCTCCTTCTCACGAAGTCGGTTTTAAGGTTGCGAGCCTTGATCGGACGTGGCCTGTTGCTATGGCTATGACCTCATGACCACTTGGAGCGCCTGTCTTTGTTGACAGAGGGCATGACGGAGATTGTCGGAACAATTGAGGCTCGACGCTCTACAAGCGGCGGCGGACGATGATGGGCTAGACTCGGCTGCAGGCGAGACTCGATGGCAACATCCGCCACCTCGGTGGTGGCCTTGGTCTAAAAGGCTCAATTTCTGTTGCCTGATCATGGGTTCTCTAAAAACCCATTAAGACTCGATTTGATTAAACTTTAAGTTTTTGAACCTACTTTTATCTTAGCTTTTAAATATTTAAGAAACCAACACATATATTCTAATAAGATGAGTAAGAATAGGTCCACAACTCATTTTGACACCTCTAGTTACGTGATCAAGAACGATCTCTCCACGAATTTTGACGTCCAACTTTGATAGGAATGACTATTTAGAGCACACCCCTTTCTACTCTTCAAAACTCGAGTTCTACCCTTTTTTTTTTCGATCCTTGTATCGGGACTAAACCAAATCATCCAATTTTCACTTCACATCCCGACCCAAATAAACCCAATCAACATAACCGGTCAAACACGATATTCGAACCGAGTCATTTTCAAAGGGAAAGAACTCGAAAGCATGGTTTTTTGAACTGTTCAACTCAACATCGTTTGAGCTAGTGCTATCATCAATTACTAGCTTTCCTTCTTTCTTTCTAAGCTCCTCATCCCACGCGTTCCACCAACAATTCGATAAAGCAAAAAGGGGAAATAAAGGAAAAGTTCATCGGTCTCGAGTTCAAAAGGAGCGCGAGAAACACAAAACCGAACACTTGTCAGGAAGATCAGAATGAATCGCCTCCTGCAATTCTGATCATTTTGCCATTAATGGGGTTCGACACAAGTTGCCACAAAAGCTTAGCAAAAAATATATGAGACCTGCCGCTTCTCCCCACTCATTTCCAAGGGGAAGGAAAGCGACTTTTCGTGCCAAAGGAAACCGAGCGAAACTTTTGACTGAGGCAACAAAGAAATTCACCTGTCCCAGTTTTACCCTCTTCTTCATAGCATGTTTTTACTCCTGTGACAGACCTTTTCATTTTATTTTATTCTCCCGCAAAAAAAAAAAAAAAACATGCCCTGGTTTCAAAATAAACGGTTTCGGGTACATAGGTTTCGGATCAAAAACTTGGAATTTACCCTGTTAGAATCGGGTCCTGGCTTTTGGAATTGTGAGCCGAACCGGAACTGGCTGCTTCCTAATTTTATTACTACGATTATTTTGTTAGGAGCAATTTGTGCCATAGTGATTAAGGTAATGATGGATTTCTAAGAGTTTTGATATTCGAAATCAATTTTCAACATATCTACGGGTAGTGCCTCCACTCGAATGATCTACCTGCCTCACCTGAGCCGAGTTGAGTCTCCTTACTCCAGATATTTGTCTCTCTCTTTTCAAATAGAGTAACAAAAGAAACATAAAAAACGGTTCAGTTTACATATAAGTTTGGGAATTGAACCAGTCAAGACCCGCTGCCCAGTTCTTTACCCAAGAGCCTATTCGGCCCCTATGTGAGCCGGTCTAGAACCGATCGAGCATGGCCGGTTCGGTTTCGAAAGCAAACCGACCCGATTATTCACCCTATCGAAATCCCTCCCTGTCTGGAGTCGAAAATTTTGAAAATTTCAAATTGCTTGTAACAAGGGGACCGAGGAAAAAATATTTAATAATGGGTGTTCTCCATTCATTTTCCTTTTCCCTTAGACCTCCCAAACATAGCATAGGCTCTTTGACCCTGAAGCTTCCTATCCAATGTCAAACAAGCCTATTGCCGTCTTCTTTTAATCAGTACGAATGGACCGCTTCATCACTTTCTTAGAAATGTCGGATTTGACCGGAATTGCCTTTACTGACTATAGCTTCTTATGTTTTTCAAAAAAGAAAATGTTGCGCAAAATGGAGCGGACCAGACATATACACTTCAATTACTTTTATGTCCGTCTTAAATGACCATGAGATCTCTGAACGCTAGAGATCTCAGAATCGCTATCATTACACAGATGGTGGTAAGTCCTCATTTGCATGTGGTGTGTTCAATTGTCAACCGACTCCCACGAACATAGGACAAGGACGTGCGATTTGATTTTACTACGTCGTTGCTTGAATTGTCTTGCACGACAAAGGCTTAGGAATCACGTTGATTAATTCAATCTTCAATGTCGCCTTTTTTTGCCGCATTTTAACACTTAAGCTTTCTCTCCCCATCAAGATATATCATTGCGAGCTATGTAAGTGAACGGAGCTAATGGAACATGCGGTATGATTTTATTACTTGTGAATTGTCCCTATTGTGGGGGACAAAACTTTCCCTTAACACCCCAAATCGGGGTCCGATCAAAATGATAGTAACTTTATACGTTGAAAAAGGTGCTATCTCGACAAATGAATTTGCATGTACTTATTTACTATGCGACATATCAAAATATTGATTATTATATTAAGATGGTAACAATCATTAGATGGTATGTCGTCTTTTTCGAGATGATAACCGTCACTAGATAGTCATCTTTTTATCAAAACAATTCTCTGTTGAAATCATGTCGTCTTTTTAGTAGATGCTCCGTCGAAACCACAAGAACCACTAGGAGACTAACCTCAAACCAGCTTTTAATTATTGAAAGTGCAGTTCATAATTCTGTAATGGACAATGTTTTCTTCCGATCACCCTTTTGATTATACGGGCTACAAATTAAAGGGAATATCGCCAACTTGCAAAAATTACCTAATATAAACAAAGGCAATGTTCACGTTTGAAACCACCGAGTATAAAGGGGGATAAAATACTTATCTCCGAGAGACCACAGGAACCACGGATCCTAGAAGAACCTCGAACCGACTTTCAATTTTCGAAAACGTGGCTCATTATTCTACAATGGACCGTGTTTTCCTCCAATCACCCTTTTTGGTTAATCGGGCTATAAATTGAAGTGGAGATTACCAACTTTTGAAATTACCTAAATATAAACACGGGCGATGTTCAAGCCACTAAGTAAAACGGGGGAGGAAATACTCGTCTCCAAGAAGACCATAGGAACCACCATGATCCTAGACCAACTTCGAACTAGCTTTTCAACCCATGACAACGTAGCTCGTCATTTAGTAACGGGTCATCCTTTCCTCCACTCACCCTTTTGATTAAACGGGCTACAAATCGAAGTGGAGATACCTAAATATAAACACAGGCAATGGCCCGTTTGGTTCAGCATTCCAAATGAGTATTTGGCCTCTAAAGTCCCTTGGTCAAACGCAAATGGCATTTGGCAATTTTTTTTACTCACTTTGGAGAGATGCAATTGCATTTCCAATGCTCTCCAAGGGACCTTTGGCCAATGCTCCTCTGGAGATGTTTTGCGAAGTTGCATTTTTCGAATGCAACTTGGACTATTCATGAACACTGTTCATGAACAGTAGACCGAGGCTCCGGTGGTCGGCGACCGTCGCTTGAGGGCTCGCCTGACCCCGGCGACCACCGCACAGGGGGGGCGACCCCGGCCGGCCGCACTTTGGGGTCGCCGGACCCGAGCGTCGCACTTTGGATCAGCGACCTAGGCCAAGCTTTGCCTCGCGCAACCCTAGGCGGCCGCGCCAAGGTCGCGACCCTAGGCGGCGATGCCCTGTGCGATGGTAGTCGCCGGAGACCAGATCGGCGCCATTGGCGGTTGGTACGCGTGATCCGGATCTGTCGGCGACGGTGGTTGGCGTATTTGTAGCTCGGTGGAGCTTTTTTTTTTTTGGAAAAAAAAATTGACAAAAGTCCTTTTAACTCAAGTTGATTTTAAAAAATACTTACCAAATACCACTCGCATTTTGAAAAATCTGTTTAGTCCAAAGATATTTATATTCTTCCAAATGCATTCTCTCAAAATTGAACCAAACGGAGCCAATATCCAATGGTCATATCCACCGGGTACAACGGGGGATCGGAAGCAAGTTTTGTTGGACCATGAGGGCTCCGAACGATGATGGATCATCACAATAGGCCGCCTGTAGAATGACCCTTTTCTTCCTTGGCCAGCACATAGGCATGGTGGGACGTGTAGTCACAGCACAGGGGCAATAAATGACGCATTGACCGTGGAGTGAAAGTTTCAACATCAGCAAGCAGCAGCAGCGGCCGCGCCGAGAGAGAGAGACAGAGAGGCGCACACACCCAGAGCCACAGCCCTTTCAAAGCTAGAATTGGCAAAATTTGGACATGATTTCGACGGAGCGTGTACTAAAAAGACAGGATCTGGATATAGAGATGGGAGATGGAGAGAGCGGGGGGGGGGGAGGTCATGCCTGCCTGTCGACGCCAACAACACAGGGGAGAGGAGCAAATCCCCGATCCGACGGCGGGGGTTGGGGGGCAGCGCAGGGGTGGGAAGGGGAGGGGCTCTGCTGCGGCCAGCCGACGGCTGCGATGCCTCGCGCGTACGGTGGCGGGGGACGTCCCATTTGTCGGCGTCTGGGGAATCCCCAGGACGGCTACCGCGACAGTAAATGCTTTTTTTTCTTTCTCTTTTTTTGGCCCCCCACCTCCTCCCCCCTTACCCCTCCCCTGCAACCACTCGTTTTGTCTTTCTTCGTGTCCCACCGCACACAGCCCCCTGCGTTTGCCCCACCTGCTGTTGTCTTTTGCTCTTCTTCCCTTCCGTATTTTCCCCCCCCTCTTTTTATCTCCCTCTTCCTTGTCTCTTGCTTTTGTCTTTTTTTCTTCTTTCCTTTTAGTTTTTATTTAGGATTAACGCCACGAAGAATCTCCAACCGATATACTTACGATACACATTTATCTTAAATTAATTTTTTGTGGTCACCGAAACCTTAAATCGATACGCTTTCGACAAATTTATCTCGAATTAATTTTTTTTACCACAAAAAATCACGAACCGGTATGCTTGTAACGAATTTAACCTTTGTTGCTGTACGTTAAATTGGATTAATACTACGAAAAACTGCAAACCGGATCCTAAACTTGTACACCCGTCAACCGTACTCGGAAATTTGATGGTAAAATTTAATAGAAATTAACGGATGATAAATTTGTCACGGGTGTATCGATGTAGGATTTTTGGTGTTTAAAAAATTAGTTCAGGGTAAAATTGTCACAAGTGTACCAGTTCGAAGTTTTTCGTGAAATTAACCCTTTTATTTATTCAACATCTTAAGCGGCTCCCTTTGGATTCTCAATATTCAGTTAAGAGGTAACCTTACCAAAAGAAAGAGCCAAATCTCCTAGAAGGGCATCCGTGGCCTATCCCGATCCTTTTGAGTGGACTCCACGAATATATTATTTATTTTAACTTGCCGATGCCTGCAAAACCTCATCCCCCAATTGCCTCCAAATTTTTTTCTTTTTGGAGAGTGGGAATGCCCCCTATTCTATTTACAATATCAAAGTATTGGATTATAACCTTTTCTGAACTTGCTAAAGTCCGATTTCCTCTTTCTTGTCTGTTGTTTCTATTTTTCTAGATTTATCTATTCAATAACTATCATCTCGATTGGAAGTTGATATGAATTCTAAATTGGTTTGATCGGTTCGATTGTATATCCAATGTGAATATTGTATCGGACTACTCCTTCTAACGAACTGTTCATTTCGATTCTTTTTCTTTTAATGTGCAACGAGAAAAATCATAATGTTAGAAGGATAAATCTCATGTTCGCGAAACATTTCGCTAAATACGAGTGAAGTATGGGCAAAAGTCAAGATGAGCAACCCGGCTCCAAATTTTGCGCCGATGAGGTCAAATCTATATTTGAGAAATTAAGACCACCTTCGCAATGGTGGCAACTCTCAAGCGCTTATCATCAACGAAGGTACAGAGAGGGACGGTAACAAAAGTGACCACCATCATCCTAGTGGGCTCTCTCTAGAGTTTGTCCAACAAGATATAAATTACATTTTCGATAACTATCGTATCTTATCGTATCTTAGATTTTCTAAACACTTCATGCGCTAGAAATGGATTATATCCGTATCCTCTCATCTATTGTGTTTTGCCCCGGAAAAAAAGGAAAAAAAAAAGAAGAAGATCGAACGCGACAAACGCAAGGAATTTTTTTTTTTATAAAATCGTCCCTTGTTCTATCCAATTCCACTTCTCGGCCACCAAATGAAAACGAAAGGTTAGCCAAATGCTAACGTTCGTGTACATTTTCAAATGCATACGTGCTCATGCAAGTCATCAGCGCAAATTCAGAAAGGTAATAAAAGCATCGTTCGGTTCATCATTGCCCTTGGGGTATCCGTGTTCTTTCCTTTTGGGCTACACCATTTGGCCAAATCAAGGAGTATTGACTAATCGCAGAAGCGAGAATTCTGCAAATACCCTTCTTTTAGGGTTGTGGGAAAACATTGCACGTACTTATTCTGATCAAGGTGCCATGTGGAAATTGTTTGATAGCTCGACCTAAAGTTTAAGCTATAAAATGGAAAGAAGATGCATGCGTGAATATAAGATTATGATACATCTTGCAATCGAGCGATATGTGATTATATATTCCATTTCATGCGCATATTGTAAATGAAAACTGTATTTACATGGTACATAAAGCTGAAGGATGGCGAATAAACGAAATAAAGAGTTCACAGCAAAACAAAATAGATGAAAGTAGCTAAGTGAAACTTGACTTCGATATTACGTGCATGGTGAATTATATGTGCTTAAAACTCAAAAGCTTACGCTATAAAGTAGCGGAGTTGAGATAAATTTCATAAGCATGCGATGTGATAAGTTACTGCTCGATAAAAATGAAAAGATATGATTAAGTCGAACAAAATAGTTTTTACAAATGAGTACTCCACTGCACTTGTTAAATGACAAAATAAAATATTGAATATATCGTTTGATGCATTATTTTTCTCGTGTTATGTCTGATCGATGATTTGGAAGTCAGAGCAAATCTCACTAAGTACCTTGGATAAATGCTGATAAGAACCTAAATAACCAAAAACGATTTTGTCAAACACTCCAGTAAAGGAAGCTTATCGTGTGTAGTTAGCGCATTGAAAATGAAAAATATTTCTTTATTAAGCACACGGTTAGGGAGCGCTGGGCCTCTGGTTGAAACATGTTTCTAAGCAAACATACCATTACGAGTAACTAGCTGCAATTAATGAAACCCTGATGAAAAACACTGCAGGCGAGGGCCCAGGCTTCTGTTATCTGACAAACACGTTAAGCCAGGACCAATGAACAAAAACTGGAGAGAGTCGCCAAAAAAAACAGCAGTGTAGTTTCCACTTGAATTCGTCGCCAATGGGGTTGCAATGCGCAGTTGCAGTTGCAGTTGCAGGCATTCGACGACTGGGTTGGAGCTTTTGCACGCGTCGTCCTCACGCATGTAATTATCAACTTAACATGCATGAACATTCAATAAGATGAATGATTGAATTAGGATTGAAACGTATTGATTCGTGTCAATATATCGTTCAAGCGTATCGTGCTGTGTCGTTTCTCAATTAACCTTTCTTCCGTAATTCGACTTTTTGCTTCGTATTGTGTTCGTGTCTCGCTTGTTCGTGTCATGCAAAAATGTCGTGCTCAAACCGTCGATCCTAGCTATTTTCAACTAAGGTTGATAATTTTCGGCATGACGATTGAGTCATACCTTTTTGGGCCAAAAAAAGAAGCATAATTCACTTGAGCTTAGACATCATACAAACCCAACCGACCCAATTCCAATGGAAGATTAAACAACTTTCATTGGAATATGATTTGATTTACTACAAAATAACACAAGATTCAAATGGTCATACACATGCAAAATATGAGTCTATATCCAACAAAGATTATGTGCAAAAACAATAACTGGGCCAAAGAAAGCAAAAGATGGAATTTTTATGGCGCAATAGGGCAGTAAGACCGTGCACTCCACCATAAAAATTGCGAGATAATAAGAGAAAATCAACAACAAAATAGTTAAGAGCATGCTCAGATTTTTATGTGGTTCAATTGGAGCGTTTGTCCACTGAAAAAGCAAATGAAAAAAGTTCCACTTCAAACGAGAGAAATTTACACACTATAATTGATCAATCTGTCCGGTATTCCAAACTCAATAGTCTTAACCTAGTTAGTCAGCACAATCTGTCACAATATTCTAATCAAGAAAATTCACAAAGAGAGACCACGACACCCTCCCAAGACGAGTATCGCGTAACAACGAGAGATGGATCAAAACAAGGTTCGAAATGCGAATTTTACATCGATGAATGGGGCTCCCGTCACGTGCCATGCATTTCTAGGCACGCAAGAGGGCGCAAACCTCTTGGCTTGGACACCCAATCCTATTTTTCCCATTAGCGCGGGTGCCACGGAAGACCCTCTCCGGATTTATCTTCACTTCGATCTTTAACTCCAGCCACTCGTCTAAAACACTGATTCGACATCTTTCTATCTAAATTAACAAGGCCCCGTTCGCTTCGACGAACGTAAAAGCCAAAAGAACTCGATATATTACTCGAATTTGAGAAAACCGCACGCGAATTTAAGTGTCGATGTTCGTATACTGTAATAATAGTTACGAATGTTTCAAATACAAAAAGGAGAGTCGAGATGCATTTCAGATCAGGCAAATCTCCCCTCACACATCAACCCATTAATGCGGTCTTTCTTTTACCTTCCAAAATTCTTCTTTCCTTTTTTTTTTTCCTCAATATTTACAACCGTTGTCCACCGAGAACTGAGAAAGGACACTGACCCCCCTTGGTCTTGTCATTTACCACTCAACTCACCACCACCACCACCACCACCACCACGCCAACCCCCAACCAGCGCGAGAGAGAGAGAGAGAGAGAGAGAGAGAGAGGCCAACCATACGCAGAGAACCAGATGGTTAGGGTTTTTGGGACCTGAGCTGTGCTCTCTCTCTCTCTCTCTCTCTCATTGTAAACAGCAACCAAAAAGAAAAGGAAAAAGAAAAGTTCTCTTTTGATTTCTCTCTCTCAGTCTCTCTCATGTCACTGGCCGTTGATATATAATACTATTTGTTTGAGTTAAGATGTGATGTAATCTAATGTAATCTAATTGATATGGGGCGTAGAGCTTTGAGCACTTGCTATAAATTCAGAATAGCCCCTTCCCCCCTCCCTTGCTCCTCCTCCTCCTCCTCCTATAAAATAGTGATAATCCTACCAATACGTGACACAACCTCTCTCTCTCCTCTGCGTTTCATTGGTAACAGTAGTACTACTATCTGTCGCAGGCGCCGTTCTCCTTTCTTGCACTCCTCCCTGTGAATATTTATCCCCTCTCTTTCTCTCTCTCTCTCTCTCTCTCTCTCCCTCTCTCTCTAACATCATCTCTTCCATTAACATCCCATCTGTCTCGCTCAACTCTCTGCTCGCTCTAACGATCATAATTCTTGCAATCCGCCTTACCTTTCGAGCGAGAGCCGAAGATGGTGAGCCCCCAGTTGAATTTCTTGAATTTCTCCGAGCTCTCTCCATCGGGCAACGCTCGAATTCTTGATTTTTCTTCTTATGCCTGCTTGTTTTGTTGTGTTTTCTTCTTGTTCTTCGAACAGTTTGTGGGTCAAGCGCTCCAGCAGCAGCTTCCGAGGTGGCTGCAGGCGCTGCTGACGGAGAAGTTCTTTAACGCCTGCATAATTCACGAGGAGGTCCGCAAGAACGAGAAGAACATCTTCTGCTTGGACTGCAGCACCAGCTTGTGCCCTCACTGCTTCTCTTTCCATCGCTCCCACCGCCTCTTGCAGGTGGGTCCTCTCTCTCTCTCTCACGCTCATTTCTGGGTCTGATTCGAGAAGGTGTGAAACGGTTTGATTGATTCTCAGATAAGGAGGTACGTGTACCACGATGTCATACGGCTGGACGATGCTGCGAAGCTGATCGACTGTGCTTATGTCCAAGTGAGTGCAAAGAGAGCAAGAATAATTCGAATTCTTTGATCTTTCACCACCCCACCCTCTCTCTCTCTCTGAATTGTGGGCTTTGCCTCTATTCTGTCCTGGCGATGTTTCATGGCTCGCTGGAGTGTATAATCTCTCCTGTTGGATTCTTAATACTCTATAAGAGTAAACTGTTTCTTGGTCTCACGGGACATCAGATATGGCCTCTTCTATTTCAAATGGATAGTTAGATTAAATTATACTGACAAGGGAAGCACAAGGGCATGGGTCTGTCTGTTTTCTTTTTATAAAAAAGAACACCATGTTTCATTTTCAAAGAGTCCTTTAAGGTTTCTTTTCTACTTTATTTTTTTGGGGTTTCTTGATTTTGCAGGCATACATAACAAACAGTGCAAAAGTGGTATTTTTGAACCAGAGGCCACAGGCGAAGCAGTGCAGAGGCTCCGGTAACACCTGCAGCACTTGCGAAAGGAGCCTCCAAGACCCTTTTCTCTTCTGTTCTCTTTATTGCAAGGTACTTCAAAAAAAATAACTAAAAATAAAAGCTGATAGTGATAACTACGGAGTTAACGAAGCTGATGAAATCTCCATTAAAGCTCTGCTTCTGTTTATTAATTACCCCAATAGCGACTTCTTGGTTCCTTGCTCTTCTCTAGGGTTTCTAGTCTCTCTTTTTACTCTTTATCATTTTTCTTGTTTGCATCAGCACTTCAATTCAATTGGGTTCTCCAGGTTTCCCTATAACTCTCCAAATTATTGGAATTTTAGCAACCTAAGTTGAGTAAATTCATCTGGGTTTTGTGAAGAATCTAATTATCCTCCCTTTTTAGTTCTCTGGTCTCTCTCTAGTTGACTTCTTTTTTTTTTTTTTTTTGGGCGTGCAGATTGACTACCTCATTAGGACAGAAGGTGGGCTCTCCAAGTATCTCCTGGAGTGCAACTTCTTGCCCTTGCCTGAACCGGGCCTGGACGACGGCCTCATGACCCCCGACTCGGTCCTCGAGCCGGCCAGCTCGAACCGGACCAACTCCAGCGGATCCGGAGGGTCTGGCGGGGTCGGGTGCAGGGCCCTCGCCTGCACTGCTGCCACCGACTTCGTCGTGAGGAAGAAGCGGACCAGCGTGCTGGTTTGCAACAGCCCGTGCAGGCCGGTCGAACCGGCTTCGGCGAGCCTGATGAACCGGAGGAAGAAGACTCCTCATAGGGCTCCTCTTTATTGAAAACATTGGGGGTATGGTCGAAGGGATGGTATATTTGGCAGATTGACCTTCATTACTTCTTAGGTGAAAAGGAATGGAAATTTTCAGGGAATTAGTGGCAGAACATCTCCCAATTTTGTTGAGAGAGTGCTCTTTCTTTCTGGTCTAGGAGGTGATTTCTGTCTAACTTATATAAGTTCTTCAATGGCCTTTTCTTTTCTATTTTCTTTTTAATTTCATGTAGAGGTGTTACAGCAAGTGATAGTTTAGTGACAGAACTTGGTCATTGCCTTTTTTTATCCCATTTCAGGGTTAATTAGAAGATATGTATATCTGACTACTTAGTGATACTCCTCATTGTGCTTAGCTGACTATTCTTAAGGAATCTTGTTTCTCTTTTGTTCCGCTTGATGAATTTGCAATGCTGTAAAATATTAATTTTCTTAGGATTTTCCTTGCCTCACGAATTTCTTCAGCATGTTTGTCAGAGTCCTGATCTCATTATCAGCTTCGAAGGATTTCTTCTAGCCATGGTACTGGTAGGTTGTATGGCTTTTGGGATTACTGTGATTGAATTGTGCAGGAATATGTTGAAGAGAGAATCAGATGTCAACAAAAAAAAAGGCCATGAATTTATCTTTCAATTAATGGGAATGTTAGAAAAATAAATAAAAAGTAAATTTAGTCTACACTTTCTTTTGCTTTGTAATTTGAAATTTTAGTACGTTTCTGGTTGATTGATTGCGTATTGAGGAGAGGACTTAGAGAAATTATGCGACAAAAAAAATGAATGATCGCTCGTATTACTTGTAGATATAAATAAATGAAAATTATTTTTATAAATTACGAAAATATTTATACATAAATTATTGTTGTTGGGGGTACGAAAATATTTCTCATTGGTTAATTTATTTTAAGCAATATAAGAAATTATTTTTTAAATTATTTATTTTTGTGAAATAAACGTGGTCTCATTGATAAATAAGTTTATCCAGATTTGAGAAAAAGTGAGGGCTAATAATCAAAAAAAGAATGGAAAAAGTTTATTTCCATTCCAACTCTTCCAACTTTGAAACAAAAATAAAAGTTATGGGTCCAAGAAAAATACTCCCTTCTTATGTATGTATATGAAAATATGCATGCATTTGTTTCTCATCTAAAATAAATCTCATATGTAATGGCCCTTCATAAGGATTAATCTCGGGTGGTGACTCTAATAGAAGAGTGGTGGTTCTATTAAGCCAGCACGTACCTAAACAAAACCCTTTTAGGAATGTTTTTATTTATTACCAATTCACCAAACTTTGTAGGTCTTGTCAAAGAATATATGATATTGTACCCAAAGATCACGTGAAAGGGAAAGATTGCTAACCCATGCGATGCAATTCAAAAGAGCAAGAAACAGTTCAGCCTCGTTTTTCTTGGGATTTCCATGGGAAGGGATGAGATTGGGAAAGGGGAAGGCGGAGGGTTGGGGCGAGTTAAGTGCTGTACAGGTTCGTTGACTAGTGGTAGGACTAGGAGAGAGTGAACAGGAACCCTAGGAGGGAGAAACAGCGAGGAAGATGACAACGTTGTGTCCCACAAATCTTGATGGAAATCCTGGGATTTTGCGAGCCCCAACACCAGCCAAACCACACACACACGGACACGCCAGGGCTCTTCGTTTGTCTTTGCTTTCCTTTTCTAGTTCCCAAGGACAGAGATTGTTGTTGACAAACTAAACTAGAGAGGGGGGGCAACAGCAACGGTTCTCTTTTATTTCTTTTTGTTCGTTTGTTATTTGCCTCCTCTTCCCAATTTCTCTCCATTTGAGGAGAGAGCAAGACCCGCTACTAAGTCAGTAATACAGTAGAGAATTCCAAGCATAGACAAGGACAATAGCAAAAAAGAAAAAATCATAGATAAGGAAACTAATCTCCTTGAAGATCTTATTAATGTGTGACTCCGTCGTGCTTGTTGTACTTGTTGAGCAATAGTTAATGAAAGTTTTACGGTTTTCATAGCATTGTCTTTCTTGTGTTAATGTGCTCATCATGTTAAAGTCTTCAAACTATGTAAGGTATGATAGCTCCCTTTTTAATAGTGTGTTTTGTTAAGGAGTATTCTTGGGGCACTGCTCGATGAGAAAATATTTGAGTAGTGAAATGTTAATTGCGCAATACCATGAAGACAATTAGTGCATTGAAAATTATAATAATTTTTATTTGGTTAATTAATGAGTGGTCTGAGGTATTTTTTAGTAAACTCCCTTACTAATTGAAGTGATTAAAAAGAGTAAGCATATTCATTCAAGTTCTAAACACTCACTAATACTCTCCCTCAACATACGCATTAGCGTATTGTCAACGGGTAATCCTCGAGGCACTTAATAAGAGTGCTTAATTGCATACATTTTGGTTTTCAAATGTAATTACGCAAAACCCAATAATCTACATACATTGTAGCAAAATAGACTTCTAGATATTAAATACACTAAATTTAATGGAATGGATTTTTCTTTTTCAAACAAAATTTTAAGAGCTTCGCCAAGAAAGTGAAAATAAAAAGAAAATATTTTGAAATCTCAATGTGCATACAGATATTTAATTATGTTATTATTTTCATACATGCGATATAATTGATTATGTACTTATGAAGTAGAGAGAAATATATGAAGTGTCCAACTATATCATGTTCTAGATATACACGATAACTGTAACATCCTTAATTTTAGTCAATGGGAAATGGCTATGGTTTAAGTTTGGCGGTTTTTCAATCGGAGTTAATTTTACTCTTGTTCTGGAAAACTCATATTCGAATCCTCTATACCCCTTTCGTTTTGTTGCTTTTGTGGAGACTTCTGTGATCCAAATTTCCAAACACTTCCTTTTTCAAAGTTTCTCCAAATATCTTGATGTTTTACATACTTTAATTTCAAAATTTTTGGACTTGATATGAGTAGTATAATATCCTAATTTCTGACCGTGTAAAATTGCCTAGAATGGGTATTTTTGTGATGTTCACACTTTGTCGATTTTTTACAAACTTTTTTGGGTCGAATTTGAACAAACTTCCTTCACAAAAGTTGTTGAGAACTTCTTTCTATATAACATATATAAATTTAGGAATTTTTCGAGATAATTTGGATTCTGAAAAGAGCTTACTTTGAGAAGCAACAGTTCTATTCTAGCGAACTGTTTTTAGTCTGTCTTTGAGCTATTAAAAATTTGTGTTTAAAGAAAGATTTAGATTTCGTGTTCACCATGGAAAATGTTTGTTAAGATATTTTTTTATAATATATTAAAAATTGAGAATTTTTGGAGTCCTTTTACTATGTTTTCAAGTCCGATTTTGTGAATAGTGCAAAACTGCCAGTTTCGTCAGATTTCACATATTCATCATTTTATATGAGAACGTTGGAATCTCAATATGAAGTCTTCTGGTGATTTAATGTGCTCATCCTGAGCTTTCAAATGAGTTATGTTAAACTTTGATTGGAGGTCACACGAAGGGGAAACTGAGAGACAAGAAAGAGGGTTCTAGAAAGCAAAACTTGGTGAGCAAGTTGGTCAAATCTTGGTGAAGAAGTTAATCAAAACTTGGTGAGCAAACGGTCAAAACTTGGGGAACAAGTTGGCTTGCCTATAAATAGGCTTAGTTTCCCCCCTTAGTTACCACACACACTTCCTCTTTTTCTCTCATCTCTCATTCTCACGCCTCTCTCTCATCACTCACCCTCACACCAAACACTTCTTTCGTTTTCTCGCCATTTGCCGCCGCCGACCGCCGTAAACGTTTTATTGTGATTATTGATGAGTGAATTCCCTAACACTTGGGATAGCGTGGTGTGTTATGTGATTGGAAGGTGACATGTAAGTAGATTCCTTAATCTCGGGATAGGAAGTTGTGATGCGTTGTTGGCCCGAGTTCTCACCCAAGCTTTTGTTGAGACTTACGTGTTGTTGTTTGTCTCGATGGTACATGCATCGCTTATTACCATGCTTGATGTTCTCATCCATGCTTGTTGAGATATAAGAGGATAGGACGTGGTGTTATAAGTTTAGCTCAAGTAGTGACCGTGTCTGTGATGTTCGATGTTTGCATGAGTGCTTATTGTTTTGCTTCGTAATCGTAAATCAAGGCACGTACGAGTCACGAAACGGGGTGTCTTATGGCCTCATACTCATGTTGTGGCGTCATGGGATGAGTTCGTCTTGATGTGGGTTTATATTGAGGTGTGTAGATCCGAACCAAGTTCGGCTCCGAGCCGGCGCTTGGCATAGCGGACCGAACCACGTGCCCTCGATCGCGACCCTCATGATTGGCGAATATTCTAGAGATCATGATTACACAAGCATGGCACGCCTTTGGGCTTGATTGCATAGACTAATGAAATCAAGATAATAAATCGGTTTGTGTGACTCATGATGTGTGATCACTAAATAAAAGAAGCAGACCGTTATCACATAGCATTGGCGGTGATGCCTTGGTAAACTAGCGCCGAGATGCTCTAGTTAAGCTAGGATGCCTAAGT
This sequence comes from Syzygium grande, assembly GCA_024733475.1. Lineage (NCBI taxonomy): Eukaryota > Viridiplantae > Streptophyta > Magnoliopsida > Myrtales > Myrtaceae > Syzygium > Syzygium grande. Next base: position 31,450,921 of record JAMXDD010000001.1, read on the forward strand.
TGAGCCCGGATGCCTCAGGTGAACTAGCCCCGGGATGCCTCGGTTGAGCTGGGATGCCTAGCATGAAATTGGATGCCTTAGTTGAGTCAGGATGCCTTGGTTGAGCTAGGATGACTATACATGAATCTTATATGTGTGCCGATATGTGAGAAATGAAGTCTATATATGTGCTTGTATGTGTGCTTATTGATAAGTCGAATTTATGTAACCGGATAAAGGTGAGTTTCCATGTGAACATAGCAAGGGCAATGTCAAAGTTTTTGCTATTGATATGCCATCGATATAAGGCGGGGAAAATATTTGTATGCGTTAGCACGACGGCGAGATATCATCTTGCACGAGTATTAGTGAATTTACTCATTGAGTCTCCTCGACTCATCCCCCGTTATTTTTCCTTTTCAGGTCCGTAAGATGGAGGATGACATAGAGGAGCTAGGATTAACCTCAGCCTTCGTTGTGATATGATTTGTACGTAGGAACAACCCGTGGAAAAAGGGTTTGTAAAATATGTTTACGTAAAATGGCAATGATGTGTCTTGCCTATTATGTTTTTCTTGGTTTCCGGGGATAAGATAAGGATGTTACATATTAATACAGGGTTTGCTCATGATGCTTGTCATAACCCCATTGTTTGTTCCAATTGTGATTATCCCGAATTAATTACTTCCGCTTGTGCTTAGTCAAAGATAATAACGAACGGGATGTCACACTAATAACCCCAAGGGGGGGGCGTTACAATAACAATCGATTCGCCTACATTCAACATCATAGACTTCATTATCATATTCATCGAATTTGAAGGTGTAAAAGTGTAATATGACGGTTTTTTTATTATGAATAAATATTTAAATAAATTTAAAGATAAGAACCCATGTGAAGCATGGACAGGACCGCTAGCATTGCATTGAATCTGTACATTTTCTTAATTACTTGCTTAACAAGTGCATCGAGGCACTAATTTAATTTAAAAAATTATTTGAAAAGTGCCCTCCGTGCACTTGCTAACTAATCCAATGAGGAAATATTGCAATTTTTGATAATTTTCAATGTGTTGAGTATTCTCGTGATATGCATAAATAATCCTTTAAATATTGCATCTCTTTAGTAAACATGCTTAAGGAGCGCCTTGAGGGTATTCCTTAACAAGACCGTTTTAGAAAATCCTACGTGTTAAGAGACAATCATCAACTTCACTAAATAATAGCTTTGCTATTTTCAAAGCATAATTAAAGTCTTCACACTGAGCAACCGCATGACCCTCCAAAATAAAAGGCACAGACAAATATTAATTTCATGTCCATCGAATGCTCACTATTGAATATTTTCTGAACGACCTATATTCTCAATATCTTTTTCTTATAAAATTCGTGTTTAACCTAAATCGAAATCTCATTTAATTCTACACTACACCAAATATTCGAAAGAAATAAATATATTGGATATATTGACATCCACAGTCAGCCATTGTTGAGACGAACTAACCTGAGAGAGGAAGAACGAAAAAAAGAAAGAAAAGAAAAGAAATTGCAAATATTGTCATTATTAGCGCCAGTTTTGGCTGTGCCGTTCTGATCAAAATTGACTAGATAAATTGCATTGGCAACTTGTTCAAAGGTTTAGGACTCAATTGGCCAAATCAAAAGGTTTATAAATGAATTGACACAATAACAATATGTTTAAGATTTTTTTGATAATTTTCCTCAATAATGACTTTGTTTAGTGGCATGTGCATTTCCACTCATTGTATTGTAGAAAGGAAAAATCTTCTAGAGCGTGCTTGGTCAGACAAACTCTCTTCCTAAGTAAGGATAAGAGGCAATTACAATATGATGATCACCATCATGCCGGGGCTTGGACCACCTCGCGGTGGTTGCCTTTATGTCAAGGTTTCAATCATCTCGTGCTCTTGTTGCCCGAGGTCGCGTTTCACCAAAAAATAAATGGAAATGGAAAAAAAATGAAAAATATTTTTTTAGGGTTTTGTATTACTCTAATTTACTACTTTACCGGTGAATTTTATACTATTTTTCTCAACTATATTAGAAATGTTTGCCTATTTATTCTGTTAGTATTTATAAATATTAATTATCAAAACAAAACAATTACTAAAGCATATCTTATAATCTCTTTAATACATACATATATACATAAATATATACATACATACATATATATATACATACACACACATATATAAATATATATACTGGCTTGGAATTTTTGCCCAAACTTGCCCAACAATCCTAAAAATCCAAGCTACCAGCCGGCTTGGGATGCCTGCCCATTGATCAGGTCTACTAACAAGTTGTAGAGGTTCGATCTCATACAAGCCAGTTACCGATTGTTGAGCGTAGCATGCCCGCCCATTGATAAGGTGATTAGATCTCACACGACAATTACCACTCTTTTGTCTCAACTCCTTCAACGCGTAGCTTTTCTCCTTTTATATCCTGTTTTATTCTTGCATTTTCCAAATTTCGACGTCCTCTCTAGATATGATAAAAAAATCTCACGCCACAGGTGGGATAATCTTATCTTATCCTACTTACATCCCAACTCTCAATGTAATCTACTCGAGATGGGACACCAATCAACAGGATAACTGGATAATCAGACAAGTGCATTAGGGTTTTTTCCTAGGATTTGCCTTCTTCTTTCTTTCTCGTTCTCAGGTGCTTTCTTTTTCCCTCTCTTTCATCCTTGACCAGTACAATAATACTAGCTCATCTTGTCTACCCTCTCCAAAGCCTTGTATGACCCATTTTTGGATATGAATAGTAGATTTTCCCATGTCCTGAATTACCTCTTGAACCTAAAATTTCTGATCTTCTAAACAATGTTCAATGCAACATTGCCCAAAGAAATCCGCGTTTTTCTTTACCATTGCATATCTACTTGTGAATGCATGGATCGCCTTGCATAAACATGTTCCTGATAAACATTTCGTGCCGTGATTTGTCCAAATCGTTAGGGTTTTCTTGATTTCTTTGCTGATATTTCTAAACCTCTTTCCGATAAAGTAAATCAATGAAGTCACCAAACTAGGAATTAATATCTCACATTTCTTGTCCATAACCACAACGATCCTCCCATATAACGTGGATTATGAACCATGCTTTGCTCATAAGGCATGTCCAGAACATTTTTACTCTTTAACCTCCGGCTCTTCCACTGACATTATGATAAGCATGGGGCCTCGTCCAACAACTGATGTTAGATTAGTGTACGCTAAGTTACACAATTGTAATTGTAAATTGTTTTCTCATGTTTTAGAAAAGTTTATTTGGTTCAATATGGTTTCGTAATATCTAGTTGGAAAGCTCTTTGTGTCTGGTTCGTAATGCATCAAGTTCCATGCAATTTGAAGGCTTCTAGGAAAAACTTATGACCAAAATGCCAGAGACCAATCAGTTTTTGTCTTGAAAATTGAAAAGTTCGGTGTCTTGGAACTTGCTTATATGCTTAAATGAATGTTCCATGTTGTGTCTTTTTTGGTAAATTTTATATAATTATTGAGTACTCCGCATTATATTTTTATTTTAGAGTTAGTGTTGGTATTCATATTTTGTCCATGGATTATTGGTCGTGTTTTCTTGAGAAATGGAAAGTTAGGCGCCTTGGAATTTTCCTAATGCTTTACATAATTCCAAGGTTTCTAACTTAATGCTAACTTATTTTGGGCTAAAAAAATATTTTTTTGCCCCCGCGAGATTTCGAAGAAATGTACGCTTAAGTCACTACTAGATATTTCCAATTCACTTTGCCCCCCAAACCGATACAAACTAATGCATAATTTGAAAACCATGAGAACATAGTTTGCTACGGATAAGGAAGATTTACGCAATGTTAATATTACCATATATTACGTTAGGTGTAAGAACATAATTTTAAATTTTACAATAATCATTGATCAAAATTTGCCCTTACTAAGAAGAATTTCTAGATAAACCCTTCCATAGTTTCCTTCGACTTTAAGAGTATTTTTGGTCAATAAAGTTATCTCTTGGGGATTTAAATATCATTTAAATTATGTATCGTAAAATAAGAATATGAACCTTGGTGAACTCTTTATAACAAATTCTGTGTTTATAAGTATATGGCCATGAAGGTAAATAATTGCTTCATTGCATTGTGCATGGGGATTTCTCTTAAGATTAGACACACTAATACAATAAAATAGAGAGTAAACGGACAAGAAAAGAAAATCGTGACACAAAGTTTTATCCTTATTCACTCTTAAATTAGGAACTCCTATGCCTTCTTGTCAATGGGGAGTATGAATCATGTCCTAACAATTTCTTACACTTTAAGGACTCAATTCACTCACCAGAAGGTTCCCATGAATGCCCACAAGTAGGGGTGAGCATGGTTTCAGGTTCTACTTTGGAAACTGAGAACTTGACTAGTGGGATTTCAGGTTCTAAGGTACACAGAATAGGTTCTAGGTTCTAAAAATTGGGAAACTTGTTCTTCAAACAATGTGTGGGTCAAGCACACCAGCAGCAGCTTCCGAGGTGGCTGCGGGCGCTGCTGACGGAGAAGCTCTTCAACGCCTGCATAATTCACGAGGAGGTCCGCAAGAACGAGAAGAACATCTTCTGCTTGGACTGCAGCACCAGCTTGTGCCCTCACTGCTTCTCTTTCCATCGCTCCCACCGCCTCTTGCAGGTTGGTCCTCTCTCTCTCTCTCTCTCTCACACACACACACACACACACACACACACACACACACTTTCATTTCTGGGTCTGATTCGAGAAGGTGTGAAACGGTTTGATTGATTCTCAGATAAGGAGGTACGTGTACCACGATGTCATCCGGCTGGACGATGCTGCGAAGCTGATCGACTGTGCTTATGTCCAAGTGAGTGCAAAGAGAGCAAGAATAATTCGAATTCTTTGATCTTTCACCACCCCACCCTCTCTCTCTCTCTGTGAATTACGGGCTTTGCCTCTATTCTGTCCTGGTGATGTTTCATGGCTCGCTGGAGTGTGATATCTCTCCTGTTGAATTCTTGGTACTCTATAAGAGTAAATTGTTTCCTGGTCTCACGGGACATCAGATATGGCCTCTTCTATTTCAAATGGATGGTTAGATTAAATTATACTGACAAGGGAAGCACAAGGACATGGGTGTGTGTGTTTTCTTTTTATGAAAAAGAACATGTTTCATTTTCAAGGCTTCCTTTAAGGTTTCTTTTCCACTTACTTTATTTTTGTGGGGTTTCTTGATTTTGCAGGCATACATAACAAACAGTGCAAAAGTGGTATTTTTGAACCAGAGGCCACAGGCGAAGCAGTGCAGAGGCTCCGGTAACACCTGCAGCACTTGCGAAAGGAGCCTCCAAGACCCTTTTCTCTTCTGTTCTCTTTATTGTAAGGTACTTCAAAATGAAATAAATGAAAATAAAAGCTGATAGTGATATAAAATTATAGCTGAAGTGATATAAAGGAGCCTCCAAGACCCTTTGCTATTTCTTGTAGCCCTTGTTTGTTTGAGTCGTTACACCTTTGCACCTGTCGGGATACTTGTTGTGTCGCCTCAAGTGTGAGATTTTTGTGTACGACTATTTTCTCTGTATGACTCACTTTGAAAAGTATATAAAATTTTTACTTTACCCAAAAAAAAAAAAAGCTGATAGTGATAACTATGGAGTTAATGAAGCTGATGAAACCTCCACTAAAGCTCTGCTTCTGTTTATTAATTACCCCAATAGCGACTTCTTGGTTCTTTGTTCTTCTCTAGGGTTTCTAGTCTCTCTTTTTACTCTTGATCATTTTTCTTGCTTGTATCAGTACTTCAATTGAATTGGTTTCTCGGGTTTCCCTACAACTCTCCAAATTATCGGAATTTTGGCAACCTAAGCTGAGTAAATTCATCCGGGTTTTGTCAAGATTCTAATTATTTTCCCTTTTTTGCTCTCTAGTCTCTCGCTAGTTAACTTCTGTTTTTTTTTTCTGCGTGCAGATTGACTACCTCATTAGGACAGAAGGTGGGCTCTCCAAGTATCCCCTGGAGTGCAAGTTCTTGCCCTTGTCTGAACCGAGCCTGGACGACGGCCTCATGACCCCCGCCTCGGTCCTCGAGCCAGCCGGCTCGAACCGGACCAACTCCAGGGGATCCTGAGGTCCGGCGGGGTCAGGTGCAGGGCCCTCGCCTGCACCGCCGCCACTGACTTTGTAGTGAGGAAGAAACGGACCAGTGTGTTGGTTTGCAGCAGCCCTTGCAGGCCGGTCGAACCAGCTTCGGCGAGCCTGATGAACCGGAGGAAGAAGACTCCTCATAGGGCTCCTCTATATTGAAAACATTGGGGGTATGGTCAAAGGGATGGTATATTTGGCTGATTGACTTTCATTACTTCTTAGGTGAAAAGGAATGGAAAATTTCAGGGAATTAGTGGGAGAACGTCTCCCAATTTTGTTGAGAGAGTGCTCTCTCTTTCTGGTCAAGGAGGTGGTTTCTGTCTGAACTTATATAAGTTCTTCAATGGCTTTTTTTTTTTCTATTTCATTTTAATTTCATGTAGAGAGGTTACAGCAAGTAATAGTTTAGTGACAGAACTTGGTCAATGCCTTTTTTTATCCCATTTCAGCGTTAATTAGAAGATATGTATATCTGACTACTTAGTGATACTCTCATTGTGCTTATCTGACTATTTTTGAGGAATCTCGTTTCTCTTCTGGTGCCCCTTATGAATTTGCAATGCTGTAAAATACAAATTTTCTTAGGATTTTCCTTGCCTCATGATTTTCTTCAGCATGTTTGTCAGGGCCCAAAGATTTCGTCTAGTCGCGGTAGGTTGTACAGCTTTTGGGATATTTTGATTGAATTAAACAGAATATGTTGAAGAGAGAATCGGACGTCAACTAGAAATCAGGACATGAATTTATCTTTCAACTAATGGGAATGTTGGAAAAATAGATGAAAAGTAAATATGATCTACACTTTCTTTTGCTTTTTAATTTGAAATTTTAGTTAGTTTGTGGTTGATAGATTGCGTATTAAAGAGAGGACTTAGAGAAATGATGTGTAAGGAAATGTAAATTAACTTATGTGTATTTGTTTTGCGAAAAATGAATGATTTTAAAATACTTTCTTAAAAACAATTGTTTATAAAAAGAACAAATCAAAAATATTTTCATTGTTAGTAATGAAAACATTTCCATTGACTAATTATTTTAATTAATATTAACGACTGTTTTTGAAAAAAAATTTCAAAATCATTCATTAGGCTCCATTTGTACCGTGAAAAATAAATGATTTGAAAAATATTTTATTCATTTTTAGATATAAATTGTTGTTGAAAATGAAAATATTTTTTATTGACTAATTATATTAAGCGACACAAGAAATCCTTTTTAGAAAAGTATGTTTGAAATTATTTTATTTATTGCGAAACAAACGAAATATTATTGATTTTTCAATTTATTCAGATTTGAGAAAAAGTGAGCGGCAATAATCGACAAAAGAATGGAAGAAGTGCATTTCCATATAAACTCTTCCAACTTTTAAACAAAAATAATAATATGGACCCAAGAAAAATACTCCCCTCTTATGTATGTATATGTAAATATGCATGCATGTATTTCTCATAAAAAATAAATCTCAAATGTAATGGTCTTTTTCCACCTGTTGCCTGAAATTTCCAATAAACCGAGTTCAGATTGAGCAAGCCCCGCCTTCATTAGGGTTAATCTCGGTTCAGTGTCTCTAATAAAAGAGTTATGGTGCCATCAAGCCAACTCATGCGTAAACAAAACCCTTTCAGGAATGTTTTTATTTATTACCAATTCACCAAACTTCGTAGGTCTTGTCAAAGAATGTATGGTATTGTACCCAAAGATCACATGAAAGGGAGAGATTGCTAACCCATGCGATACAATTCAAAGGAGCAAGAAACAGTTCAGCCTCGTTTTTCTTGGGATTTTCATGGGAAGGGATGAGATTGGGAAAGGAGAAGGTGGGTGCTGTACAGGTTCGTGACCAGTGGTGGGAGAGAGTGAACAGGAACCCTAGAAGGGAGAAACAGTGAGGAAGATGACAACGTTGTGTCCCACAAATCTTGATGGAAATCCTGGGATTTCGCAAGCCCCAACACCAACCAAACCACACACACACGGACACGCCAGGACTCTTCGTTTGTCTTTGCTTTCCTTTTCTAGTTCCCAAGGACAGAGATTGTTGTTGACAAACTAAACTAGAGAGGGGGGGCAACAGCAACGGTTCTCTTTTATTTCTTTTTGTTCGTTTGTTTTTTGCCTCCTCTTCCCAATTTCTCTCCATTTGAGGAGAGAGCAAGACCCACAGCGTAGTCAGTAATACAATAGAGAATTCCAATCATAGACAAGGACATTAGCAAAAAAGAAAAAATCATAGATAAGGAAACTAATCTCCTTGAAGATCTTATTAATGTGACTCCGCCGTGCTTGTTGTACTTGTTGAGTAACAATTAAGGAAAGTTTTACGGTTTTCAAAGCATTGTCTTTCTTGTGTTAATGTGCTCATCATGTTAAAGTCTTCAAACTATGTAAGGTATGATAGCTCCCTTTTTAATGGTGTGTTTTGTTAATGAGTATTCTTGGGGCACTTGTTAGATATGCTCGATGATAAAATATTTGAGTTGTGAAATATTAATTGCATGATACCATGAAGACAACTAGTGCATTGAAAATTATAATATTTTTTATTTGGTTAATTAACGAGTGGTTGGAGGCATTTTTTTAGCAAACTCCCTTACTAATTGAAGTGATTAAAAAGAGTAAGCATATTCATTCAAGTTCTAAACATCTCACTAGTACTCTCTCCCTCAGCATATGCATTAGGGTATTGTTAACGGGTAATTCTCGAGACACTCGTTAAGAATGCTTAATTGGATACATTTTGGTTTTCAAATTTAATTACACAAAACCCAAGAATCTACATAAATTATAGTAAAATAGACTTCTAGTTATTAAATACACTAAATTTAATGGAATCAATCTTTTCCTTTTCAAACAAAATCTAAAGAGCTTCGCCAATAAAGTGAAAATTAAAGGAAAATATTTTGAAATCTCAATGTGCATACAGATATTTAATTATGTTATTATTTTCATACATGCAACGAAATTGATTTTGTACTTATGAAGTAGAGAAAAATATATGAAAGTGTCCAACTATATCTTGATCTAGATATACACAATAACAATCGATTCATCTACATTCAACGCCATAGACTCCATTATCATGTTCATCGAATTTGAAGGTGTAAAAGTGTAATATGAGTATTCTTGTTATAAATAAATATTTAAATAAATTTAAAGATAAGAACCACTGTGAAGCATGGACAAGAGCACTAGCTTTGCATTGAATCTGTACATTTTCTTTAATTACTTGCTTGACAAGTGCACCACGGCACTAGTTAAAAAAAATATTATTTGAAAAGTGCCCTCAAGGCACTTGCTAACTAATCCAACGAGGAAATATTGCAATTTCTGATAATTCTAAATGTGTTGAGTATTCTTGTGATAAGCATAAATAATCCTTTAAATATCGTATATCTCTTTTGTAAACATGCTTAAAGAGCGCCTTAAGGGTATTCTTTAACAAAACCCTTTTACAAAATCCTAATTGTTAAGAGCCAATCAACTTCACTAAATAATAGCTTCGCTATTTCCAAAGCACAATCAAAGTCTTCACACTGGGCAACCACAAGACCCTCCAAAATAAAATGCACAGACAGATATTAATATCAAGTCCATCGAATACACGCTATTGAGTATTTTCCGAATGACTTGTATTCTCAATATCTTTTTCTTATAAAATTCATGTTTAACCTAAATCGAAATCTCATATAATTCTACGCTTCACCAAATATTCGAAAGAAATAAATATATTAGATATATCGACATCCACAATCAGCTGGAGTGATGCAGAAATTTCCCATAACTGCTTTGAAAAATAAAACAACTATTTTCCATGAAATTATAGTGGGAATGTCAATAAATACTTTCCCTGACATTCGAAAGCCGGACCAAAACACTTAGCATGGGATTTTTCATTTCTTGACGTGCACTTTGGTCCCGGGAGCTCGGAAGGAAGGGTATACATATCGCGATGCTGATGCAAGTCGGTCAAAAGAGCTGCGTCCGATGTGTTTGAACGCATTGAATTCGTGGCTCGAAGTGTCGTTTTCCTTGCATTAACTTTTTCGCTTATCTGCTCATGTTATCGTGCTGTCCCCTCTCGCTCTCGGATTTTCTTCAAGGAAAGATCCAGATTTAACGATACGCATGAGGCTGTCGTTTTCCATGTTTTGCCTATCGGCTATAGAGTTCGAATGTGTAGCTTTGCCTCTTTTTGTCTCGCGTCCTCCACCACATTTGTTGTGACGTGTGGAGAGGATTCGGAGATTTTCTATTTTGTTTTTGGCGCTGTGGGGGTTCGATTTCACGAGAAAGTGAATCGGGAGATGGAGGGGTAGATGACAAATTCGGCGATGCAAGTCCCATGGAGATTTATTCAGATTATCGATATTCCAACATCTGAGCACTCGTTTGAACTAATATGAACATAGGTAATGCTTGAAAAATTAGGGCAAACATCCTAGAAGTGAAAAACCTAATATGAAGACAAATGTTTCACATGTGCGCATGCTGAGTTCTTATCTACCAGTGCGTCAAATTAATGATAGTGTTGCTGTTGAGATGTACGTGTGAGGGTGTTTAACAAAATAATCCTACATTGGAGGTGTGGTGTAAGAGGGTGTAGTTGGTCTATTATAGTTAACCCATAACTCATTAGTTTTAACTATTGAGCGAAAGTGAATTCAATGGATATGTTGATGAGTTCGGATTTGGTGGGAGAAAAATTAACAAAAAAGTTTTAAACTTATTGCATTTGTGCTAATTCAGTTCCAAATCTTTCTAATCCATTTGAATCTTTTCTATGAGACCAAGGTCAACAATGGTTACCAGTTATTGCTGCATCTTTTGAAAATTTGCCAATATAGTCAATCTGCCAATTTTAGGTGGAAATTATTGATGTGGACATTGATCATCCTATATGACATGATTGGTGCTGATGTGGATAATTTATGAAATTTTTTCTATTATATATATTTTCATTTTTTCTTCGTTGGTCGTTGGGCCTCAGTGATGGCTGGTGATGACTAGTGAGGGTCTTGCCAAATTTGGCGAGGTTTCGGACAAGCACTGAGCTCACCCTAGTGGGGCCAATCGTGGCAAGGGTGAGCCTCGCTTGAGGCCGATGAGGGCAAGGTCATTGCCTGTGGCTGGTTGTTGACCATCGTTGAGGGAAGTGACTGGCAGAGGAAAAATGAAAAAGAAAAGCAAAGAAATTGCAAAAATTGTTCACGTTAGCGCCGGTCCCAACTGTACCATGTAGGATGATCGATCGATTTCCGATCAAAATTGATTGGCTGAACTATATTGTCAAATTGTCAAAAGGTTTATGACTCAATTGACTAAATTGAAAGGTTTAAGACTGAATTGACACAATTACAATAGGTTTAGGACTTTTTTGATAATTTTTCCCAATAATGACTTTGTTTTGTGGCATATATTTCCACTCATTGTACTGTAGAAAGGAAATATCTTCTAGAGCGTGCTCGGTCATACAAACTCTCTTCCTAAATATGGATAAGAGGCAATTACAATATGACGATTATCGTCATGCCCGGGCTTGGACCACCTCGCGGTGGTTGCCTTTACGTCAAGGTTTCAACCATCTCGTGCTCTTGTTGCCCGAGGTCGTGTTTTAGCAAAAAATAAATGGAAATGGAAAACAAATGAAAAATAATTTTAGGGTTTTGTGTTAGTCTAATTTATTACTTGACCTGTGAATTTTATACTATTTTTCTCTTCCATACAAGAAATGTTTGCCTATTTATTCTGTTAGTATTTATAAATATTAATTATTAAAACAAAACAATTACTAAAGCATTTCTTATAAACTCTTTAATACATACATACATACACATATATACCAGCTTGGAATTTTTTCCTAGACTTGCCCAACAAGCCTAAAAAATCCAAGCTATGGTCGGTTTGGGATGCCTACCCATTGATCAGGTCTAATGATAAATTGTAGCGGTTAGATCTCATACAACGGTCACCGATTGTTGAGCGCAGGATGCTTGCCCATTAATCAGGTGATCAGATCTCACACGACAATCACTGTTCTTTCGTCTCAACTCCTTCAACACTCAACTTTTCTCCTTTTATATCCCGTTTTATTTTTGCATTTTTCATATTTCTACATCCTCTTTGGATATGATAAAAAAATCTCACGCCACAGGTGGGATAATCATTGTCCTCCTTACATCCCAACTCTCAATGTAATCTACTCGAGATAGGACACCAATCAAGAGGATAATCACACAAGTTGCAAACGCTGCATTAGGGTTTTTCATCTTTTATTTTCTTCTTTCATTCTCGGTCTCATGTGCTTTCTTTTTTCCTCTCTTTCATCCTTGACCAGTACAATAATACTAGCTCATCTTGTCTACCCTCTCCAAATCCTTGTGTGACCCATTTTTGAATATGAATAGTGAATTTTTCTGGTCCTAAATTACCTCTCGAACCTAAAATTTCTAATCTTCAATACCAAGCTCGATGCCACATTGCCCAAAGTAATCTCTGTTCTGCTTTACCATTGCCTATCTACTTGTGAATTCATGGATTGCCTTACATAAACATGTTCCTGATAAACCTTTCGTGGCCGTGATTTGTCCAAATCGTTAGGGTTTTCTTGATTTCTTAGCTGATAAAAATAAGTCAATGAAGTCACCAAACTAGGAATTAATATCTCACATTTCTTGTCCATGACCACAATGATCCTCCCAAATAACGTGGATTATGAACCATGCTTTGCTCAAGAGGCATGTCCAGAACATTTTTGTCTTTAACCTCTGGCTCTTCTACTGACATTATGATGAGCATTAGGCCTCATCCAACAACTGATGCTAGATTAGCATAGGCTAAGTTACACAATTGTAATAGTAAATTGTTTTCTCATGTTTTGGAAAAGTTCATGTGGTTCAATATGGTTTCGTAATATCTAGTTGGAAAGCTCTTTGTGTCTGGTTTGTAATGCATCGAGTTCCATGCAATTTGAAGTCTTCTAGGAAAAAAATATGACCAAAATGCCAGAGACCAATCAGTTTTTGTCTTGAAAATTGAAAAGTTGGGTGTCTTAGAACTTGCTTATGCTTTAATGAATGTTCTATGTTGTGTCTTTTTTAGTAAATTTTATATAATTATTGAGTCCTCCGCATTATATTTTTATTTTATAGTTAGTGTTGGTATTCATGTTTTGTCCATGGATTATTTTTCGTGTTTATCTTGAGAAATGAAAAGTTAGGCGCCTTGGAATTTTCCTAAAGCTTTACATAATTCCAAGGTTTCTAACTTAATGCTAACTTATTTTGGGCTAAAATATAGATTTTCACCCCCATGGAAATTTCTAAGAAATAATGTACGGTGAAGTCACTACTATATATTTGCATTTCACTTTGCCCCCCAGTTGATAAAAACTAATAAACGATTTGAAAACCATGAGAACATAGTTGCTACGGATAAGGAATTGTAAGAACAATTTTGACAATAATCATTGATCAAATTTTGCCCTATCTAAGAAGAATTTCTAGATAAACTCTCCTTCAATTTTAAGAGTATTTTTTTTTGTCAATAAACGTATCTCTTGGATTAAAATATCATTTAAATTATGTATCGTAAAATAAGAATATGGACCTTGGCGAACTCTTTATAAAGAAATATGTGTTTATAAGTATATGGCCACAAAGGTAAATAATTGCTTCATTGCACCATGCATGAGCATTTTCTTTTGGATTAGACGTACAAATATAACGAAATAGAGAGTAAAAAGACGAAAAAGAGAAATCGAGACACAATATTTTATCTTGATTCACCCTTAAACTGGGGATCTTATGCCTTCTTGTTAATGAAGAGTGTGAACCACACGTCAACAATTTCTTATATTCAAAGGACTTAATTCACTCACTGGAAGGTTCCCATGGATGCCACAGGTCAGAACATATATAGTTTGTGCATGGATTGACTTTGACATTTTTAATTTTTGCTTAATTAAAAACTTGTAGCTCAAGCACTTTGACTTTTAAAACTTGAAACTGTCGAAATTTTCACATGATACAAATATTGACATGTAAATTCATTAACAATATTTCGATATTCCTTTTTAATTAAAAAGGAGATAAAAGAAGGAGATCTCCAAAGCTGGTACATGCATATATAGATGTTGGAAAAATAAATTATTAGTGTTGCATTTTTTCCACTCTCTTTTTAGTTAAAACACTTCTCAACATAATAATCTATCTATATTGCACTTTGTGGGTCTCACTTTTTAGCATCCCTTTTCTGCCAATGTTTAAAAAAAAATGTTTGTTACATTTTTTTTTGGTTGTGTCTCTTTTCTTTTATCAATTTTCTAAATCTTTTCTTGTGGGTTGCATGTTCACTTTTTTTGTTTTCTTCACTCTCTACGTTCTCTTTTATGTAGCCAGTCATAGCAATAAATAAGTAGAGAAATGGAGACTTCCATGCTTGTGTAAGCAGAGGCAACTGAACTGGTCATCATGACCCACGACAACACCTTCTCAAGCCACCTAAGTAAAGGCTTTGCGCCACATGTCTTACGACAGCAAGGAGATAGTGTTTGCAGAGAGTGGCGCATACTAGCGGAGCATGAAAAGGTTGTGCACTCTACATTTGATGAGCCCTTGGAGTAGTATGCGCCAATGAGGAGGAGGAGATGGGAAGGGTAATGGGGAGGTTGAGGGCGGTGGCCTTAAGGCATACCCTTCACAATTTAAAACATTTCATCGAAAAACCCTTATATGTACAAAGAATCAATAAAATTCACAAAAGCAACGTTACTCACAAGCAAATTCTCTTGGTATTTCATTGCCTCCTAGAGCCTGACAATCAATTTCCTCACCTTCTCCCAATCTAGCTATTGAAAATATCCACCGATCAATTTGCTAAATTTCCTTACAAAGAGCGTGGATTATATTGAGATTGAGTGAGTTAAATCGGTAGCCGCATAAATGGAGTTGTCAAGGAGAAGGGCTTTGTCGACATCTTGGTGGCGGGTTGATGTGGCTCTGCCTATGATACGTGAGCATAAGGACGTGACCTTCATGATTTTCCATTTCTCTGCCTCTCGAGAGAGAACAAAGTTGAACCAAAAGAGAGAGAGAGAATAATGAGAATGAAGAAGATTAAGAAAAATAAAAAATCAATAAAAAAAGTGACAAATGGATGCTAAATAGTGGGACCCACAAAGCGTAATATTGTCAGAATACTGTACATTAAGGAGTGTTTTAGCTATAAAGAGAGTGGAAAAAGCGTGACCCATTATCGGAGATAGATAGTTCAAATAAGAGGCTAAGGGTGCGCATGGCAATAATTTTGTGCCCGGAAACTGATTCTGCTCGGAAATTATTCTTTTTTATTCTATGCCTGAGAACTGATTCTGAGCATTTGAAGGCGTTTGATAACGGTTCAAAATTTCGATTCCTGAAATAGAAAAAGAACATAAATGCGTTTGGTAACGGCACAAAATTTCTTTTTATTAATAATATTTTAATAATATTTTTAAATTTTTTATTTATATTTTTTCTTTTTATTTTCTTTTCCTCCTTCTTGGCCATGGCCTAGTCGTCGGCCATGTCATCGGCCATAGGCTAGGGGCGACGAGGGTGAGGGCTAGACCCTCACGGCCTGGGCGAGGGTCGCTCTGGCCAGATCGGGCGAGGGCCGCGGCGCCCTCGCCGATGGTCGGCCCTCACCAGTTGTGTCGCCAGTGGTCGATGGCCGAAGAATGAAGAAGAAGAACAACAAAAAGAACGAGAAAGAAGAAGAAGAAGAAGAAAAAAATTTCTTTTTCAATTCTGATTTTTATTCCCAGAATCAAGAAAGCTATTTTCTTTTGCTTTTTGGTTCTGTTCCAAAACCGATTCTAGAAATAATTTTTTGCGAATTTGTGCCCAAGCATAAAAATTTTAACAAATAGAA
This sequence comes from Syzygium grande, assembly GCA_024733475.1. Taxonomy (NCBI): domain Eukaryota; kingdom Viridiplantae; phylum Streptophyta; class Magnoliopsida; order Myrtales; family Myrtaceae; genus Syzygium; species Syzygium grande. Next base: position 31,466,971 of record JAMXDD010000001.1, read on the forward strand.
TTTCTATTTTCAAATTGATTTTGAGAATAAAAGAATAGAAATTTTCATTATTTGGTACTTTATCGAACGGGCCCTAAAAGTTTCAAACCATAAAAGAGGTCAAATCAAGACCTAGACATTATAAAGGGGCAAGAGATCTCATGGCTCTTTTCTGTACTCGAGGAATCCAAATTTCCATCACGGCCGGTACGGTTATAACAATGTATGTTTTTATCATAATTTCAATACGAAACATCATGACACACACACATATATATATATGTTGAAATTTTTTTCAGTAAATGGCCGTAGTATATAGTTCGCATAGTTTAAGGTGAGTGTTTCAAGCCCTCATGCCATGCCGGTTCAATACCTCGAACCCAGGTGCTTTACGCTCTGCACCCACCTCGTCCCTCGTCCCCTGTTTCGCTCGTCTTCCGAAGCTCGCAAGGCCACCACCAGCAATCACAAACCCACCACCTTCTCCTTCCGTAAATCGGCCCCCACCCCTCTCTTGTCCGATCGCAGGCCCCGCCCTCGGACCAGGCTCGAAGCTCTCGATCGAGTGGTCGACGACCTCGAGGCCTCGAAGGCCAATGGCGTCACCATCGACGTCGGGATCTTCGCTTCCGTTCTCGAGGCTTGCTACCAGTTACGGGCCTTCGATCATGGCGCTCGGGTTCACCGCTTGATACCCACCAACCTGCTGAGGCGGAACGTGGGGTTGTCGTCGAAGCTGCTGCGGCTGTACGCCGCGAGCGGCCGCGCCGGCGATGCCCACGAGGTGTTCGACCAAATGCCCAGGCGGGACGCGTCGGCCTTCGCGTGGAACTCGCTCATCTCGGGGTACGCCGAGCTGGGTCAGTACGAGGATGCCCTCGCGCTCTACTTTCAGATGGAGGAAGAGGGTGTCGAGCCCGACCGGTATACTTTCCCCCGAGTTCTGAAGGCTTGTGCTGGAATTGGGTCTATTCGGATTGGCGAGGCGGTGCACAGGCACGCGGTCCGTACCGGGTTCGTTTGCGATTGCTTTGTGCTCAACTCGCTCGTTGACATGTATGCCAAGTGCGGCGACATTGTTCAGGCTCGCAAGGTGTTCGACAAAATGCCGAGTAGAGATTTGGTTTCTTGGAATACAATGTTGACGGGTTACGTACGTCATGGGCTTTTGGTGGAGGCGGTGGATTTATTTCATAGGATGCTCCAGGATGGATTTCGGCCGGATTCAGTGGCAATATCCGCAATGCTAACTGGTATTCCATCATTGAAGCTTGGGCTCCAAGTGCACGGTTGGGTTGTTCGGCTAGGATTGGAGTGGACCTTGTCCATTGCCAATTCTTTGATTGTTGTCTATTCTAATCACGGGATGTTAGATAAAGCGTGTTGGGTTTTTGACAACATGGCTGAACGGGACATTGTGTCGTGGAATGCTATTATATCTGCCCACTCCAAACTCCCTCATGCCCTGTCATATTATGAGCAAATGGAAAGGGCTGATGTTTTGCCAGATTGCATTACATTTGTGGCATTGCTATCAACCCTTGCTCACTTGGGTCTCGTCAAAGATGGTGAAACGTTGTTTGCAAGAATGAGAGAGAAATATGGAATTGAACCCAGCATGGAGCACTATTCTTGTATGGTTAATCTGTATGCAAGGAAAGGGATGGTTGATGAGGCTTATGCGATGATTGTAGAAAGAATGGAGTTTGAGGCTGGCCCAACTGTATGGGGAGCTCTGCTGCATGCTTGCTATGTTCATGGCAACGTCAAAATAGGAGAAGTCGCTGCCGAAAAGCTCTTTGAACTGGAGCCAGATAATGAACACAATTATGCGCTTCTAATTAATATTTATGAGAATGCTGGAAGATTGGATGATGTGGAGAAGATGAGAATTATGTTGGTGGAGCGAGGGCTAGAATTGGAGACTTGCTAGGCTGCACTAAAGGGGAAGGGTTAGAACCTGTGAGATTTCGTTTGTAATATCCTGGAATTTTACATGTACATATCGAAAGGAGCATGTAATTCTTGATCTTGACCCTTGTACGATCTTCCTCTATGGATGGATTGTGACAACAGTCAAGAGATAATTACCTTAAATTTCACTTACCAAAGCTGATTATTTGAGATGGTTGTGAGAGATTGGTTCGACTGGAACAAACGCAGCTTAGACTACCTCGCCTTAGTACAAGAAGTGGGGAAGTAGGCTTTGTTTGGGATGGAGCAACGACAACGGATTCAATCGGGGAGGCGTGTTAGGTTCATTGACTAGCTAAATTTTCATGCTAAATCATTGGGGTTAGTACAGTACTCACCTTCTGAGTGAACTTCTCTTCACGGCCACAGGTTTTACGTGCCTCTTGTTTTGATACATTAGTGAATATCATTGAATGACAAATAGCTATTGGATTGATGCTGAAGCCGAACGGGTAGGATTGATTAGTGGACATGAGATTTCAGATCCCACTAAGCCAGCCCCATCGCCAAGCTTTTTGCATCCCATCTTATTCCCATGTGATGAATAGACTTCACATTGCACACGATCACACTGCTTCTGCATATACTGAAACCAGCGCTCACGAGTCACGACACTACAGACCAAACATAGTTTCAAGCAACGCGTCCCATGTGCATCAGCTAAAATTACATGAAATGGCAATTATTCCGGAACGTGTCCCATCAGTACGCTGTTTCTGACCAGTTGTCCTTTGTTTATACTACATCGATCAAGGATTATAATAAACTAGGGCACTAACTGTTGCCTTGCATGTGTGTTGGCTTTCGGTTTTTTAGTTATGGTTCGGCAAGATGTTCATAGATTATTGACAGTATCATGGAGTGCGTTCGACTGCCCGAAAAAATACACCTACGCTTCGCCGTCTGCATCACTTCGACTCACGAAACTCATTTTTCTTTTGCTTTGTCCATTACAATTCCTCGACCTTGCATCATTTTGTCCTGGGCCCTCAGTCCTGGTGAAATTTCTGCAGGATTTTTATAGTTTGGCTGTTATAATAAGCGAGCGACGTGAGTAGTTTTCATGAGAAGCATATGGATACAGAGAGAAGACCCTTAGGTCAGCACATGAAACAATAGGATCAACATGTTTTACATTGATACAGAGAGAAGACCCTTAGGTTGGCACATGAAATGAAAGGGTAAAACATGCTTTACCTGTTTTATGCAACTGTCCCTCGTTCTTCTTTCTTTGGAGGCTCCTTTCTCATGTTCATTCTTTCCACATCACTTGGACAACGGGGAACATCCTTCGATGATCTCTTCTTATGCCTCTAAAGAAGCATATGTGGCCTCAGATGGGCTCAATCTTCGCTTCGTCATAAGAGAATTCCTCGCAAATCTCCTTCATCTCTTCATGGACGACCTGAATTTGATCAGATCGAAGGTGCATATTTAGTTTGATTTGCGAAAGTTGACCAAGAAATTATCTGGCGGCCCGAAAAAGCAAATTTTTTTTGGTCCGCACGAGAGATTACTTTGACACTACTGCTGTTTGCTAGTACTTAGCGTTATCGATGGGCTCTGACTGCTTCTCCCAAAGGTGGGTCCATCGCACTCACGTCGGCTCGGCATTGTCGTAATTTGCCTGTCTTTAACGACAAGATAGTCTGCCAAATCTTGACATTTCCAGAACCACGTTAGACCTCCACTTCATGCAACTATTTTTTTTATTCAAAGCTCTTCTGTCGTGGCTATTGCCGATTGACCTAAAGTTAGTTCACACACAGTGCAAAGAAAATCAGCCCACGTTGGAGCAGTAAGTGTAAACATGCCAAAAAAGAAAGAAAAGAACAACCCCTTTACTTTAATAATTCCGTGAATTGCGTGCATTGAAGATTAGGTTATATATATGCACCAATGAGCCTCTAAGTTTGGTCATCTTCATCCTCAATCTCTTCTCCACTTTCTCTCAATACCTTGTGAAGTTTCAGTAGTCCGAATCAATGGCAAGACTTGCCTTTTTCTTGGTATCGTCCCTCTCCATCTATTTCCACTTCACAGCGGCCGCTACTGATTCCGCTACTGCTGCTACTGCTGCTGCTTCCAGTTACACAAACTTCGTCAAGTCTTCGTGCAGCGCCGTGCAGTACCCCGCCCTCTGCGTGCAGTCGCTCGCGGCCTACGCCTCAACCATCAAGCAGAGCCCGCGGCAATTGGCCCAGACCGCCTTGGCGGTGAGCTTAGCCCGGCTCGGTCCACCAAGGACTTCGTGGCGAGAGCGGCCAAGTTCAGGGGCCTCAAGGCGAGGGAGTATGAAGCCATAAAGGATTGCTTGGAGGAGATGGACGATAGCGTGGACCGGCTCGCGAAGTCGGCGAAGGAGCTCAAGAGCGCGGGCAAATCCAAGGGCCAGGATTTCCTGTGGCACGTGAGCAATGTCCAGACGTGGGTCAGTGCCGCGCTGACGGACGCGACTACTTGCCTCGATGGGTACGCGAGCGCAGCCCTGAATGGCCGGTTGAAGACTTCGATCAGGTCCCGCGTGCTTAATGTGGCGCAGGTCACTAGCAACGCGCTCGCTTTGGTCAACCGATACGCCTCGAAGCCGTGATCAAGCAAACGCACCACGAAGCCTTTACGATGTTCCGTCGGAGAATTTTGGGATGTATTTTCCATAGCGATTTGGATCTTGATGCATGTACACATGATCTGGTATGAAAGTCAATGACTGGGTTCTGTCGAAACTTTTGGTGCCTTCTTTGTCAAACGACATATGGCTATGTGATCAACACGAACTTACTTTGGATGAGAACTTAAAAGTCGCCCAAATGCATGGCTTCAATCATGAATTGTCCTAATGAGGAGGGAAGTTTAACGTATAATGGAGGGGAAAATTACCAAAAAAGTCTTCAACATATTGTAATTGTGCCAATTCATTCCTAAACATTTTAATTTGATCAATTTAGTCCTAAACCTTTTGAAAATTTGCCAATTCAGTCTATCCAGCTAATTTTGTTCGAAACTTTTGCTGCCTTCTTCGTCAAACGACGTATGGCTATGTAATCGACGCTATAACTTACTTTGGAGGAGAACTTAGAGTCGACCAAATGCATGCGTTCGAGTCAATCATGAATTGTCCTCATGAGGAGGGAAGTTTAACGTATAATCCAGGGAAAAATTACCAAAAAAAGTCATAAACTTATTGTAATTGTACTAATCCAGTTCTAAACTTTTTAATTTAGCCAATTTAATCCTAAACCTTTTGAAAAGTTGCCAATTCAATCTATGCAGCCAATTTTGATTGGAAATAAGCGATGTGGAATTTTGGCCATCCTAGTGGCACCGCCAACATTGATGTGGAAAAATTTTGCAATTTTTATGATTTTTTAATAATTTTTTTGTTTTGTTTTCTTTCATTTTTTTCCCTTCTTCCTCCACGATTGCCGGCCACTAGCCATAATTGAGGTTGCCCTCGCAGGGGTGAGGTCGCTGAGGGCTGGCAAGGGTCGGCCTCGCTAGCCTCAAGCTTTGCCAAAGGCCGCAAGGGTCGACCTTGCCGGCTTGAGCGAGGCTCGCCCTCACTAGATATCGGCAAGGTGACCTTGCCAACCTCGGTGACCTCGCTCTTGTGAGGGCGAGCCTCGCTCGGTTGGCGAGGTTAGCCCTCGCTTGTGGTTGGTCATTGGTCATTGAGGAGGCCAACGACCGTGGAGGAAGAAAATAAAAAAAAAAAAAAAGAAAAGAAAAAAGAAAACAACATTTTTTTTATAAAAATTCAAAAAAATTACAAAAATTATCCACGTCGCCGATAGATGCCACTTAACGAAGACAGTAGGCGTTCACGTCGGTGATTTCCAACCAAAATTGATCGGATGGACTGAATTGGCTAATTTTCAAAAGTTTAGGGTTAAATTGGGCAAATTGAAAGATTTAAGATTTGAATTGACACAATTACAATAGTTTTAAAACTTTTTGATAATTATCCCTATAATTGAGCGCAACCGAGTAACAACATTCATATAGCCAATCCTACTCGGGTTTGCTTTGTTATTAAAGTTGGTACTCTATGCTGATGCTGTTTGACTAACTGTTCATGACTCGTACTAAGGGTCATGCTTAAAGTTCAAGTGATTCAAATGGCGTGTTGCCTAAGAAGTAAACTGAGAAACGCCTCCCAATTCGTGCCTTTAGTTCATCGCAGTCACCGTCAATCAAGCAATGTAAAATGAGTTTGACCAAGACTCATCGACTAAAATGCCTTGCCTAGTCACGTTTGAGGATGTCTTTTGACATATGAGAAGATTGGACACTACATGCACCGATTGGAGCTTTCGATTCATAAAGAGAACAACGAAATGAATCCTTCACGTTCGTGCGGATTTCGCATGTTTCTCTAAGCAAAAGAGTTTTATCGTCGATTTCGAAAAGTTAGCCCGGATGATTAAAGGCCTTTGGCAGCCTTCACGAGCGTATTGGCTCAAGTTTTTAGCCCCTATTAAGTGCGCCTTCTTAAATTTAGGCCGCGAGGAAGTAATTTCCGAGAATTGCACAATGTCGATGTGGATGGCATGCTCTTCGCTGAGAAGAAAACAGATTGACTTAGTTTGACGCATGAATTTTGGTTCATCATATCATCTAATTGTTATGCCCGAAAAAAGAAGAAGGAAGTTAATGATCGATACACCTGCAAAGCACGAGTTTGAATGTATTAAGCACGGTAGAGGTGTAGAGATTGTAGACAAGCCCACCGGAGGAGATTGGGCGAGTTAGAACGGTTCTAAAGGGTGCATTTGCTTGTCACTGAACTCTGATAAAATTTCCAATCAGGTGACTAAATTGGTTTTCAATAATGCAATGATGTCCAGATCCCTCATTTCTCTGCAACGTATGAACTTTGATCGATATGTGTCCAATCTTCTTACAACACACTGATGCGGTGTCCATGTGGCAATGACGTGGCGTCCTTTTTATATATCCATGAGTCCGCCCCCTCGGCGAGTCACTAAAAAATTGGTTACTTTCATGGTCAAATGACATCAATCGATAAATGAAACTTCAACGTGTTGGACTATTGAAATTATATTTCCGTGACCTGATTGCAAAGTCCATCGAACGAACTATGACCCTCAACTTGTATTTCCAAATTTTATGAAGTTCTTCTTTCTAGTTGAAATGCGTCACAAACATTCGGAAAAATTATCAAAAAACTGTGAGATTTGTCACTGCAAGAATAGTCCCGCAGGGGACAACGGACTTTTTCCACTAGCCTGTGTAATAACTAGTACTTATCTATTACGACTCATATGAAAAAAATCCCTCCACAGATGATGGGAACCATTGTCTACCACCGTCGCCACCGTCAACGTTGCATAGTTGGCAACCATCGTAGTCGACCCGCCACCGAATTCCCACTGATTGTCAACCAACCACTGGTGACTATGGGCCCCAACCCTTACCAGTGGCCGCAAACGACTCGAGCCACAACATGTTCGATGGGGGTGAGAGAGAGACTTCAAACTCTTAAAAACATGGTAATTTTACCGATCACACTGTTGGCTAATTATGTATCATCCATGATGCCTAGCGCTTTTGTAATACAGGTCTATATCTTTTGAAAGCAGAAATCAAGCTTTGCTTCCGTGCTGCTCTTATGGGGTTTAGGGTTTAGCAAATTTAACATCTGCCTAGTGATTGCATAGCGAGTCTTTGACCCTCACCTCAGTAAAGCAAATAGGCCTTATAATCTCACAATAGCAATTCCAAACCAAGCCAGCCAAGCATTCTCAATCAAACAGATAACAACTATTCATTTTCTCACGCCCAAAAGTTAGTGAGAAAAAAATAAATCAGAGAAGGTATCTAACTATCGATAGAGGATCAGAACCGTTCAATTAACTAGCCAAAAAGAAGAAAAAACAAGAAGCTGCTGCTATACAATTTACCTCAGAAGGATATACCGGCATCATCCAATAACGATACCGACACAATACAAGACGGCATAAACTCATCCCTCTCGCTTTACTCTCAGCTAAATCTGGGCTACTGCTGAAAAGTGCAAAGTCATCTACAATTTTGGTCAATCAAACCTATCTTGACTCACTTTCTCTCTCCCGATGAATGCCGAAAAACTAGTAATGTCATGTTAGAAACGACTACCTAGTCTTGTGGGCTTTGGCCAACTTCTCCCTTCTTTTCTTCACAGCCTTGGGGACTTTGTTTTTCCTCGCTTCCCTTTTTTCCTCTTTGACCTTCTTTTTGTTCTCCTTCCTTGCAGCCTTCTTGTCGACAGGAGCCTGCGCCTCAGTTTCGGAAGCCGACTCATTTCCTTCTGAATCTTCATCTACATCTGTATCAGACTTGGACTCACCACCGCAAGCTTTAGTATTATCGCCAAGATCGGTCGGCTTTTCTATAGCATTAGCATCCTCCTTCGGGAGAGCCTGATGTAACCCAGTAATAGTCTTGTAGTACATGTCCCCAGTGTCCTTCCCACTTGTTATCCGAATCACGTCCTCTTCCGCATTTTTCACGAATCCAGTGACTTTGGTATATATGACTGAAAGAGAGCATAAACAAACAGTTATTAACCGAGGCAATAGTATAAATAACCTGCAATGTCACCTCATGTAATGAAGAATGCAAATTTAGATTACTACTCCCCATAGAGCGTATTATAACATATCTCCATAAAACAAACCACAAACGTGTAAAGCATTTTTTCCGCATCATAAACACATCCATCGGGTTTCCATTCGAAAAAGTCTCACAAGTAAAAACTGGTGCACCAAGAAGCACGTGCACCAGTGACCTACAAACTTGAGCACTGCAGCTTCCACTTGATCTAGAAATTCCTAGGTGCCTTGCAAATTTGGTCCCAGGGATATATAATATTTCCTTTGACAAGAAAACATCACAGTTCAAAGTTCACTACATAGCCTGTTGAAAATTCATAAACTCAGGGCAGTTAGATCCTGCATCAAAAGCTTGCAAGATGCTATACTGACAGGAATTTACAAACTAAAATTCATGGAATAACATTGACAGAAGTGAGCTTGTTATACCAACTGTATTTTCAATCCAAAACAAAGGTTTAAGGCGTAGGAGACAGAAAATTTGTTAGAAAATGCTGTTATTATTGATGTTTCGTCCCAACAGTTATTTGTCAATACCAGCGAGACTTCTCCATGTTAATTCTGGTCCAGGTTCAGATGAATACGATAGTTTCATATATATGAAGTTTGCGGGAATATTGCACCGGACACCTACAGCTATACTATATAGACCTTAAAATGCTAAGAGTCATAGATCGTTCTAAAAACCAGTTAGCATTGAGTATCAACTCTACTCACAATTCTACCAGTTAAACTCCCATGTGCTAGTTGCACTGCATGTGCACATCGGTGACGGGTCACTTTTTTCCTACTTTTCACCAGGCATGTGAATGTAGGAATTTCCTTCTACCTTTTTCATCACTTAAAAGACCATATCTATGGAAAAAATCACAGACAAATAGCCCAGAACATGAACTTTACGCACTTTCTGACCAGCCCACCATCATCAGAATTGCTGAGCCCACATGGGTATATTAATAACTATCTCTTTACATAATCGCTAATGAGGAAAAAAAGCATAATGCAAGAGTGGAGAAAATGCTGATGTCCCAATAACCTGTATGAAAACGGAGTCCGCAATTTCATCTTCTGGTGACAACACATTTCCTCTTGCTGAAATTCTTTGCTGAATCTGCAATGGAATCAAAGTATTAAATGAGAGACCACACAAGAGTTCTAAGGATAATGCTGGCTTGAGAAATAAGATCATGAAATTTAGATCGTAAAGGAATAACCTCTTCCAAATAACTATCAACTGAATCATCAGTTATGGATGAATCAACAATAAAATCAAAGAGCTCTCGGATTGTCATCACGCCAACGCCATGTTTTTTGAAGAAGTCCTGTATATTAGTGACTCATTAACCCATGTTTACTTATGGAGGAAATAAAAATGCCCTTGCAAACAAGAAAACTATTCGTTCAATACGATAGATCTTACAGAAACATGCAGGCAGTCTTCTCGCAGGAAATCAAGAGCATGAGGATGATCAAGATCAACAGCCTGAGAGACATCAATAATATAAAGGTGCTCCTGCCAAACAGACGGAAGTACAGTCAGTTTTCTAGCACCTTCCACATTCTTAAGTTTCATGACCAGATCAAAACAGTAAGCAAAAAAGAGAAATGTAAGCTCACCTCAAAATATAGCATGTTATATTCACTCAGATCTCCATGAACAAGTTTGCAATTCTGATACAATGTTCTCATAGCAATAATCAGCTGACAAAAGAAAACTTATGTCAGTTATATTAAACAGGCCTCCAGCAAAATATAACGTAAAACTAAAAATAAGTACCTAGTCTTTTTTGCAAGTGATAGGGTCATTAATCATAGATTCAAATAAGGAAAAACACGGCAACTACCCTCTCCCACATCCACCCACCCCCTTCCTCTCTTCCAAAAAGAAAAAAAGAAAAGAGAGAATATAAGAAAAGGAAACCTCGCAATCTCTCTTGCAGAACATTAAATGGTGTCTCTCACTTGCTCACAATGCATCTACTTCACATCAAACATCACAGTTCACGGTGACATGACCCATAGTTACCAAATCACTATAAAGCGCAACAGAAATGCTGACAAACCTCTCGATAACATTCGCGAACTTGTCCAAAGACAAAGCAGCATCCTTAAGACGAGGTGCAGCCCAACCTGCCTTGCCTACAATGAGGAAATTAAACAAAATATATCATAACTAACTCCTGTAACTTTAATAAAGCTGAAAGCCAAAATGAAAAGAGGAAATTGTAATGTAACTAGAAAAGACTGAAGATCCATTGACTAGGGCAAAGGTATCCACAATATGCTAAAGACCTTCCCAGACACTATCAGTAGTAGTCAGTAAAATGCTTATAAGCATGAAAATTAGGTACGTAATACATAAAATTATTAAAAAGGAGAATCCAGTTTTGGTTTTTTTTTGTGAAAAGTCCACTCTCTGATTTAGTGGTAAAAGAAAAGCTGGATATCTTTAAGCAGATTTTGATAGAAGGTGATGATGCTCACTTCTATATATACTAGGCCCAAAATGCTTCTCGACCTATGAGGACGCATATTAGTGTACAGTGTACACTAGTTTCCGAAATATGCTCCTGATGACATTAGTATCTTAGGTTATGCCCATAATTTGTAGGAACAACTAGCCATCTGTAAATGCTCAAACTGAATTGGTGAGCAATTACTACAAGTCAAAAATTTAAAACAAGAGGATGATGAGTCCTGCAGTACACATAAATTCCAATTGCAACTTTTGCAAGTGAAAAAGAATATGCACAATCATGGATATCCAGAAAGAATACCTATGAAATCCATGACAAGAACATGAAGTTTCAAAAGATGAGGAGTTGGACATCTAATTCCAGCTGCCTTCAGCCTGCATGCGTTAGCAAAGTCATCACATAACATGCTCCAATCGACTTTTGTAAGAAAAACAATACCTAAACAGCCTTCCTAAATTAATTTTTTACCCATGTCTGAGAACAGATTTGTAAAACCAGGAGAAGATATATAGGCAAAAGAATTGCAAGTACTGCATCTTTCACATGAAAGACACCAACTTGATCATCAATTTTTGTTGAAAAAAAACAGAAGATTAAATTGTTCAACTGTAAAAGAATAGCACTTGCCTCATAAGATTCCTCATTTCCTTTTCAGCCCATGTTTTTACCATTTTCCTGGGATTATGCTTGCCATATGCATGTCTGAAACGAAAATCCCCTTGAACGTACCGATCTCGGTCCCTGCATGATTTCACAATAGAGAAGTGAAGTAAATCATTACTAAAAAATTAGCAGCAGCAAAAAAAAACTCACATGTGAATTAAATTTGTCAAACATAATCTAATCGATGAATGCCCATAGAAGTTAGAAAGCCATCTTAGCTTTGGAGAAGGCCATGTTCATACAGATTAGCTTAAATGTATGCCAATTATTATCTAACTGAAATAGACAATTAGATCCCAATTCTCATCAGTTCTTATAACGTCGGCACAATCTCTCCTCCATACCTGTCAGCAGGCAGACTCCCCATCTATAATTATCCTTGCTTATCTTTCCCATTTCCTTTGACTTTATTAGTTTCCCACTACTCATTATGGCAGAGGCTATAGGACCAAAGGAGTTAGCTCAAGGTTTAACATGGTAAGATGAATGATCTGTAACAAAAGGAGAAAATGCATAGTGCTAATCAGTCAACACGATAGTGAGTTGCATGACACAAGATGAGTCAAGGGAACGACTGCAGATAACTGGTCACTAGAGAACTTCCGGGAGGTGAGACAATTATCACAGCTCTACTCCGAAGGATTCTGTTTGTGGGTGTAAATCACAGTACAGTTTGGCATTCAAATATAGGTAGCCATATGCTGGAATGCTCCAAGGATTAGAAGGCAGATCACCATAGCCAGTAAGAACCGCTCCCACCTGCTCCAGTTTCTTATCTTCAACATCTGTAGTTTTTCATGATATCAACTTTAGAGGAGTCATCTAATATTTAGACCTTTTGGTAACAGGAGAACAACTCAACCTCGATAACTCAATGACATAGGCTTGGATTTATAAGGATTAAGGTTCTCACTGCTGTGGTAAAAAGCATCAAGAGAGCACATTACATTGAAGGAGAGCAAAATGACAGAAAAAACAGAAATTGGACAGGCAGATACAGTTGAGAATTTTCTTGGCACAGAGGAGGCCTGAGATCTCAGATTTGTAACTCCTGTACATTGATGAGGCTGTGTCCATGGACTCATGCCATGATAAAAGAAAATCATTCACCAACAAATAGAAGGACGAGTAAAACCTACCATAAACTAAATGCACGAAACACCACTTCTAAATCAACATTGTAACATTGAAGAAAAATCACATTACAAACTAAGAATAACTCCTTTTGGCCAATTAATGGAGAAAAAGAACTTACAGTAACTCCTAAAAAAAGAAAAAAGAGAAAAAGTAACTAGACAAAGAAATAAGCCAACATTCTCCATAATCTAGCAGTGACCGCCATCATAACAAACAGAACTTGCATATCCATTGTCAATTCAAGAAAGAATAAAATCACAAACTTGTAGCAAATGCAGTATTGCACTCTTGAACACCCATGCAGGGGCCTTACAAACAAATAAAACTATGACACTTACTTGAACACCAGCACTGAAGTCTTGTAGACTTTTATTGCCAATTCTTGTCCATCAGATTTTGTTGCATGATAGACATTTGCCTATAAAGGCCAGAGTGACAAAAGGGTCAAGAGACTATGCATTAGTAGCAAAAATATTAACAAGTAAAAACGCATGAAACTATAACAATGATGTGGAGAAGTTCCACCTACAATCAATTGGTAGAAAAAAGAAAGTAGTGAATATTGCTGACAGTAGATGACAACATACTTCTTTGCCAGTGGAAATGCAACCATTTATATCATTAAATACTTGACGGTTGAGCATCTTGAAGAGAACCATCCGAGTCCTCTGATCAATGGCCTGCACAACCATACAAACAATTCCATGAGAACTTCTCAGAGATGTTACCATAGCTTCAGAAACTAATAGGAGTAGGGTGGGGCACCGTAATCTCAATAACTTTTAGAAGCGGTCTTACTTCTGAATGGTCATTGCAAGAGGGGACATGAACCAATGCATACACCCGTAAAAAAGTTTACTCAGCTACGGTTAAGTCAAGCTCAAATAATGATTTAGCAAAGAGACAGATTAAGTTTGCAATAGGCTTCGTTCCAACTTCAAAATTTTTGATGATTAAATTAAAGTATTTATAGTTTGTTTTCCTATATCCATGAAGCACGATAAATTCTGGAAATTAATTGCACCCAAGATTCATGCCGAGTACAGAAGATTTGACCCTGGGATAGAGGTGCAAAGCAAGAGGAAGGAGGCCAATGAGGACATTTTAACAGGGGACATATTGTCTTGAGATGATCCAAGCAACATATTACACTTAATACAGCAAGGAAAGTTTTAATGGAAATATTCTACCAAACAATTAGTATAAATTTTTGATCTTTTGACTAAATGTATTTTACCTGCTCGACAGTTGCACGATCAGCTTTCTCATGGCTTTTAATTTTGCCAACAGCCATATCCCGTACACTTTCTCGAATTGAAGCTGTCACTGTGCTGGACATGCCGACATTCACCCTTCCCTCCCACTCCTGTAGTTTTCATTCGCACAATTCATTCTTTCAACAAGTTAAATACTCAGCAACACAAAGAAGCTAGAGAATATCAGTGTCCACCAAAACATGTTGAGAGGCAAAAGTAAGTGGTAGATATAGTACTAGCACACTATATATCAAAACATGCTTATTCAAGTATCAAAAGTTCCGACCTAAAAAAAATACCATCAAAATGTAGAATAGCTTATGTTTATGTGCCAACCAAATTGATGACAGCATGAACTCAACATTCTTTTTTTGGGGGAAAAGGGAAAAATGTTTGAAAATTTAAAGTTTTTATGAAGTTCTATCACAATTGTGGAGGTTGGTGAAACATGAAAGTGTAGACAGCTGAAACAGGAAGACAGTGAAAAGGAGATTCACTACTATCATCTATCTGACTGTTACCGCAAGTAGACCTGGTGCAGACAAGGTATTTGTTTCAAGCATTGCCACTCAATAAGCATCAACATTCAATACATCAATTGTAGAATATGCTAGTGAAGCCTATAGAGAGCCTCTCGTAGCACTAAAGGCAGGACTTAAGAACTTCAATAAGGAGTCTTAGCTTCTCTGGTCTGGTAATTGATCAAAACTGCGCAATCTCGAAAAGCAACCACTCGGAGCAGCACATTGCTCTACCCACAATGTACCAGTACAAAATTAATCACTAGATTATCCAGCCCTTTCCAAAGAACAGCGACTAAAAAGAGAAACCAACCCTTCTATATTTTAAAAACTCCTCCTTGTTCATTTTTATCTATAGCTTCATTTAGGATGCTAACCCTATGCTTCAAAGTTTAGTCTTTTTGTAACGATGCAGCCACATTTTTCACCTCCAATTTATTCAAGCATAAAGTGATGTTCTAACCTCCCTTCGAAAAGAAAGAGAAAGTGACTTTAGGCTATTCAAGCAAGCCAAACATGTTGTAATCATCAAAGAAAATCTCTAATCACCAACAGAAGAAAGGAGACATCAAATTTCACTTCTCAGGCAAGCTATGCAATTGTCCAAGGGGCTTAGCAACATAAAAAGAACAAGCACGCCTCTGAATTACAAACTACAAAAAGGATAGTCAAGCAACAGGAGAGAAGAATTCTAAGGACCTCCAAAGGGGAAGCGCGGACATGAGTGGTGAGCTTCTGGCTCCGATTGAACAGGGGTTGAAGCGTGGACGACCGGGCACGCGTGTGGAGCCCTCCGTGAGCGTTCGGACGCCGCGAATTGGGAGCGAAGGCTCCGCCCACCGCTTCTCCGCCGTCTTTCAAGTCCAACCATTCCAGCGCGTTCTCGATTTCGGAATCCGACGACCACGCCTCCTCCTCCTCCTCCTCTTCTTCTTCTTCTTCTCCAACTTCCGCTACTCTTCCTTCTTCCCCTTCTTTAATCCCTCCATTCATTGTTTCTAATCCTACTTCCACCGATTCCTCTTCCTGCATGGACGCTCTGTTGCAGCCGAACATCAAGTTCCGAAAAGAAAAGCTCTTTCAGGCTGGTGACAATGTGAACGTAGAAAGAGGGAGAGAGAGAGAGAGCGAGCTACCTGAAAAGGGACGCGAAGGAGCTGCAACGGACTCGAGGGACGGAGCTTTGCGGCGCAAGCGGCGAGCTCAACTGAAGCGGCGGCTGAGCACGACGGAGCTTTGGCGGCTGAGCGACCCGACGGGCGGAGGTGGGTGAAGGAAGGAGAGCGGCGGCGGCGGCGGCGACTGTGTTTGGGCTGGGTGAACTGAACGAAGGCGCGCGGGCAGGGGGCAATAACGAGGAGCCGCCGACCGTACGGACCGGTTCAATTCGATATCCCAATCCCCGAAAAGGAAGAGCCGGTTTAAAACCGGTTCGGTTTAGTGAACTATTGATTTTTCCACCTTTCCAAAAGGGAACAATGACACAAACAGCCTTTAAATTTTGGTCAAATGTATAATATGATCTCTGAATTTTTAATGTCCAATATAGTCCCTCAACTTTTATGGTCCCTCGACTTCTGTTATATTTAGTGTAGTCTTTTCATTAATTCAAGTTTAGGGATTAAATCGAACATGTACCAAAAGTTTAGAGATGATATTAAATAAATTAAAAGTTTATGGACTATATTGCACATTGTGATAAAATTTATGGACTATCATTTTTCCTACCAAAACCCTTTCTTTGTCCCTTTCAACGGAGCACCTCTTTCTCCTCCTCTGTAGCTGGAGAGATCAAATATGTTCAACTTCGAATACCCAACAACCAAATCTCAAGGCTGGATAAGTGGGTAATGGATTTCATGCAGCAAAAGCCGAACTCACTCTCTGGAGAAGCTAGTCGCCGGTTTGCTATGGAGTATGCGGACGGCCTGTGGCTCTCTCGTCTTCCGATCACGTACGCCCACACCGTGTGGAATCACTGACCAAGCAGAATCAGTAGACAGCGAATTCAAGCGTTGGAACCCAACCCGAGCCAAAAGATAGCATGATAAAAAAAGAGCATCCCTTACTGCAGGCAATGGAACCCGCCGGAAAAGGGAAGCTTGAAATTCAATGGAGTCCACCGTGGCGGGATCTATCACGACACCTCTGGCCGAGCGGTAGCTGGGTTCTCCGGCCAAGCTCGTCGCCACTTGAATTAGGGGCGTGGGGCGTATGGGCACAACCACGTTGTAGATTGATTAGCAAAAGCGCAACACGAAAAGAGACCCTACCTCCTGAGTGGATGTCTAACCCACCGCTGGCTCTATGGGATTTGTTATGTTCAGAGAGTCACAATCTTTATTATCCTTCCAATTTATGATGAATGAATGAAGCTCTTTTCCAACCCAAAAAAAAATCCCTCTCTTAGTCCTTCCAAAAGTAAATACGCTGCCTTGTTTGGATCCCTATCAAAATTCTAAATGAAATTTCGACCTAATCTCTCTAACATGACAATCACTATTGAAGTCTTAAACAACCTCTCTTACCTTTGTCTTTTATCCAAAGGTCATCGTGGGTTTTCTTCTTTTCGACATGAGAATATAAATATGTGGTGTGTGTTCAATAGGATTTGAAGAGAAAAAATCACGCGGAATGAAAATATATGCACTTCCGTCGTTACCCATACTTATTTATTCTTGGAGATCTCTCGTGAGACTAAATAAAAATGTTGGACAAGCCTTCGTCAACTAATTTTCCCACCAAAAAGAGTCTTAGATTTTTCTAAATGCTTGTCGTACATCAGTTGTATAACAAAAAATAAAATTTGGCCTTTGAAAATCAGTTTAATCAAGCTTTAAACTAGCTAACAGCAAGGACTAAACACAAAAGGGAGCATAAATTAGTCAAGGTTCAAACGTTAGGAAGCAGCTGCCTCACATCGGTGAAGTGCTTTACATTTTCAATAATCGAAAATGATCTGGGAGCATAAATTAGTCAAGGTTCAAATGTTAGGAAGCATAAATTAGTCAAGGTTCAAACGTTAGGAAGCAGCTGCCTCACATCGGTGAAGTGCTTTACATTTTCGAATTTCGATAAATCAAAAACGACCGTTGAAAATGACGGGTCGGATCGAAAATAACAGGTTCTCGCATGGGTCGGATCGAAAATAACAGGTTCTCGCAAAATCAACATTTTGGTGATAATCTGCAAAATTCAGGTCCGCGACAATTATGAGCGGGGAAAATGGCCACCTCTGTCTCTATAAAATGCACAACCAAAGCCCTTTCACTTCACCTTACAAATCCCATACACAAAAAACAGAAGCTCCAGATTAGAATACGTTCAGGCGAGGTGGAGGAGCTGCTGCCAGAGAAGCAGTCTTCAAATCCTTGGTCCCTACACAGTGCTCCCCTTCTCCAGGACATGGCCGATGATACAGTGACACTTCAGAGGTACATGATTCATTCGTGTGAATATGCTCTTAAAATCTCCGCTTAGAATGCTGATTGAGAAGCCGGTTTTTTTTTTTCTTTTTTCTTTCTTTGGAATCTATTTTTCTTTCTTGATTTGCCATAGGGATGACGAGCAACCACCACGTCAGCAACATCGAGAAAGTTTTGGCTCAACCAAGAGGTTTCATATTGTGTTTACCTCATTCAAGCTGCTCGTCATTGTGCATTTCAATTCGCAGCCTACCGAGGCGCTGAACCACATGATTTTGCAGTTTTACATCATTTGTGAAGTCATTTACTTTGTAGCACTAATCCAAGTGACTGAACCCGCGGGCTCGAACTTGATATACCAGTATTTGTACATCGTTTTCGGGACTCTCGGTGCCGAATTGCTTCTGTGGACCAGCTTGTCTCTAGTCATATGGCTGGTCGTTAATATGCGCTTGCTAGTGTTTGCTTTGGCATCATTCGGTGTGCTCGCACGAGTTTCCAACCGCCGTCAAGAGATTGTTCAACTGGTTGACGATCTGCTGGCTTTCGAAGTTCAGTTTGATATTTGAAACGCCTGCAATTATATCGTGCTTGTGTATCAATCTTGTTGCGTGTAGTTTGAAATAAATCATCAGATTCAGGAAGAGAGAATGTTATCCTATGCATGTTTTGTATTTGGTGACCCTTATCTTATTGCCATGTAATGTTTTATTTTTAAGTTCCTCACAGCGATAATGTTATAGTTGGAGCTTTTATGTACTAATAATAATTGATATATGACCCAATATTTTTACCCTGGTTAGTATAATCGTCTCTAGAATCGTGTATAAATTTCACGACTTTTCGGGCCCATTTGATAGGTCGAACTCGTTTTCTTCCGATGCTTGTCGGCGTAGGTACTGTATAACATTTTCAACAGTAAGAGTTATCTTCTTTTTTTTTTTTTTGGTCATAACAGTGAGAGTTATCTTATTCGAGGAACCGTTTGATGATAAACTCAATGTTTGACTTAATATTTTACTGAAAATAGTATATTATTTGTAAATTTTACGTCTTTTGGAGCTCATCAAGTGGGACGACCATGTTTTACTTTCGGGACATATCCATTGACCATTGTCATGTTGCGTGGACGTTATATTGGCAATGTAATATAGTTCATTCATCGGAATTATTTTTTTGGCTTTTGATCCTTTCTTTTTCCTTCTATTACAGTGTCATTGGTGTATTTTGCTTACATTTTATGACCTTTTGGTTTAATAGCTTTTCTATTATAAATATACATTTGTTTTATGCACGAATAATAATATCATACAAAAGAAACGATCCAGGTACCATTCTTCAAATAAGCCCAATAGGAATGCTACTGCTTTCCCCTAGCGAGATCAACTCCCAAGCCCATGCACTCTAAACAAAATTTTGGTGGCCAATCATACCGGATAAAAGATTGGTGGGAACTCCCTTTTTTGTTATTTATTTACATTTTTTTGTTGACTTTGGTTTTACCTATAGACATTTACATATATATAAAAGGAAAGTGAGTACACAATAGAGTTTTCGGATCTAGTCACGTCATTCAAAAGCTCTATTCTCTGTTCTCTCATCTCTCTCGCTTTCCTTAACACTAATTCGTACAGTAACATTTACATTATTTGTACTAAAAGGTAAAAAGGTTAATTATCCAACTTAATCAAACATTAATATCGGTAGAACAATATTCAACATCAATTTGCATAGCTTCACTAATTAAACGTACCTTGATATACAGTCATCTATCTAAAACACCAATTAATAAACAAAAGTCATATCGGGTCACATCTACTTTTTTCAAATAACAATTTATCTATAAATTTAGGTATGCACAAACATGATTTAACGACAAAGTAAACTGTATGATTCTTAGGCATTTAAAGAATTGATATGTTAATGAGTTCTAAGAAAATTTTAATTTTTTTCCTTATCTATGCTGCATTTTTGCGTTTCTATTGTTAAAATAGAAGTTTCATCTATAGAATTAATTATCTTCCCTAGTAAGAAATATCATAAGTAAAAATTATAATCCACCCAATTGATACTTACACTATCTTACTAAAAACCACACATGAAAGCCCTAGTTAATTGAATAAAAAGTAGACGAAATATCATGTTAATAACCTACAGTTAAGCTACATACTATCTGCTCATAGAATCGAAAAGAGAAATAGCCTCTCTCGGCAATAAGAAGAAGAAGAAGAAAAAACAAACACTTGGCTAGCACGGTGTCCGTGATCCAAGTGTCAAGACCGTTTGGACTACCTCGTTGTTCCCTCATTCCGAATTTGCAAAAGTTCTTCTAGACGGTAGCCGTGCATACGAAATGGAAATGGAGCTGCACTCCCCAGTTCATTTCCTGGAACCAAGTGCCGATGGCGATGCACCTTGTAAAGTGACGCTGCTAAAATAGACCAAGTATTTCAACAACATTCATTTTACACATTTGATTCCTCCTTATATCGCTTCACATGATGGCATGTGTGCTTTTTGCTAGCAATAGCCTAATGGGGGCAATTGCACTAAGTCAAACCTTTTAGCGCTTTAAAAACAGGTTCTTTGAAAGTTGCTCCGCAGGAAAAATCAAGGCCACGACGCGAGACGAAAGTGTGGCGGGGGGGCTAAAAGACCCTTTGAACAGTTAAAAGGAAAGCCTTCATCAACTGATTTTTAAGAAGTTAAAAGACCCTTTCGTAAGCGTAAAAAGTAACAGGCAAATGCTTTTAAGAAGCTAGATGATATTTTACAGGCATCACAAAAAGGTTAAACAAGCCTTTACCAACTGATTTTTTCCCGTTAGAAGAGCATTAGATTTTTCTAAATACTCGTTGTACATAAGTTGTATCACAAAGTAAAAAAAAAAAAAGATTGGCTCTGAAAATCACTTTAATTGAGCTCTAAAATAGCTAACTAAGTTGTAAGTACTTAGCATGACTAAAAACGAAAGGGATCAGAAATTAGTCGAAGAGTTAAGAAAATAGGGCGGAAGCAGCTGCCCTATGCAAGAATCAGGAAAAATTAAAGGTGGAGGATATGCGTCCCCGGGCGGGCGTGGATGTCCCGCTCTACGGTTGAGATGGCACGTGAGCTGTATCTCTCGTGTCCACATTTGTCCATCTCACGCGTCATCTCAACCATTGAGATCAACGGTTGAGATTTCTTCCTCCAAAAAATGTCACCATTCGAAGAAATAGACGACTGCCTTCGAAAAGGTTAGTCGTCGAAGAAATAGAAGACTGCCTTCGAAAAGATTCGTCGTCGAATCTTTTCAAAGGCAGTCTTCTATTTCTTCGAATGGTGACATTTTTTGGAGGAAGAAATCTCAACCGTTGATCTCCGAATTTTTAATATCCAATATGGTCCATGAACTTTTATGATCCCTAGACTTGTGTTTCATTCAGTGTAGTTCTTTCATTAATTCAAATTTAGGGACTAAATCGAACATGTATTAAAAATTCAACTATGATATTAAATAAATTAAAAGTTTATGGACCTCATTATACATTATGACAAAGTTCATGGACTATCATTTTTCCTACCAAAAACCCTTTCTTTGTCCCTTTCAACGGAGCACCTCTTTCTCCTCCTCTGTAGCTGGAGAGATCAAATATGTTCGACTTCCGAATACCCAGTAACAAAATCTCAAGGCTGGATAAGTGGCTGATGGATTTCATGCAGCAAAAGCCGAGCCCGCTCTCTGGAGAAGCTACTCGCCGGTTTGCTATGGAGTATGCGGAAGGCCTGTGGCTCTCTCGTCTTCCGGTCACGTAGGCCCACACCGTGTGGAATCACGGACCAAGCAGAGTCAGTAGACAGCAAATTCAAGCGTTGGAACCCAACCCGAGCCAAAAGATAGCATGATAAAAAAGAGCATCCCTTACTGCAGGAAATGGAACCCGCCGGAAAAGGGCAGCTTGAAATTCAATGGAGTCCGCCGTGGCGGGATCTATCACGAAGCCTCTGGTCGAGCGATAGCTGGGTTCTCCGACCAAGCTCGTCGTCACTTGAATTAGGGGTGTAAGGCGTATGGACACCATCACGTTGCAAATTGTTTAGCAAAAGCGTAACGTGAAAAGAGACCCTACCTCTCGAGTGGATGTCTAATCCACAGCTGGCTCTATGGGATTTGTTATGTTCAGAGAGTCACAATCTTTATTATTCTTCCAATATATGATGAATGAATGAAGCTCTTTTCCAACCCAAAAAAAAAAAAATCCTTCTCTTAGTCCTTCCAAAAGCAAATACGCTGCCTTGTTCGGATCCTTATTAAAATTCTAAATGAAATTTCGATCTTATCTCTCTAACATGACAATCACTATCGATGTCATAAACAACCTCTCTTACTTTTGTCTTTTATCCAAAGGTCATCGTGGGTTTTCTTCTTTTCGACATGAGAATATAAATATGTGGTGTGTGTTCAATAGGATTTGAAGAGAAAAAATCACGCGGAATGAAAATATATGCACTTCGGTCGTTACCCATACTAGAAGACTGCCTTCGAAAAGGTTAGTCGTCGAAGAAATAGAAGACCACCTTCGAAAAGGTTAGATAGTAGTCGTCGAAGAAATAGAAGACTGCCTAGACTGCCCTCGAAAAGGTTAGATAGTCGTCGAAGAAATAGACGACTGCCTTCGAAAAGGTTAGATAGACTCCAGAGATGGCTACCCCCTCTCCTCATCTCTCTCTGTCTCTTAGCTCATGGGCGGGACTGTATATATACACAAAGACGAAGGAGCGAGCCCATCGCTTACTTCACACACACACAGAAGAAAAAGCTCGAGATCAGAAAACGTTGAAGCGAGCGGGAGGATCTCCGGGGGCACCCCCAAAGCCTCTTCCTCCTCCTCTTCGAATCCTCCTTGCTCTCTGCACTTGCTTCCCCTTCTCCACACCATGCCGAATGAAGCAGCCACTTCGGAAAGGTACGTAATTCATTCACGTGAACATGCTCTTCAAATCTCTTTGCTAAGAGAGCGATAAAGTAGCCGGTTCCTTTTCTCTTTCAAATCTACCTTTTCTTCCAATGGATTTCTTCCTGATGTAACGTAGGGTCGACGAGCAACCACAACAGGAGCAACAACAAGAAAGTTTTGACTCCACCAAGAGATTTCACATTGCATTCACCTCGTTCAAAGCTGCTTTCGTCATCGCGCTTATCAATTCGCAGCATACTGAGTCACTGAGCCTGGCGGTTCTGCAGTTTTACATCATTTGCGATGCCATCTATTTTATAGCTCTAATCAAAGTGACTGGACCCACACGCCCAAACTTGATGTACAGGTGCTTGTACATCATTTTTGGGACTCTCGGTTCTGAGTTGCTTCTCTGGACGAGCTTGTCTCTAGTTATATGGTTGGTCATCAATATGTGCTTGCTAGTGTTTGCTTTAGCATCGTCCGGTCTACTCACGCAAGCTTTCGACAATTTTCGAGAGATTGTTGAGCTATTGGAGCATGTGATGTCTTCCCAAGTTTAGTTTGATTTCTAAAGCTCCCGCAATCATTCCGTATTTGTTATGAACTTTGTTATTGTTGTTGTGTGTCATTTGTAATAAGTACTATTGATTTTGGGAAAAGAGAATGTTATCACATGCATATTCTGAATTTGTCTGGTTGAAGGAATAAGTCAGGAAAGTTGATCCTTACCGTTTTGCCATGTCATGTACACGATTATTCTAATATCATTTGATCCTTGTTCTGGAGGTAACAAAATGGGTCCGCTAACCCATTTTTCCGTTCATATTAGTTGGGTTGACTTTTAAAATTAGTCACTTTTTTTATGAATTGATTAAAATGAGTTCTAAGAAGCAAAGGCTAACTAAAACTTGATCTAAATGGATTTGACTAAGATTATATTTAAGTTAAGGTTTAGATATGTTACTATTTTACTTGTCACACTTTTCTTTTCTTCATTTCTCTCCTTCCGAGAGGAACATCTAAGATAGAGAGTGATTTTAATGATTTATTTTGGTAGACCCATGATTTTTTTCTTTGGGTCACTCGTCACAAATTATGTGGACGATAATGAAACTTTGATATTTCTTTTGTGTAAAGATGGAATAAAACTCAAATTTAATAAAATCGTGGAAAATTATTGCGCAAAAGATTTCTGGCAACACATGGTCATGACCATCTTGAAAGATTAATTGCAGCTTAATTCATCCCTAAACCAGTTTTTAATAAATAGCTATTAACCTTTAATATGGATCGTTCATTTGGATCGAGGTGCCCTACTGAAAATGACCGAAAGAACCAACTCTTACCACCGGAAACACTGTTTCAACAACTCACTAGTATTATACGATCGCCGGAGATTTTCTCTTCTTCCAGCAAGAAATTACAGAACACAACCATATGAATTTCATTTACACAATACGCCGACAGAGGCTCATACTTGTTACTGATTACAGTCCCATCCTTGAACGATTCTATCAAACTATACTGGATGTAATCCTTCTTGTCTCTGGGTATATCCCAGACAACGTTCCGACGAGGATCGTCCATGTACTGAAAGGCAACGTTGTCGGAGTTTCCTCCTCTGGTATAGAACCAGCCTTCCGTTGGAACGGTGCCCTACTGATGTCGCAATCATGCCAAGACAGAGGTGGGGCCTAAGAGTTCAACAATATATTAATTTTATTCGATCTTCAGATATTTTCCGATAATCCGGTAGCCTATTGGCCATTACAATCACATGTACATTATTTAGCTCCGTATGGCTAATCGGACGATACTTCGTACTCTGTATTTGTCTATCCTTTTCACTGACTCTATGAAATCGTATATCGCCTCGTAATGATCCGTCTCCACTCTCCTAGGTACATCAACAACCACGTTCCTATGAGAACCTTGATCTACATATATATACATCATATTTTCTATCCTAGACGGTTTAATCAATACGTATTCCTTCGTACATAAATACTTCGTGAACTGGCTCTTCCCTTCTCCGCCTTCAGGTCCATATAGCATTCTCAACATGAATCATCTGTGATCCAAAATAATTTTTCACTCCTTGCAATCTGTTCAAGAAACGGACCGGTGCCCTACTGAAAATGACCGAAAGAACCAACTCTTACCACCGGAAACACTGTTTCAACAACTCACTAGTATTATACGATCGCCAGAGATTTTTTCTTCTTCAGGCAACGTTGTCAGAGTTTCCTCCTCTGGTATAGAGCCAGCCTTCTGTTATCAGTTTCTTGGCGAAGGTCGTCTTGCCTTCTCCACCGTCGGGACCATAAACCCAGATTATATTCCTCTTCTGAGGTTCCAATTCTAACATATTAACAAGTTCACTCTGCCAATTATGCAGAGGGTATTCAAACTTAAAGTTTGCCCTAAATTCTTCGTTAATTATTCCGGCCATACACCGCCGGTAAACCTTAGGGTCTCTAAGTCTCATCTCATCGGGATCTTCCTTAAATTCATCCATGGCGCGCTTACGCTTGTTCGATCCCTTCTTCAAATACTCTCCTAATTCCCATGGGCCATCGACCCTGGTTTTCTCCTTCTTGCAATAGGCGATGCACTCCTCCGGCGTAGATCTCATCGTGAGTTATCTGATTGTAGGATCTGAGAAGAGTAGCCATTACCAGATATTTGTGTCGTTCAAGAAGGCGAGGAGATTGCAAGGAGTGAAAAATTATTTTGGATCACAGACGATTCATGTTGAGAATGCTATATGGACCTGAAGGCGGAGAAGGGAAGAGCCAGTTTCACGAAGTATTTATGTACGGAGGAATACGTATTGATTAAACCATCTAGGATAGAAAATATGATGTATATATATGTAGATCAAGGTTCTCATAGGAACGTGGTTGTTGATGTACCTAGGAGAGTGGAGTCGGATCATTACGAGGCGCTA
The DNA here is from genome assembly GCA_024733475.1 of Syzygium grande. Taxonomy (NCBI): domain Eukaryota; kingdom Viridiplantae; phylum Streptophyta; class Magnoliopsida; order Myrtales; family Myrtaceae; genus Syzygium; species Syzygium grande. The sequence continues at coordinate 31,492,910 of JAMXDD010000001.1, forward strand.
TACGATTTCGTAGAGTCAGTGAAGGATAGACAGATTCAGAGTACGAAGTATCGTCCGATTAGCCATACGGAGCTAAATAATGTACATGTGATTGTAATGGCCAATAGGCTACCGGATTATCAGAAAATATTTGAAGATCGAATAAAATTAATATATTGTTGAACTCTTAGGCCCCATCTCTGTCTTGGCATGATTGCGACATCAGTAGGGCACCGGCCCGTTTCTTCAGGCCGTCAGGCATGGAACAAAGCCCGGTAACACCACAGCCTGTTCCAAACATCAAATCACCAAAGGCTTGGTTTTGTAAAATGACACCTTGCTCCAAACGTGAAATCACCAAACCACATCAACCGTCGATGATTATCTGCAAAATTCCAACACAAGTGCCTCCAAACATCATGGCCTATACATACTACCACCACGGACCTAAGTATGTCCCAAAAAGGCTTCGTCATAAACTCGGATGATGTTAAACATACAGAGGTATTCCCTCTCTTCAGGGAAGAAAAAGATATGGAGGGAATTGGAGGGTTTCGGGTGTCCGGTCATTAGGACTTTAAAATAAGGTGTGTAGTTGTAGACCCGCTTATAATAGAGACGGCATGCAATGCCCCTAGGTTGCAATGATCCTGAGGCTAACATGTTAAACCATAAGCCTCGGGGGAGAATGCAGGGCAGAATATTCAAAACAAAGAAAGGCAAAGAAAAGGGGCTTAACATATACCCATTAACAAACAAATGCAAACCAACACGTACCTCCCACCACCAACACAAGTGCCTCGAAACATCATGGCCTATATATACCAACACCAAGTGTGCCTCTTCGCCTCATTATTCACAAAGCTAAAAAAACAAAAAACAATCCCAAAGTTCATTTGGCTTCTACATCTCCAAACCATGGCCGATCATACAGTGACGTCTGAAAGGTTCCCTATACATCCTTTTGAATATGTTCTAAAAGCTCTGCTTGGAGCGCGGCTTAGTAACTAGTCTTTTTTTAGCTTTTGAATATGTTCTTCTTCCAATTAATTTCTTCCTAATTCGGTACAGAGAGAATGGGCAACCACATCATCACCAAGAACAAGAAAGTTTTGACTCCACCAAGAGATTTTACGTTGTATTCACCTTGTTCAAGCTGTTCGGCATCGGACATTTCAATTTGCAACATACCGAGGAATTGAGCCAACCCAGTTCTACAGTTTGACATCATTTGCAAAGTCATCTATCTCTTAGCACTTATCCAAGTGACCGGACCCTCGAACCTGATCCTGATATACCGGTATTTGTACATTATTTTCGGGACTATCGCTTCTAAATTGCTTTTATGGATGAGCTTGTCTCTATCCATGTGATTAGTCGTCAATATGTGCTTGCTAGTGCTTGCTTTGGCATGTTTACTCGTGCAAGATTCTGATCATTTTCAAGAGATTGTTCAGCTGTTTGAAGATGCGCCAATTAATTTTTGAAACTCCGGCGGTATATTGTATTTGGGTATCATGTTGCATGTTGTTTGTAATAAATCTTCGGATTTTAATAACTTTTTTTTGTAGATCCATGATTTCTTTTTATTCAATCGTCACAGAGTCTGTAGACAATTTATGAAGAAGGGATGAAACTCGAATCTAAGTATGGTGTATATCTTCTGAGTTTAATAATTTAAGTGTGATGTTTTTTGGTGCATTGTTAATAATGATTTAGTTATGGTGAATATCTCTTTTGAAAGCATTTCTTGAATTTTTCAAAACATCTTTTACCTCTCAAACAAATGGGATTGATATCGGAGTCCCAAATGTGATGCTTAACGAACTCTTGCTCTGGCAAATTTCATATCTGCCTAGTAATTCAATAGCGAGTCTTTAACAACCCCCACCTCAGTAAACCAATAAGCCTTTCATCTCATGATAGCAATTCCAAACCAAGCCAGGCAAGCATTCTCGATCCAATAGATCAAAACTATTCGTTTTCTCACCCCGATAGTATGTGAAAAAATCAAACTAAAATCACAGAAGGTATCTAACTATCGATAATGGATTGGAACCAGGAATCGATTAGGTCATAGCCAACGCCTACCAAGGCCTCCTTCCTTCCAATAACTAGCAAAAAGAAGGAAAAAAAAAAACAGAAAAGAAGCTGTTATACAATATACCTTGGAACAACATACCAACATTATCTAATAACGATGCTCTGACGGAATACAAGACGAACAAAAACATGTCCCTCTTGCTTCACTCTCAGCTAAAACTGAGCTACTGCGGGAAAGTGCAAAGTAATCTCCACATCCGGTAAATTAGACTTATACAATATGCGACTTGCACTTACTTGAACACCAGCACCAAAGTCTTGTAGACTTTGATTGCCAATTCTTGCCCTTCAGATTATGTAGCGTGATAGACATTTGCTTAACAAAAGTCAGAGTGACCAAAGGTAACAGTGACTATGCTGTAGTAGCAAAAGTATATATCACTAGTGAAATCGTGAAATTATAACAATGATGTGTAGAAGTTCCACCTACAATCAATTGGTAGAAAAAAGAGAAGGTAGCGAGTACTGCTGACTCTAGATGATAGCATACATCTTTGCCAGTGGAAATGCAACCATTTGTATCATTAAATACTTGATGGTCGAGCATCTTGAAGAGAACCATTGGAGTCCTCTGATCAATGGCCTGCGCAACCATATAAACAATTCCATGAGAACTTGTTAGAGATGCTAATGTCACTTCAGTAACTTTTAGGAGTGGGGAACTTTTGGGCCACTAAAACTGCATTGTTGCAAGAGGGACATGTTCTTACTTCCAAATAATTCAATTGATTCAGTCATTGAGGGGACATGAACCAATGCATACACCCTTAAAAGAAGTTTACTCAACTATGATTCAGTCATACTGAAGTATTGATTTATCAAAGAAATAGATTGAGCTTGCAATAGGGTTTGTTTCAATTTCAAAACTATAGATGATCAAATAAAAGTAATTATAGTTTGTTTTCCTATATCCATGAAGATCAATAAATTCTGAAAATTGATTCCGCTCATGCTTCATGCCGAGCACAGAAGATTTGACCCTGGGATAGAGGTGAAAAGCAAGAGGAAGAAGGCCAATGAAGAAATTGACGAAAATTCTATCTGTAAAACAGGGGATATGTTGACTTGAGAAAAATCCAAGCAGCAGATTACACTTGGTATAAAGAGACCTTATTGTGGCTGTTGTTACAATGGCAGCATGGAGAATTTTATGTAGCAATTTTACCAAACACTTAGTATAAAGTTGATCAGTTTTTCGATGAAAATGTACTTTACCTGCTTGACAATTGCACGGTCAGCTTTCTCATTGCTTTTAATTTTGCCAATAGCCATATCCCTTACACTTTCTCGAATTGAAGCTGTCACTGTGCTGGACATGGAACATTCACCCTTGCCTCCCACTCTTGCAGTATATATTCATACAATCCATGATTTCAAGAAGTTAAATACTCAGCAACACATTAAGAAGCTAGTGAACATATCAGTGTCCACCATATCAAGTTTAGATGCAGCAGGAAGTGGTAGACACGGTTCTAGTATTCAACACATGCTTATTCAAGTGAAAAGTTCCGACCCTAAAAAACAAAAACTATCAAAATCTAAATAGCTGTCTCTGTGTGCCAACCAAATTGATGACCGCTCGAACTCAGCATTCCTTTTTTGGTGAAAAGTGGAATAGTTTGACAATTGAAAGTTCTTATGAAGTTTTATCACAATTATGGTGATCGGTGAAACTCAAAAGTGTAGACAGCTGAAACAGGGAATCGGTGAAAAGGAGATTCACTAATGTCATTAATCTAACTGTTACCGCAAGTCCACCTAGTGCACCCAAGGTATATCTTTCAAGCATTGCCACATGATAAGCATCAGCACTCAATACATCGATTCTAGAAAATGCTAGTGAAGCCTAAAGATAATCTTTCTCGTGCTAAAGGCAGGACTTAAGAACTTCAATAAGAAGTCTTAGCTTCTCAGGTAATTGATCAAAACTGCGCAATCTAGGAAAGCAACCATTCCGAGCAGCACATTGCTCTACCCACAATATACCAGTACAAAATTAATCACTAGAATATCCAGCCCTTTCCAAAGAACGGCCACTAAAAAGAGAAACCAATCCTTTTATATTTAAAAACTCCTCCTTGATCATTTTTATCTATAAGTTCATTTAAATTGCTAACCCTATGCTTCAAAGTTTAATCTTTTTGTAACGATGTAGCCACATTTTTCACCTCCAATTTATTCAAGCATAAAGTGATGTTCTAACCTCCCTTCGGATTACATTCAATTCAAACCGGAAAAGAAAGAGGATGCAACTTTAGGCTATTCAAGCAAGCCAAACATATTGTGATCATCAAAGAAAATCTCTATTCACCAACAACAGAAACGGGACAGCAAATTTTACTTCACAGGCAAGCCATGCAATTGTCCAAGGGACTTAGCAACATAAAAAGAACAAGCATGCCTCTGGATTACAAACTACATACAGGCATTGTGTATTAGTAAAATGAAATAGAAAAAAAGGATAGTCAAGAAACAAAAGAAAGAAGAATTTTAGGACCTCCAAAGGGGAAGCGCGGACATGAGTGGTGAGTTTATGGCTTCGATTGAACAGGGGTTGAAGCGTGGACGACCGAGCACGCGTGGGAAGCCCTCCGTGAGCATTCCAAAGCGTTCTCGATTTCTGAATCCGATGACCTTTTCCTCCTCCTCCTCCTCCTCCTCCTCCTCCTCCTCCTCCTCCTCCTCTTCTTCCACAACTTCCGCTACTCTTGCTTCTTCCCCTTCTTTAATTCCTCCATTCATTATTTCTAATCCTACCTCCACCGATTCCTCTTCCTGCATGGACGCTCTGTTACAGCCGAACATCAAGTTCCAAAAGAAAAGCTCTTTGAGGGCTGGTTACGATGTGAACGTAGAGAGAGGGAGAGAGAGCGCGCGCTACCTGAAAAGGGACGCAAAGGAGGACGATCAACGGCCACTGGACTCGAGGGACGGAGCTTTGCTGTGGAAGCAACGAGATCAACTGAAGCGGCTGAGCACGATGGAGCTTTGGCGGCTGAGCGACCCGATGGGCGGAGGTGGGTGAAGGAAGGATAGCGCCGGCGGCGACTCTGTGTGGGCTGGGTGAACTGAACGAAGGCACGGGCAGGGGGCAATATCGAGGAGCCGCCGACCTTATGGACCGGTTCAATTCGATATCCCAATCCCCGAAAAGGAAGAGCCGGTTTAAAACCGGTTCGGTTCAGTAAACTATTGTTTTTTCCACCTTTCCAAAAAAAAAATTAATGGCACAAACAGCTCTTGAATTTTGACCAAATATGCAATATGATTTCTAAATTTTTAATTTGTTTAATGTAATTCTTGAACTTTAACTTAATATTTAATGTGGTTCTTAAACTTTTATAATCCCTGGACTTTTGTTACATATTCAATGTATGTTTAATGTAATCCTTCCATTAATTTAAGTTCAGGGACTAAATTAAATATGTACCAAAATTTTAAAGACGATATTGAATAAATTAAAAGTTCATGGACTACATTGCATATCGTGACAAAGTTCATGGACTATCATTTTCCCTACCAAAAACCCTCTCTTTTGTCCCTTTCAACGGAGCATCTCTTTCTCCTCCTCTGTAGCTGGAGAGATCAAATATGTTCGACTTTGAATACCCAGTAACAAAATCTCAAGGCTGGATAAGTGGCTAATGGATTTCATGCAGCAAAAGCCGAACTCCCTCTCTGGAGAAGCTACTCGCCGGTTTGCTGTGGAGTATGCGGAAGGCCCGTGACTCTTCTCCTTCGGGCAGTTTAGGCCCGAACCGCCTTGGAAACATGGGTCCAATCCGTTGACCGGGCAAATTCAAGCGTTGGAACCCAAACCGAGCCAAAAGATAGCATGATCGAAAAGAGCGGTTCCAAATTGCAGGCAATTATTTTTATAAAACAAATTGAATTTAATTGGAGCTTGGCTAGGTGTATTGAACTCTAATTATAAGGTTTGGCTTGGGTTTTATAAACCCCTTTGATGGGTTTTCATTCTCATTTGATGTGGGACTCCACTTGAATTAGGGGCTTTCAATGTGAGACTGGGGCTTGTTTTCACAAATGCCAAGAGTTGTAGATTGGTTAGCAAAAAAAAAGAGATCCCATCTCCCGAGTGGATTTCTAAAACCCACCGCCGGTTCTATGGGATTTGTTGTGTTGTATGTCCTTTTCTTTATTTTCCTTCCAATTTATGATGAATAAATGGGTTTCATTTTCCAACCCAAAAACAAAACCGGACCAATGGTCCGGTCCAAGTAAATATGGTTTGTCGATTCGGTTCATGGTTTAAAATGAAAGGACCGACCTAATCTCTAACATGACAATCACTATTGAAGTCTTAAACAACCTCTTTTAATTTGTCATTTTATTAAAATTTATATTTCTTAATTCACTATTTCAGAATTTAAATAATTGATGTGTTTTTATAGGATTTGAAGAGAAATTTTCAAAATGGAATGAAAATATATTCACTTTGATTGTCACCCATACTTATTTGTTCTTGGAGATCTCTCGTGAGACTAAATAAAAACGTTGGACAAGCCTTCATCAACTAATTTTCCTCACCAAAAAGAGTCTTAGATTTTTTTTAAATACTTGTCGTGCATCAGTTGTATAGCAAAAAATAAAGTTTGGCCTTTGAAAATCAGTTTAATCAAACTTTAAAATAGCTAACAGCAAGGACTAAACACAAAAGGGAGCATAAATTAGCCAAGGTCCAAACGTTTGGAAGCAACTGCCTCACATTGGTGATGTGCTTTACATTTTCGTGATGTGAGATATCTCGGACCAAAATGTAAAGCATGTCACAGATTTGATTCGAACCTGTCATTTTCAAACACAATGACAACCGGGTATTTTGATTCGAAACTGTCATTTCGAACACTGTTCATTTTCGACCACTTTGGATTGAAAATCACAAGAAACTGTTCATTTTCGACCACTTTGGATTGAATCTCATTTTTCAATCCAAAGTGGTCGAAAATGAACTTATGTTCTAAGTGGATGTTTCGAATCAAAATACCCACATCAACATTTTGGTGATAATCTGCAAAATTCAAGATTGTCCTTTCAATTATGATGGGGAAAATGGCCACCTCTCTCTCTATAAAATGCCCCAAAAAAAACCCCTTTCACTCTTGGTCCTCCCATACACAAAACAGAAAGTCCTTGTTTGAATCGTTCAGGCGAAATTCTAAATGAAATTGCTACTGGATAATCTCTCTTCAAATGACAATCACTACAAGTCTTAAACAACCTTTCTTACCTTTGTCTTTTATCAGTGAAAGGTCACTATGGGATTCATTCTTTTTGACATAGAATTTAAACACGTGGTGTGTCTTGAAGGATTTGAGAAAAAAATCACGCGGAATAAAAATATATACATTTTGATCTTTACCCGTACTTATTTGTACTTGGAGATCTTCTGCAAGACTAAATAAAAATGTTAGGCAAGTTTTCATCAGCTAATTTTTCTCACCAAAAGTGTATTAGATTTTTGTAAATACTTGTCATGCATCAGTTTTATAACAAAAAAAAAAATTGGCTTTGAAAATCAGTTTAATCAAGCTTTGGAATAGCTAACTAAATACTTAGCATGACTAAACACAAAAGGGAGCATAAATTAGTCAAGATCCAAACAGTAGGATATTGTTTCCTCGCATCGGTGATGTGCTTTACATTTTCGTGATGTGACATATCTCGGATTAGACGCGAGACGTATCATTGGTGCACCATGGAAAATGACATTTTATCATGGTTGCGAGATGAATCTTTAGTGCACCATGGAAAATGACATTTTACCATTTTGCGAGATGTATCTTTTTGCACCATGGAAAATGACATTTCAAACGTAAAATCAGTGGCGTGTTTACATATCAACGGTCAACCGTTGCGTGATAATCTGCAAATTTCAAGTCCGCGTCATTTATGAAGAGGGAATGTTAACCACCTGAATGTTTTGTAAATAACCACCCTCTCTCTATAAAATGCCGAGGAAATGTTTTATTTTCACCTTTTTCCCAGACACAAAACAAAAGCTCCAGATTTGAATACGTTCAATTGATATTTGACCCAAATTTTTGCCGGTTAGTATAATGTCTCTAGAATCTTGTGAATCCTTGGTCTTTACGGGCCCATTTGATAGGTCTCCTTCTCCAGAACATGTCGATCATAGGTGACTTATTCAAAGGTATGATGATTCATTTGACTTGATCGATCTTGAAAACTCTGCTTTGTTTGTTGATTTTAGCCTGTTTTTGTTCTTCTTTCTTTGGGACGAAAATTTTTACTTTCTTTCTTGATTCATTATAGGAACGTGGACCTTATATTGGCACCATAAAATGGTTCATTCATCGGAAAATTTTTTTGGCTTGATCCAAGATGTTTCTATTATTGTCATTTGTCTTTGTTTAAATTTTGTCTTTTTTTGCATTTCAATTATATACACACACATTTATTTTATGCACAGATATTTTGCAATTTTACAAAGAAACAAGGTTATCTATCTTCAAAGCACTAATCAAAGGGATGCGGAACCTTTCCCTTAGTGAGATTGATCCCGAACCCAATACTTAAACATCATTTTTGGGCCCAATCATACCAGATAAAAGATTGGTGGCAACTCCCTTTTTTGTTATTTATTTATGGGTGGTCATCAATAGTTGCTTGCTAGTGTTTTTACATATATAAAAGTATGCTAACGATAGAGTTTTCGGACTGGCTTCAAAAGATTGTTCAACCTTTCTTGATGATATTGCCCAAAAATTAAGTTTAGTTTGATCTTTGGTAAATTTTGCTATTATGCTGTGTTTGTGTATTAATCTTGTTGCATGTCATTTGTAATAAATTCTTCTGATAGGGAAGGGAATAAAAAGTGTTATCTGTTCTGTATTTGGTGAACCTTATTTTTTATTGCCATGTTATCAAACACGATTATCTTAATTTCCTAGCAGTGATAATGATCTAGTTAGAGCTTTTATCTATTGGCAACAATTTCTATTTGACCCAATATTTTTACTCTGGTTAGTATAATGTCTCTAGAATCCTGTTATTAAATTTCCCGGCTTTTATGAGCCCATTTGATCGGTCGAAGTCGTTTTATTCGGAACCATGTCCGCGTAGGTACTGTATAAAGTCAATATTTGCCGTAATATTTATCCTGAACATAGTATATTGTTCGTAGATTGTACGTCTTTTGAAGCTTATTAGGTGAGACGACCATGTTTACTTTCGGAATATTTCCATTCTCATGTTGCGTGGACCTTATATTGGCAATATAATATGGATCATTCATTGGAATTATTTATTTGTCTTTTCATCCTTTTTTTTTCCTTCTATAATGGATTCATTGGTGTCTCGCGCTTAAATTTTGATATTAAAATATTAACGGAAACTAAAACGGAGGATAAAACCCAAAGCATTTTTAGTACATTTGATCAATTGCTTATGTGCCATTCACAAAAAAAAAAAAACTTGACAGTAAAATATTAACATAAACTAACGGAGGGTAAATTTATCATAAAATATACCAATTTGGGATTTTTGTGATCAAAAATTAATTTTGAGTAAATTTATCACATGTGTGGGGCTAGTTTGAGATTTTTCGTGATATTAACCCTAATGTTTTTGCGCCATCACATAACAATGTCTAGTGGCAACTTTCCGCGGCCAATCTTGTGAACCTTTTACACTCTCCCACAAGTCTGATTCCCATATACAATTCCTGAATTTGGTGAACCTTACCTTATTGCCATTTTATATGTACACAATTATTCTAATTTCATCTTAGTTCTTTTTCTTGGCCAAATCGGTTTTTTCTAGAGGTAACAAAATGGGTCCGCTAACCCATTTTTCCATTCATATTTGCTGGGTTGAATATAAAATGAGTCGCTTTAATTTTATCAAATGAGTCATAGGAAACAAGGATCGATTAACAAAGGGTCTAAATGAATATGACTCAGATTATATTTAAGGTAAGGTCTATATATGTTACTATTTCATTTCTCACACTTTTATATTTTTCATTGCCCTGCCATGGGCCAAAAAGGGATTTGAGACCAAGCCAATGACGAAACTTCGTTGGCAAACGGGCAGGAGAAAGGAATATGCCCGATAAGCTTCGCTTCCTCGCCACGCGGCCAGCGAAGCCGGGATTCCATGTCGCCCTGCCGCGGGCATAAAGGGAATTTCGAATGTGCCTAGTGTTGTTTTCCAATAGGGGTGTGCAAAAGAATCGGGGACCCATTTCGGATCGCCCGGAACCGGTGGTTAAAGGAACGGTCCGGTTCGATTCAATCTTTTGGAACCGATGGGTAATGGTCCGGTTCGGTTCCTCGTAATGGAACCACCCATCCGCCCACCCGAACCGAATCAAGTAATATAATAATGATATATTTTTATTTTTTAATTTTTAATTAAAAAATTGATAAAAATTAAAAATAAAATAAAATAGGAGAGTTGTTGTTTGTTTGCTTGCTGACTATTGTGAACTTGTGACAAACTCCACGTGTGATATATAATATAGGTTACTGATGTATTTGTTGTGAAACTTGTGAAGTTGTGAATTTTGTGACGAATCTTATTGTGGACATAACCTACCAATGGGCAAGAATTAGACCGGATGATGGTCCGATTCTCGGATGGGTCCATGGAACCGATGGATGATTCTCGGTTCCAATTTTTGGAACCGGTCCTTAGCGAGCGGTCCACGATTCCGGACCGAGAATTGCCCACCTGCACCATGCTCACCCTTTATTTTCCAACTGTCGATCTTAACTATCGGCGGGATCCGACTCTGTAGGACTAACCCTCGAAATCAAAATCAGACGGTTGGGATGGGCTTTTGCAAAAAGTCAAGTTTTTAACGTAGGCCTTTAATCTCATGATAGCAATTCCAAACCAAGCCAGCCAAGCATTCTCAATCCAACAGATCAGTATGTGAAAAAATCAAACTTAAATTGCAGAAGGTATCTAACTATTGATAATGGATTGGAACCGGGATTCGATTAGGTCATAGCCAACTCCTACCAAGGCCTCCTTCCTTATAATAACTAGCAAAAACAAGGAAAAAAGAACAAAAAAGAAGAAGCTGCTATGAGATTTACCTTGAAACAACACACCAACATCATCTAATAACGATGCCCTAACAGCATACAAGACGAACATAGACATGTCCCTCTTGCTTCATTCTCAGCTAAAAACTGGTTCTTTGTTGGAAAGTGCAGAGTAATCTCCACATCCAGTAAATTAAACTTATGCAATACGTGACTCGCACTTACTTGAACACCAGCATTGAAGTCTTGTAGACTTTGATTGCCAATTCTTGCCCATCAGATTATGTTGCGTGATAGACATTTGCTTAACAAAGTCAGTCGAGTAACAAAAGGTTACATTGACTATGCAGTAGTAGCAAAAGTATACATCACAAGTAAAATTGTGAAATTAGAACACTGATGTGGAGAAGTTCCACCTACAATCAATAGGTTGGAAAAAAAGAAAGTAGCGAGTACTACCGACTACGGATAATAATATACATGTTTGCCAGTGGAAATGCAACCATTTGTATCATTAAATACTTGATGGTTGAGCATCTTGAAGAGAACCATTCGAGTCCTCTGATCAATGGCCTGCACAACCATATAAACAATTCCATGAGAACTTCTCAGAGATGCTAAAATCACTTCAGTAAGTTTTAGGAGTGGGGGTGGGGCACTGTAACCGCAGTAACTTTTAAAAGTGGTCTTACTTATGAATAATTATTGCAAGAGGGGACAGGAACCAATGCATACACCCATCAAACAGTTTACTTAGCTATGATTCAGTCAAACTAAAGTATTGATTTAGCAAAGAGACAGATTAAGCTACGCAATAGGGTTCGTTTTGATTTCAAAACTACAGATGATCAAATAAAAGTAATTATAGCTCGTTTTCCTATATCCTTGAAGATCAATAAATTCTGAAAATTGATTCCACTCATGCTTCATGCCGAGCACAAAAGATTTGACCTGGGAAAGTGATGAAAAGCAAGAGGAAGGAGGCCAATGAAGAAATTGACGAAAATTCTATCTTTAAAAACAGGGCATCTGTTGACTTGAGAAAATCAAGCAGCAGATTACACTTGGTATAAAGAGACCTTATTGTGGCTGTTGTTACAACGGCAGCATGGAGAATTGTATGGAAATGTTTTACCAAACGCTTAGTATAAAGTTGATCAATCTTTCGATGAAAATGTACTTTACCCTTGACAATTGCACAGTCAGCTTTCTCATTATTTTTAATTTTGCCAATAGCCATATCCCGCACACTTTCTTGAATTGAACTGTCACTGTGCTGGACATGGAACATTCACCTTCCCTCCCACTCGTGCAGTATTCATTCATACAATCTATTAAAATATATGTCTCGAATTTGAACCCATTGAGCGAACTCAACCCGAATTGATTTTATTTGTATAAGCTTGGTGCAAGAAAGTTGAAAATATAAAATTGCAGATTACAGACATTATCTACGGTGCACGGGTTGTGATTTAAGGTAGTTTCTAGATTTAAGTTGGAGTATGCGGCTAGAAACTGGAAAGTCCAGTATGGACATTGAGTTAGACATTCACTCGGTCAATGTGTCATACAAAGAAAGAAAGCAACGAAAAGATTAAAAAGGAGGAAGAAGAAAGTTGGGTTGGTTGACCGAATCCCAGTTGGATTCTATTTCCTTCTCTAACACAGTTGGTTATCTTTGATGACGATCCAAAGATTCATCAATCCCTGGCAGTGCCTATATATATACTCGAGGGTGCATGCCGAGAAGAAGGCGAAGAGAAGTCTTGAAGCGCCCGCGGTTGACATGAAGATATTCTAAGCGAGTGCTTGGCATTGGATTCGTGATTTTGTTCGTGAAATTACATCAAAAATTCAAGTGTTAGTATCGATTAAATCTTATGGTAAGATTTGTGTATAATTCTTTTGCGTAGATTAAGAGATTATTTCGTGAGGAATTGTGGGGCTAAACATTACGTAAGTTATCGGGTGTTGGGGTTTGAAAAACACTTAAAGTATTTGAGTAACTCGAGTGTGATTATAATCTTTGTTGTATCATTTGATCTATAGTGGAATTTGGTGCTGCTGTCCCCATGAATGTAGATCACTACGATTGAATCACGTAATTCTAGTGTCCGATTTATTTTATTATTCTATTAATTTTATTGCTTTCGATCATTTGGCTTCCATAACACAATCCATGATTTCAACAAGTTAAATACTCAGCAACACATTAAGAAGCTAGAGAACATATCACTGTCCACCATACCATGTTTAGATGCAGAAGGAAGTGGTAAACATAGAACTAGTATTCAACACATGCTTATTCAAGTCAAAAGTTTCAACCCCCAAAAACAAATACTATCAAATCCTAAAATAGCTATCGCTGTGTGCCAACCAAATTGATGATAGCATGAACTCAACATTCTTATTTTGGTGAAAAGTGGTAAAGTTTGACAATTGTAAAGTTCTTATGAAGTTCTATCACAGTTATGGAGGTTGGTGAAACTCAAGAAGTGTGGACAACTGAAACGGGAAGACAGTAAAAAGGAGATTCACTAGTGTCGTTTATCTGACTATTACTAAAAGTAGACCTACTACACCCAAGGTACATCTTTCAAGCATTGCCATGAGATAAGCATTGGCACGCAATACATCGAGTCTAGAAAATGCTAGTGAAGCCTATAGATAATCTTTCTTGCGCTAAAGGCAGGACTTAAGAACTTCAATATGAAGTCTTAGCTTCTCGGGCAATTGATCAAAACTGCGCAATCTAGGAAAGCAACCATTCTGAGCAGCATATTGCTCTAGCCACACTATACCAGTACAAAATCAATCACTAGATTATCCAGCCCTTTCCAAAGAACAGCCACTAAAAAGAGAAACCAATCCTTCTATATTTTAAAAACTCCTCCTTGTTCTTTTTTTGTCTATAAGCTCATTTAGGATGCTAACCCTATGCTTCAGAGTTTAATCTTGTTGTAACAATGTCGCCACATTTTTCTTCTCCAATTTTTTGAAGCATAAAGTGATGTTCTAACCTCCCTTCATATTACATTCAATTCAAACCGGAAGAGAAAGAGAAAGTGACTTTAGGCTATTCAAGCAAGCCAAACATGTTGTAATCATCAAAGAAAATCTCTAACCACCAACGGCAGAAAGAAGACATCAATTTTCACTTCTCAGGCAAGCTATGCATTGGTCCAAGGAACTTTCAAAAGAACAACCATGCCTCTGAATTACAAACTACATACAGGCATTGTGAATTAGTTAAACGATATAGATAAAAAGGATAGTCAAGAAACAAGAGAAGAGAACTTTAGGACCTCCAAAGGGGAAGCGCGGACATGAGTGGAGAGTTTCTGGCTCCGATTGGACAGGGGTTGAAGCGTGGACGACCGGGCACGCGTGTGAAGCCCTCCACGAGCATTCGGACATCGAGAATTGGGAGCGAAGGCTCTGTCCACTGCTTCTCCGCCGTCTTTCAAGTCCAACGATTCCAACGCCTTCTCGATTTCTGAATCCGATGACCACGCCTTCTTCTTCTTCTTCCCCTTTCGTTCATTGTTTCTAATCCTGCCTCCACTGACTCTTCTTCCTGGCATATATAACTGTTACAACCAAACATCAAGTTCCAAAAAGAAAAACTCTGTGAGGCTTGTTACGGTGTCAACGGAGAGAGAGAGAGAGAGAGCTACGCAAATAGCGAAGCAAAGGAAGACGATCAACGGCAACGGACTCGAGGGACAGAGCTTTTGCTGCGGAAGCAACGAGCTCAACCGAAGCGGCTAAGCATGACGGAGCTTTGGCAACAGAGCGACCTGACGGACAGAGATGGGTTACTGAAGGAGACCGGCGACTATCTGTGGGCTGGGTGAACTGAACGAAGGTGTGTAGGCAGGGCCAATAGCGAGGAGCGACTGACTGAGAGGACCAGTTCGATTCGATATCTCAGTCCCTGAAAAGGAAAGCAGTTATTTTATGCATAGTTTTTTGAAAATGTGATATTTAAAAAAAAAAAAAATTGGAAAGTAATTTTTCAGAAAAATGATAATATTTTCTCATATTTAGTTGAGATCTGAAAATAAATTGGAAAATATTATTTGTCGTTTGGCAAGGAAAATTTCATTTGATTTTTGTTAATAGACATACACTATTCGAACACTAATGACTTGAATCGGTACAAACACCGGATCTCAAGCCTATATCCCTAACCCTCGGGCATGAGCATAGGCATTGATCTTGGGTCCACTGAAACTGTGCCCAAAAACTCAATGCTCGTGCCTTGTCTACATATAGGTCGGGCCTAGGTCCTCGGCACTCGGGCTTGGGTCTATCAAGGTTGGCCTCTAGACCCAGGCCAGAGGTCAATTGAGGCCGAGCCCGGAACTTTGATATATGGAGCAATGAGACCCGAGCCTAGGACCCCTCGGTGCTAGTACTTGGGTCTCTAGTGTTCGAGCCCGGGTCCCCAGCGCTAAGCGCCCATGTCCATCAAGCCGTGAAAGGTGCCCAATACCTTGGCGCCTAGGCCCGGGTCCATCAAGGTACGGCCCCGACTCTTGCACACGGGTCCATCGAGATCGAGCCTAGAACCCCAGGGCTAGGGATAAGGTTCTTGGCATCCGAGACCCCGTTGCCAATGTCTCGAGTCCCCGACGTGCGTCTCGGGTCCATTGAGGCCAAGGCAGGGTCCATGAAGCAAACCTTCCATGACCTTTCTCCGTTCGTGTGTTTGGGGTTTGTTACTATAGACAAGGGATCATGATCATACGAATTCACATAAGAGAATTTATATCGCCGTACCTAGGAAATGAATGTCTGAGGTGGAACCATTTTCCATGTGGATATAAGGCTAAAAAAGAGAGGCGAGAACCACTCTGCAAGAAGTATAATGGAGGGAGAGACTATGCGCAAACGGAAGGCCTTTCCAGGAGTTTTTTTTTTTTTTTTTGCTAGAAGGCCTTTCCAGGGGAAGCGCGTTGATACCTCTCGAAATATCTTGCATATTTTGACCGAAAAAAAACCGAAGAAACATATTTCTTTTATGTGAGAGAGAGAAGGAAGGAGCCAGGAAGTAGCAATAATGCGGAGGAACATGGAGTATGATGAACAAAACCTTCCCTCAGTCCTTTACATGCGTGAATAATGCGTGAATACGCCTTTGGAATTTGGACCATAATGACCCTAACGTGACAACTTAAACCCTCTCTAGAGGTCTTGCTTGTTTTCTTTTCCTCCTGATACGAGACCTTATCATTTGAATACGTAATTGAGTAGGGTTTTAAAATAAAATTATGGGATATGCAATATATGCGCTTCGATCTTTACTCGTACTTATTTATGCTTTGAGACTGCCATGAGATCTCGTGTCCACACTTGTCCATCTCGCCTGTCATCTCAACGATAGAGGCTAGAAATCGACAAATCCCCGTGTCCTCAACTTCTGGTAGAGTTCGACCAAAAAAAAAAAAAAAAACGTCTGGTAGAGATCAACGGTTGAGATGACACGCGATCCGCAAAAGTCCCGCAAAAGGTCAAGAAATGGCCCCACCGGGTGTTAGAGGGGTGGGCCCCACCATGGCCCACCATGCTCCGCCTCTCTCTGTGTCTCTTTGCTCGTGCGCGGGACCTATATATATATACACACAAAGGCGAAGGAGCAGAGCCCATCGCTTGCTTACTTCGCGCGCACACACAACAGAAGAAAAAGCTCCTGATCAGAAAACGTTGCAGCGAGCGGAGGGAAGTTTATCTTCCTCCTGCTCTTCGAATACTCCTTGCTCTCTCTGCACTAGCTCCCCCTTCACCACAGCATGCCGAATCAAGCAGCGGCTTTGGAAAGGCACGTATTTCGTTCATGTGAATATGCTCTTCTTGGATTTATCTGTCGAGGCGCAATAAAGGCAACGGTTTCTTTTCTCTTTTCGATCCTATTTTTTTCTATCAATTTAATTTCTTCGGATTTAACATAGGGACGATGAATAACCACAACGGCAGTAGCAACAAAGAATAGGAAAATTTTGACTCGACCAAGAGATTTCATATTACATTCACCTCGTTTGAGCTTATCGTCATCGCGTATTTCAATTTGCTGACTTCGCCCATTGAGCCTCACGGTTTTGCAATTTTACATAATTTGCGAAGCCATCTATTTTGTAATGCCGATTAAAGTATTTGGACCTACACGCCTGAATTGATATCAGGAGCTTGTACATCATTTTGGGACTCTCAACTTCGAGTTGCTTCTTTGAATGAGCTTGTCTCTAGTCATGTATTTGGTCATCATTATGTGTCTGCTAGTCTTTGCTTTGGCATCATCCAATTTGCTCACACAAGGTTTCGACCATTTTTCTAGAGATTGTTAAGCTATTCGTGGGTGTGCCGTCTTCCCAAGTTTAGTTTGATTTCTAAAGCTCCTGCAATCATTCTGTATTTGTTATGAACTTTGTTGTTGTGTGTCATTTGTAATAAGTACTATTGATTTTGGGAAAAGAGAAGGTTATAATATACATGTTCTGAATTTGGTGAACCTTACCTTATTGCCATGTCATGTACACGATTATTTTAATGTCATTTGATTCTTTATCTTGGCCTAATTTTTTTTTTTCTAGAGGTAACCAAATGGGCCCACTAACCCATTTTTCCATTCATATTTGCTGGGTTTAAAATTAGTCACTTTAATTTTATGAATTGATTAAATTGAGTTTGTAACAAACAAAGACGAACTAAAACTAGATCGAAATGGATTTGACTCTAAAAAGCTAAATAGAGATTGATTTTAATAATTTATTCTAGTAGACCCATGATTTCTTTTGGGTCACTCGTCACAAATTACACCGATAATGAAACTCTAATATTTCTTCCATTATAAAGATGAAATAAAACTCAAATTTAAGAAAATCGTGCAAAAAAATATCACGCAAAAGATTTCTGGCAAGACATGGTCATCCAGCGTGAATGGACGACCTTCAAAGATTAACTAAGCTTAAATCATCGCTAAACCAGTTTTTAATAAATAACTATTAAAGTTAAAAAGTATTAAAAAATGGGAAGAATTCATGGGACTCGTTCTCTTTGGTTGCAGTACCTTTGGGGCATATCTGGAAGTTGGACTTGGACGGTCCAAGTTGGACCAAAAAGAAGAAATAGAAAGGTCAAGGGTCTTTGGTTTATAGACCTATACAACTTTTTTTTTTTTGCTAGAAATAGACCTATACAACTTAAAATTGCGTACGAACGGAATTCAATAACCTCCTTTAAACCCAAAACTCATTCAAGTTCCTTCATTTATCGAAGTGTATGGTGTTGAACGCGGTCTTAATGTTACAACTCTTGATCGATTTGAACAATTTCAAATCTTTCAGTAATTTCAGATATTTTAGTACTCACAAGAGTACAAGTCTACATCACACGTATGATTCCAAGCAGGGATTATTCTACTAAATTAGATCAAACTTCTAGCATTGGGAAAAATAATGGGAGATGTGTTTTACTAGTTTGATCCGTGTGAATTTTTTTAGTAATTTATTATTTGTTAATTTTTTCATGTTTAATTTGTTTTTATTGATTATGCTATTTTCCTTATATATAGGGGAAAAATTGCTATTGGAGCTTGGGTTGGGTATGGGTGGGGTCTTAATCGAGTCAAAGTAATGGGGCATTGCTTTAATCTGTCGGGCTAAACTTATGTATGCTCACACTGGCTAAAGGAATAGTCGCATGCCGATGACTGTTTATGTGCTCCTAGAAGCGGAGAGAAATTGCCTGTCTCTCCGCAGCAACGACAAGAAGCAAAAAACACTCGCGAGCGCGATGGAAATGGCAAAAAAAACTAAACTAGCGGGCAGGAAGAATCTTATGATGTTGGCTCACACCATATGTTGCACAGCACATGTGGATCGTGGAGCCTCAGCCAATTTCCAGAGCCAAACGGATCTCTAGAACGATCAAATGGTAGCGAAATTTGGTTGCTCGGCCAACAGCCAACCGAAACCGAAATTTCGTCATCGGGCATTTCAATTCGCAGCATACCGAGACATTGAGCCACAAAGTTCTACAATTTGACATCATTTGCGAAGTCATCTATCTCATAGTACTTATTCGAGTGGCGGACCTCGAGCCCCGAATGTGATGTACCGGTACTTTATACATTGTTTTTGGGACTCTCGCTAACGAGTCGCTTCTCGAACGAGCCTGTCTACGGCCATGTTGCTGGTCATCAACATGTGCTTGCTAGTGCTTGCTTTGGCATGTCTGCTCGTGCAAGATTCTCGACCGTTTTTAAGAAATTGTTCAGCTGATTAACAATGTGCCAACTGATGTTTGAAATTCTAGCAATTTATTGTATTTGGGTATCAATTTTATTGCATGTTGTTTGTAATAAATCCTGTCATTTTTCATAACCTATTTTTGTAGATCCTTAGTTATTTTCAAGTCAAAAAGTCACCCCACAGTCCCTTGAAGGCTCCAACTGTTGAAATGTTATTATCGAACTCACAGCCAATGACCCCGCCTCAAGAGTCGTCTGGGGGTTGTGTAACACAAAAAATGAACAAATGAGATTGATACCGAGTCCCACAACAATACTTCATCACCTCCTTGGTTTGGCAAATTTCACGATCTATCAAGTGATTGCATAGCCAATCTTTGACCCTCACCTCAGTAAAGCAATAGGCCTTAAATCTCATGATAGCATTTCCAAACCAAGCCAGCCAAGCATTCTCAATCCAACAGATAACAACTATTCATTTTCTCACCCCCGAAAATAAGTGAAAAAATCAAACTAGAATTACATAAGGTATCCAACCATGGAGAGTGGGTTGGAACCGGGATTCGATTAGGTCATAGCCAACTCCTATCAAGGCCTCCTTCCTTATAATAACTAGCAAAAAGAAGGAAAAAAAAACAGAAAAGAAGAATTTGCTATACAATTTACCTTGGAACAACATACCAACATAATCTAATAACAATGCCCTAACAGAATACAAGACAAACATAAACTTTTCCCTCTCGCTTCACTCTCAGCTAAAACTGGGCTACTGCTGGAAAGTGCAAAGTCATCTCCACATATTGGTAGATTAAACTTATACAATACATGACTCGCACTTACTCGAACACTAGCACTTAAGTCTTGTAGACTTTGATTGCCAATTCTTGCCCATCATATTATGTTGCGTGATAGACATTTGCTTAACAAAAGTCGAGTGACAAAAGGTTACAAAGTGACTATGCAAAGTAGTAGCAAAAGTATATATCACTAGTGAAATAGTGAAATTATAACAATGATGTGGAGAAGTTCCACCTACAATCAATTGGTAGAAAAAGAGAAAGTAGCGTAATCTTGTTGACCGTAGATAATAATATACATCTTTGCCAGTGGAAATGCAACCATTTGTATCATTACATACTTGACAGTCGAGCATCTTGAACAGAACCATCCGAGTCCTCTGATCCATGGCCTGCACAACCATATAAACAATTCCATGAGAACTTCTCAGAGATGCTAATATCACTTTTGTAAGTTTTAGGAGTGGGGGTGGGGCACTGTAACCGTAGCAACTTTTAAATGTGGTCTTACTTCTGAATAATTATTGTTGCAAGGGGGAACATGAACCAATGCATACACCCTAAAAAGAAGTTTACTCAGCTATGATTCAGTCAAACTGAAGTATGGATTTAGCAGAGAGACAGATATAGCTGCCAATAGGGTTCGTTTCGATTTCAAAACTATAGATGATCAAATAAAAGTAATTATAGTTCGTTTTCCTATATCCATGAAGATCAATAAATTCTGAAAATTAATCCCACTCATGCTTCATGCCGAGCACAGAAGATTTGACCCTGGGAGAGAGGTGAAAAGCAAGAGGAAGGAGGCCAATGAAGAAATTGATGAATATTCTATCTTTAAAACAGGGCATATGTTAACTTGAGAAAAATCCATGCAGCAGATTATACTCGGTATAAAGTTGATCAATCACTTAGTATATAGTTGTGGCTGTTGTTACAACGACAGCGTGGAGAATTTTATGGAAATATTTTACCAAACACTTAGTATAAAGTTGGTCGATCTTTCATTGAAAATGTACTTTACTTGCTTGAAAATTGCACAGTCAGCTTTCTCATTACTTTTAATTTTGCCAATAGCCATATCCCGTACACTTTCTCGAATTGAAGCTGTCGCTGTGCTGGACATGGAACATTCACCCTTCCCTCCCACTCCTACAGTATTCATTCATACAATCCATGATTTCAACAAGTTAAATACTCAGCAACACATTAAGAAGCTAGAAAACATATCACTGTCCACCATATCATGTTTAGATGCAGAAGGAAATGGTAAAGACAGTACTAGTATTCAACACATGCTTATTCAAGTCAAAAGTTCCGACCCCCAAAGACAAATAGTATCCAAATCTAAAATAGCTTATATCTCTGTGTGTCAACCAAATTGATGACAGCATGAACTCAACATTCTTATTTTGGTGAAAAGTGGAAAAGTTTGACAATTGAAAGTTCTTACGAAGTTCTATCACAATTATGGAGGTCGGTGAAACTCAAAAGTGTAGACAGCTAAAATAGGAAACGGTGAAAACGAGATTCACTAGTGTCGTTTATCTAACTGTTACTGCAAGTAAACCTGATGCACCCATGGTGTATCTTTCAAGCATTGCCATGAGATAAGCATTAGCACTCAATACATCGATTCTAGAAATGCTAGTGAAGCCTATAGATAATCTTTTTCGTGCTAAAGGCGGGATATAAGAACTTCAATAAGAAGTCTTAGCTCCTTAGGCGATTCATCAAAACTGTGCAAACCAGGAAACCAACCATTCCGAGCAGCATATTGCTCTAGCCACACTATATCAGTACAAAATCAATCACTAGATTATCCAGCCCTTTCCAAAGAACAGCCACTAAAAAGAGAAACCAACTCTTTATTTAGGAACTCCTCCTTGTTCATTTTCATCTATAAGCACATTTAGGATGCTAACCCTACGCTTCAAAGTTTAATCTTGTTGTAATGATGTTGCCACATTTTTCTCCTCCAATTTATTTAAGCAGAAAGTGATGTTCTCACTTCCCTTCGTATTTCATTTAATCAAACCAGAAAAGAAAGAGAAAGTGACTTTAGGCTTTTCAAGCAAGCCAAACATGTTGTAATCATCAAAGAAAATCTCTAATACCCAACATCAGAAAGAAGACATCAAATTTCACTTCTCAGGCAAGCTATGCAATTGTCCAAGGGACTTAGCAACATACAAGAATTAAGCATGCCTCTAAATTACAAACAATGAACGAAGGAATTGAAGAAGGCTCCGCCCACTGCTTCTCCGCCGTCTTTCAAGTCCAACCACTCCAACGCCTTTCTGAATCCGATGACCACACCTCCTCCTCCTCTTCACCTTCTTCTCCTTCTCCTACTTCCACTACTCTTCAATTCCTTCTTCTCCTTCTTCCCCTTCTTTAATTCCTTCGTTCATTGTTTCTAATCCTAATTCCATTGACTCTTCTTCCTGCATATATGCCTGTTACAGCCAAAACATCAAGTTCCAAGAAGAAAAACTCCGTGAGACTGGTTACAATGTGAACGTTGAGAGAGAGCGAGAGCGACGCTGCTGTAAAGGGACCCAAGGAGGACGATCAACGGCAATGGACTCGAGGGACAGAGCTTTTGCTTAGAGGTATCATTAAATTAATGGTGGCCAATATCTTCGGATTTTAACTTAATCCGAAAACATTTAATCCAATGTCTTCGGATTAAATTAATGGTGGCCAATGTCTTCGGATTATAATTTAATCCGGAATTCTTAGAAGGTACGTAATTTATTCATGTAATTTTGATCTTAAGAACTTTGCTTAGAGCATGGATTAAGTAGCTTGTTTTTTTTTTTTTTCATCCTTTTGAATCTATTTTTCTTTCAATTAGTTTCTTACCGATTTGCATGTGGTGGCGAGCAAGCAACCACAAAAGCAAAGAACGGCAAGAAAGTTTTGACTCAACCAAAAGATTCAACATTATATTCAATTTGTTCAAGCTACTCGTTATCGCGTGTTTCAATTTGCAACACACTTCGAGACGCTTAGCCCCGCGATTCTGCAATTTTACATCATTTGCGTAGTCATCTATCTCATACCAGTGATTGAAGTGACCAAACCCATGAGCCCGAATGTGATATACTAGTACTTATACAACATTCTCGATACTATTGACTCTGAATTGCTTCACTGGATTTAACTTGTCTCTAGCCATGTGGCTAATCATCAATATGTGATTGCTAGTGCTTGCTTTGGCATATCTATTCGCGAGACTCTGACCGTTTCCAGAGATTGTTCAGTTATTTGAAGATGTGCCAATTGATATTAATTAGAAACTCTGGCAGTATACTCTATTTGGGTATCATGTTGCATGTTGTTTGCAATAAATCTTGTGATTTTAGTAACTTATTTTTGTAGATCCATGCTTACTTTTTGGTCAATCGTCACAGAATCTATAGACAATTTAAGAAGAAGGGATACAACTCAAATCTAAGTACTATGTATGTCTTCTGAGTTCAATAATTTAAGTATGATGTTTTTAGATGCCTTGTTAATACTGATTTGTGTATGGTGTATATCTTTTGAAAGCATTTCTTGAATTTTTCATTTATCTCTTGGAGGTACAGCTTACAATTCAAAACGTCTTTTACCTCTCACACTTCAACAAAAGACAACACCCACGGTCCCCTGAAGGCTCCGACCGTTAAAAATCTATTATGAGAAGTCACGCCAATGACCCCTCCTAAACCATCGTCAGGTTTGTATAACACAAAAAAAAAACAAACGGGATTGATATGGGAGTCCCAAAAGGAGGCTTCACGAACTCTTTGCTCTAGCAAATTTCACATCTACATCGCGAATGTAGAGAGAGAGCGAATAGGGACGCGAAGGAGGATGATCAACGGCAACAGACTTGAGAGCCTTAGCTTTGCGGCGGAAGCGACGAGCTCAACTAAGCTCAACGCCACGGAAGCGGCTGAGCTTGTTGGAGCTTCGACAGTTGAGTGACTCGATAGGTGGAGATTGGTGAATGAAGGACAGCGGCGAATGTCAGTCGGCTACGTGAACTGAATGAAGGCACGCAGGCACAGGCAATAACAAAGGAGCTGTCGATCGGATAGACCAGTTTGATTTATTAAGACCTTTATCAAATTCTAGGAGTGCATTTATTTCATTAAAAACTTAATGACAAAAGAAAATATTTCCCTTAAAAATCATTTTTTAAGGAAAAATGTTTAGTTTTCATTTGTTTGATGATTTTGGAAAGATTTCTTTCTTGCTAGAAGGAGAAGTCGTTTTCCCAATCTAAGCTTATTGTTTCCGGTTCATAGAAAATGCTCTTCGTAGATCGATTAATTTTCCATCATCCGAACACCGTAAAGTCGCAAAACAATTTCCCGAAGTAATTTTCCTTCAAATAAACGAACCCTGAATTCAACCCACTTCCCATTCACCCCCAAATCCCTCCATTCCCAACAAAGCCTCGCTTACTGGCGCATTTGAATTCCTTGAAAAGCCCATGATGAATTATAATTAAACAACACGAGCGAATGGAGAAATCCGAATCTCATGTTTTCCATCATGACGATCCCTTAAACTTGTAACACTTTCCAAACTTTTTGTATGAATTAATTTTTATGTTTCGCGAAAGATCAAAGTTGTCTTCTAAAATAGATTAAACATAAATAAGGGTTAATACCCTTCTTTACCAAAAAAAAAAAATAATAAGGGTTAATACCGAAAAACTCCAAACTGGTACACCTATGACAAATTTATCCAAAATAATCCAAAACTGGTATACACATGACAAATCTACCCATCGTTAGTTTCCGTTAAATTATCTTTGTCAAATTATTGAGTTAAATGATACGTCGCGGATTGGCGGATGTACTGGTTTGGGATTTTGCCCTCTATTCGTCACATGTGTATGAGTTTGTGGGTTTTTTGTATTATTCAATTTAACATAGGGTAAATTTTTCGTAAGTATACCGGGTTTAGGGTCTTAGTGATCAAAAAAAATTAATTTGGGATAAATTTATCATAAATATATCAGTTTGGAGTTTTTTGTGATCAAAAAAATTAATTTAGGGTAAATTTATCACAGGTGTATCAATTTGAGATTTTTCATGGTATTAACCCTATATTCAAAGCGTTCTTTTTATGTATTTAATTTCTTTTTATTCTGTTTCACACGCAAAGCTTGTGGGTTTTGGGCTAGCAATGCCATAACGTTAAAACGAGAGACAAAACCGTAATTTGGGAGGAAACTAAACCTTTTAACACCTTGATGAAACGCGGCTTCTCAAATGTCTTCACTTTCTAAACTCAATAACCCAGCCACCAATTATCATCGAGGGTTTTCTTTGACGGTGGACGACGTTAAGTCCTTTTGAATTCAGGACACAGCGCGAACGTCGCGGAAACATCTGTCAAATAAAACAAGAAAATAAACAGTCGAGTCTATCCTTAGAATGCGACTTTGGTGTTCTGGCCAACCACTTCGCGCTTCGAGTTTAACTTTCTCTTGGCAAAAAGTCTCCGCCGATGCTGTGGGGCCAAGACATCAGCTGCAACTCTTGCCAAAACACCATGTGATGCTTACACACCACGTGGTGTAAGCACCACAACATCACCTCCAGCGGCAACTTTTGCCAAAACCACCTTGTCTCCGCTGATGCTGTGGGGCCAAGACATCAGCTGCAGTATGGTGTTTTGGCAAGAGTTGCAGCTGATGTCTTGGCCCCACAGCAAGGTGGTTTTGGCAAAAGTTGCGGCTGAAAGTGATGTTTTGACCGAAACACCAAGTCACTTTTTAAGGGCAGACATGGGGATTCCCACGACATCCAATCACTAAGGGCAGGGCTTATCACGTCAAGACTATTCCTTTTTGCTGTGCTTGTATCAGAGGCATAAAAGATCTATCATCCACTGACATGTGGTCGTTAGAAATTATTTAGTACATAATCATATATATTTTTTTCATTTTATTCGCTAAACCGACGAAGCACTACAACAGGAGAAGCAAAGGCATATCCACGAGCAGAAAAACAATCATGAGTTATTCGTAGTCTCTCGCTGCCTCATCGAATTCTCTAGGACAATTGCAGACTTAAACCAGACACTAAAGAACCTGAGGACTACTCATGCATGGCCAGTGAGCACTCGCTGATCTCGAGTGGTGTTGCCGAGGCCGGCTTGCGGGCGACGCAGCTTTTCTTCCTTCCGAGCCTTGCCATCCGTGCTATTTCGGCCACCTTCCTTGCAGCCCACCTGAAGATCCCCACTTTGATCTGTCCTCTCTTCGGAGGCAGCCTCACTTTCGGATTCTTCTTCGAGCTCTTCCTCATCAGGCACGCATTGGACATTTTTTGCGACCCTCTCCCTGAAAGGGAAAGGAAAGAGAAATCTCAAGAGGGTTCATCCGAGATAAGCAGTGGAAGTAGAGGAGTGTTTCGCTGTGTTTCGGTTGAGACAGACCCACTATGATTTGCCCTGGTGCCCACTTTTTAACTTCATCTAACTCTTTGGGAGAAAAACTCCAACCTCAATTAGAGCGAGCACCGATTTCAATAACAAACACCAGAGCGAAAGAGAGATTGAAGCACGAGCTGAGCTGGGCCGCGCCGTGTTGCGGAGAAAAACATCATGAGAACGATGGAATGGAGTTTGCTGATTACCTGAAATGGAGGACATTCCAAGGTCTCTGGCTCGAGGCAACGGTTGGCCAGAGAAGAAGGATGAACGATCGTGTCGAAAGAAAATGAAGGAAAGAGAGGGTTTTCTCCTTTGCGTTGAGCTGGGTGGAGAGAGTCTGGAGACGAAGCTTCAAGGGAGCTTCGCGGCAAAAAATGTCATTGGGCCCCTTGGTTAGAATTTGACACTTTTCAAATCATTGGCACTTGATATTGGTATTAAGCCCTTGTACGATCATAAAAATTTGTCTTCTTATCTTAATCTTTCCAAATATATGAAGATCGACGCATGTGAAATTTTAAATATACGCAGTTCATATTTGTAGCCGATTTCGTATGATGAGTTTTTTTCTTGCTAACTATAAGAAAGTTAATAAATTCGAGCGATAGTAATTTTGTATATAAAAATTATGCAAATTATAAAAAAAGAGTTAAGTAATGTCGTGAAAGTGCGAGCAATTTAGCGTAAATTACCTATAGAAAATGTCCCTCGTCATTTTCTTCGACAAACTTTTTACTGTCACCGACACTTAATTAAATTTCCAAGGAGAAAAAAAAAAAAATCCGCACTATTTAGTACACACTTGCTTGAAACATCAAGCTAGAACATTTAATCGCCAAATATTACCTTAAGAAATGCTAAATTTTCCATTTGAAACATTTTCTGCTACATTTTATTGAATTGAAGCACCTCAAGTCATCCCTGCCTTGTTATGGGAATACAAACAGGTCAAACAAACAAAAGAACCCATGGAAATTTAAAATTGGGAAATGCGTCAAAAACACTAATTCATCCCTGGAACAATCCCAACATACGCTTAAATTAATTTCTAAAGGAATCAAACAAATGCACCCATGCTTCGGAATCGTGTTTCACACCCCATCGGCCGTGATGTAGAGCGAGTCGATCTTGAAAGCGGGAATAAGAACTTGAGGGTTTCTCCGGTCCCGGTAGAGCGGCATACCGACCTTGAATTGGGCGAGGTCGACCTCCATCGCAACGCCGGCAGCGTCGGTGGGGACCTCCGCGGACCCAATGCCGAGGATCTGACCGACAAGCAACATGGCAATCAGGACCCAGGTTGAGATGATTTTCTGGGACCAAGTAGTTGCCATCCTCTTCTTTGCTCGTCTTGTCTGAGAACTTTTTCTTTACTATCGAGGCTCGAAACAGAGGCTGCAAGAAGAAATCAGGAGATCAAAACGTGGGATTGGCTATTAAAAGGAAGTTTTATCATGGGATTTGCTGTTTTTTGACGTCAGGGTGTTGTCAGCCTTGTAACCATATTAACTGCTATCAATTTTTATTTCCCGATTTTTAGGATTGAAATGGATATTTTTGGTCACCGTTTGGGTGTTAGTTGCGGTGTTGTCTGACCCGGGAGAAGGAAATAGGAAAATATCAAAAACATATCGAATAAATTAATTAATCGGAAAGTGATTTTAGTAAAAAAGAAAAAGGTTAATACCACAAAAAACCCTAAACTGGTACAACCCCAGATTAATACAGCTGTGATAAATTTACTCTCATATTAGTTTTCATTAAATTTTACCGTTAAATTGCTTAGTTTATAATACGGAGAAATCATATTTTTCCACTCTATGATTTTTAAAGCACCATTAATGAAGATATGAAGGATCAATTATAGTGATTTAGCAATTGAGTAATCAATTAATGCTTACTTTTAATGAAGTAAATATGATATATTAAGTTATTTTTGTGGATAAATGATTTTTCTTGTTATCTTCGTGAGGGGATTCTTATTATTTATTATAAATATTAATATATATTTATTAATCAATCCCAAGTTATGAAAGTCCTTGAATTAGCGAACCTATTATGAAAGTGCTACTATATGCACTATCAAGTAATATCTCGTTCTACGTATTGATAGGTAAAGAAACTAAACAAATAATCACCATGGTAATTATTTCGTTCTTATTACGTATATTGATTGAGATGGATGCAAATTTGTGGGAATTTTCCACAATATATTATTTGAAATGAGTGATATCGGTGCCCACACTATGCAAGTATGAAAAAATTATCCAAAAAATTATGAACCTATGCACTTTTGCCAATTTAGTCCTAAACCTTTTAATTATGTCAATTGAATCATCAACATTTTCATGTTTTGCTAATTAAGTCAATCTGGCCAAGTTTGACTGAAAATTACTAACGTAAACGTCGGGCATCTTACGTGGCATTTCCAACACTAACTTGGATAATTTTTAATAATATTTTTTATTTTTTTTATAATTTTTGTTTTTCCCTTTTTTATTTTCTTCTCTTTTCCTTCTTTACTTTTTTTTTTTTCTCTTTTTCCCTTATCTCTTCTTTTCTTTTCCCTTTTTCCCTCCACTAGCCATCACCAGGCATTGTCGATGGCCAGCAGAGGTCGTCGGCCTTAGGCAAGGGCCACCCTCCCCAAATCGAGTAAGGGCAGCCCTCGCTTGAAAAGTTATCCAAAAAAATCCTATACATATTGCATTTATGCCAATTCAATCCTAAGCTTTTTAATTGTGTCAATTAAGTCCTAAATATTTTTGTATTTTACCAATTAAGTCCCTCTGGCCAATTTTGGTAAGAAATCGTTGATGAGAATGTCAACTATTCTACATGGCATGACTGGCATTGACATGGATAATTTTTAATAATATTTTTGATTTTTAATTAATTTTTATTTTTTCCTTTTTTTTTCTTTTCTTCGATGTATCTTCTTTACTTTTTCTCTTCTCTTCTTTTCTTTTTTCATTTTTTCCTCCGCCAGCCATCGCCGCGCCTTGTTGATGGCCGGTGGAGGTCCCCATCAAGTGAGGGTAGCGATTACCTTGGAAAATTGTCCAAAAAGGTCCTAGATCTAGTCGAATGAACTCAATTGATATAATTAAAAGGTTTATGACTGAATTGACAAAAGTGTACTATATTTAGGATATTTTGGATAATTTCCTATGCAAGTAATACATCATATTGACAACATCTATATGAACTCCGCAACTATATAACATAATGTATTATACATATGCATATATGTGATTTTAGCTTACACAACGGGTCATGTTGGTCCAAAATCGAAGTTGCAAAAGCGAAATGCAGAGCGGTCTTCTTCTATCGGGACTGTTTCCGACCCTCAAGGCTCACGTCAAAGGCCACGTTCGACAACCATGCCCTCTCTCTTTCTGCGAAGCCTTTCGCTTAGTTCATGCCTTCTACTTCATTGGCGCCGATGGCGCCTCTCTCTGCAATTCCGATCAGGTAAGCAATTTGCATTCACGAAATCGACGAGGTAGTGTCTACTAGGGGTGTCAAAAGAACTTGGCCAAACACAACCCGACCCGACCTGATCCGAAAATTTTTGTATTAGGTCGAGTTGGACCTCAACTTGTTTGGATAACAAAAAACAAGGGAGAACTACCAAAACCCCCAACTTTTACCCCTTGTGACATATTTATCGACTTTTTTGTGACACCAAAAACCCCAAACTTTGCTATTTGTGACACATTACCCCATATTATAACTTAGGGTATTTTAGTCATTTCCTTTTTTTATTTTTTTCTTTTTCGGTGGGGCTGCCCTCATAGGTGAGGTCTTGACGACCTCGCGGGCGTCGGTGAGGGTCGCCCTACTTTGGCCGAGCCTCACTCGCTGGGGCGAGCTTGCCCTCCCCCGCCCCCTGCACGGATCTGGGGTGAGCCTCGCCGGCGTCGGGCCGAGGCTCGATCCCTCGGGGTGAGGGCGGCCTCGCCCGACGCCGGCGAGGGCCGCCCGCCGACACCGACGAGGCCTCCTTTGCGGAAAGGAAAGGAAAAAAAAAAAAAAAAAAAAAGGTAAAAAACGCGAAAATGAAAATGGACAATGTGACATTGGGGTAAATGTGTCACAAATAAGAAAGTTTGGGGTTTTGTGTCACAAAAAAAGTTCAGGTAAAAATGTGTCACAGGAGGCAAAGTTTGGGGTTTTTGGTAGCCTTTTCCCAAAAAATAATTGAGCTTAGGGACCTGAGCCCAACCAAAACAACTAACAATGAAACACCACCTTCTTCTTGTTCACACCCGAGCCCAACCGAAACAACAAGTTGAGGTTCATTCTTGCGAATGTTGACCAAAACCCTATCTTCTTCTTTGTTCTTCCAACGGTGACAAACAACAAGTTGAGGTTGCAGAGCATCTTGACGAAAAGAGTGTCTGCGCCCGCATTGTGCGAAAAGTGTAAGTGTCTTCCTTCCTTCCTTCCCTTGACCAATTCGTTCGCGGTCTTGCAAAGAGATCACAATTGCAGAGTGTGATCTTGATCGCGTGCTGCGGATTTTACCAATGATGGATTTTGTGTGTTGGTTGTCTGATTGGGTGTCTGAATTCGATTTGGATGAGAAAAAGCTGTCGATGGTGATAAGCGGAAGGACGGAGCCAGTAACACTCCCAAAGGCGGTGGTCGAAAGATCAATGAGAATTAGCTCCTCTCCAAGAAGTTGAGTCTAACCTTACCTGCCTCGATTCAATAATTATGAAGCATTGGACTAGGGTGTGGGTCTTGATCAAGATTTGCTCGTGCACGACCTGCATTTTTTATGGGAACTATGGTGTACGACTTTGATGTCGGCTTGTTGTGGTGGGTTAATTCGTTGTAAGTTAAATTGGCTTTCAAGAAAAAGGTGTGAAAGTCGCCCTTCGATCTCTTCCCAGTTAAAGAACAGCCGTTTGCAAAATTTAAGTTCAAGCTAGTAACTGTTATGGCTCCTGTGATGTTGGAGTTTTTATAATTATTTTAATCAAATTAATTTGATATAAATTCATAAATAAATAAAAATTAAATTAATTTGATAAATTATAATAACATATTTTATTATGCTATGCGATATAGTAAAAAGTTCCTTTGTTCGGCCATCATCCATATATATTTTTCATTTATTTTCTGCCCGTCCAGTTTTTTATCATTCCTTCCTCTTTCTACATCAATTTTAAAAAAGCCTTTTTCAAGAAGCTATCGCCGTCTACGCTTCTTTGCGTTTTCTTTCCCAAAGATTCTCCTCACTTCTCGACCCTTGTCTCTCTCTCTCTCTCTCCCACTGCCACTTCTCCGATCGGATCTCCGGCATCTCTCGCCGCCGCGAAAACTCCGGTTCCAGAGGATTCTTCTTCGTCGTCGTGGTGGGGGTTCGCAGCATCCGAGCCTCCGATTTGTGGGGAATTCGGAAGGGTCCTGGGCGAAACCGCCATGGCTTCTTCGTTCGTCTTCTCACTTCTCCCTCCTCCTCGTTGACGTCGATCACCCGGCACCATCAATCGATTGGCTCCCACCGCTTCCAGATCATCAGCGGCGGGTGCTCGCTGACCGCCGTCGAAAGGGATCGGGAATTGATTATGCGGTATGTGTCCCTTGTTCATTGATTGCGCTGGCGAGCGAGAGATCTGACGAGAGGGGGTTTTCCTTTCTTCTTTCTCCCTCCCCATTTTTGCTCCGGACACCGACACGGTGGCCCCTCTGGAACGTGTCGGTGCTACATAGGCTGTATTGGCACCTTTGCGAACTGGCCGTGGATGTTGTGATCGTGGCTTAGTTGATGCGCTCTTTCGGAGAGGTGTTCTAGTTCTATCTGTATTTGTTCCTGTCTTAGGGGTGGGGTTTGAAGGTCAATGGGGTCATGTTGGCGGGAGATTCCATTCATTCAACATTTACGGTCGAAAGTCTATGAATTGTGGTCCATTTCTCGACGCCCGCGAGTTCTTTTCTCTCTGGTTTTGAGTGCAGTGCATTTGCGGTACCGGGTGAAATCTTATAATATGATGGAACGTCCGAATAGAGTCCTCTCTAGGCTATCAAATTGAACATTGTTGACTTGAATGTGTAAAATTTCTTAGTAAATGAAAAGTCGAACTTTCACTGGATAGTCTCATGAGTCAGCAAATTGAATCTATTGTTCTTGGCAGATTGGTTTCTTTGAAAGTAATATTGGAATGGATTTAATGCTTCCAAACCCACCCCAACCTTTTGCTTGTATATTAAATTACTGGAGTTTTCTTAGCTAGTGATCTGGTTAGAGAGAACAACGTCGGGAAACTTGGAGTCCGAGCTTTGGATTTATTACTCTGTGTAATGCTGTGAGATAGAATCTTTCTTTCTTGATCCTTGTGACGGTGACGGAAGAAGAAATAGTTGTTCTAGAATCCTGATTTTCACTTATCACTTATCAGGACCTTGATGGGTACGTAGATGTGCATGTGCAGAGAAATTGTTCTAAGAGAGGTCTTAGAAGCTTGATGTATAATGCATGTACTCCAGGATGTATTTTTCTGTTTCTTTATTGCTCCGTTGAAGTTTTCGATTTGTCCTCTCGATGTGAAGGGTCTCTGTCTATCTTAAACCTAAATATAAAATAAAAATTGAAACCCGAAACCCGACCCGACCCGATCATGTGGATATATCTTGTTTGGTTCTTGGTTCAGGTCGGGCCAAGCACAAATGTTCAATATTTTGGGTCGGGTCGGGTATCATGAAGACTTGGCCTGACCTGACCCATTGACCACCCTAGAGTCTACTGCTCTTTTCCCTCTTCATCTGGCTAGGGTTTCAGTTCGAATCAGTTTCTTCCATGTCCCTCGCCCCGAATCGCTGTGTTTCCCGTCATGCGTCAAGTTTCCTTAGGCTTTTCCTCAGGAGTTCAATGGGTTCTTGTTCTGAATTGCCTGCTCTTATGCGCTTCTCGTGTCTCGATGGCCTGCAATCTCTGTTTTCAGTATCTCTGTTAGCTAACGTTAGTGAGCATCCCAGGGTTCTTTAGGAGGAGAAAGTTAGCAGGATGGATAGTAACGAAGGGGAAAGCCGTTCTGGCGGTGAGCAACACCCCAAGCAGGATGAGGAGGTGGGTTCTCTATCTGCTGCTGGGAACTGTTGTCTTTGCCTCGACCCCTTTCAGTCGCAGGCTTCATGTGAAGCATGTATTCTAATGTCCCGATGAGCTAATTGGTATGGGTGTATCTGTTGTATTGAATTGTTCCAGGAGAATGTTGCTCGTCAAGAGGAACTTAAGAAGTTGATCGACGCCAAAATGGCTCTTCGTCAAAGCAACCTGAATCCGGAAAGGCCTGGTAAGAAATGATGCAGGTGCAAAACTGAATTATTGCCGCTAATAACTTAGCACTTAGAAGGATGGGGTTCTTGAATGACTGTCGAAATGTGGTGAAGATGTCTTTTGTCTGTTGATCTAGTTCTTCCTTTGTTGCTGTCCAGAAATTTTGGTAATGCTGCATTGACTTATAGGTTGTATATGTCAGAGAGGCGGGTGTTTTGACCTGAAGCAGTGCAGGTTTACTATCCCTACCTTATCTTGCCCAAACTCCGAGAAACAGTAGTCCTTATTCCCAAGAGATTTGTAATTTGACTGAGGAGA
This sequence comes from Syzygium grande, assembly GCA_024733475.1. Classification (NCBI taxonomy): domain Eukaryota; kingdom Viridiplantae; phylum Streptophyta; class Magnoliopsida; order Myrtales; family Myrtaceae; genus Syzygium; species Syzygium grande. The sequence goes on from JAMXDD010000001.1 coordinate 31,527,125, forward strand.
TGCGGATGATTGAGGGAGAGATGATGGAATGACATCATCCAGGGATGACTTGGCAATGACATTAATAAGATTATAATTTACATTTCTCATTTGTATCCAGTGCTGGTAATACATTGCATGCTTTTAACGGGTTGTTGCAGCATGGTATGGTACATAAGAATTTACAGGTTAGGTAATTGAAGGTTTCCTAGGGGTTATTTTGCAGTTCAGGTGAAAGTGAAAAAGATTGCATTGAGAGATCTTAACAAGGTCTCAATCTCAAGTTAATACCTTGTTGCTCAATGTGTCTATGCCCAATAAACATGGTTGGGTTGAGAATCAAACAATTAGAATGTCTTACAAGGTAGTTAAACTGCTGTTCACTTGAAGGCTGGAGGCCTAGTTGGTCTGGATGGTGATATGTTGTAACTTCCTATCCAGAGACACATGAACCTTTTGAAGAATTAGAATTGAAAAATTAGTCACATTCTCTTAGTAGGTGCACTATGATGCATTTGTGACTTGCGATGACTTTGGTTCGAGTAGTTTAAAAGGGGTTTTGTTTGGTTTTTTTGCTGTTGAGAAATGGGATGTCATGTTTGTATGTTATCACTTTATGGAGTTTTATTAGGAAATCTGACAAATCCTTAGTTAGGTCTAATATTTAAAATGGGCAACCCGTCTCCTGCTTCGTAGCTCATCTGTGCTTCCCTGCAGACTCGAGCTTCTTGAGGATACTAGATTCTAGCATCAAGCGTAATACGGCCGTGATAAAAAAAGCTAAAACAGATAAACGAAGAGCAGCGAGAAGGGCTGATGGATGACTTGCGGGGGGTCAATCTTAGTAAATTTGTTAGTGAAGCGGTGACAGCCATATGTGATGCCAAACTCAGGAGTTCCGACATACAAGCAGCAGTTCAGGTAGTCTGCAGATTCTGGCTGACATTATTTTAACGGCATCTTATATTTTTGGACACATGATAAAGCATGTATGCCAAGAAATATGTATTATTGTAAATTATGGAGATCCATGAAATGTTTGCCATTCATCGAATCTTTTTTGCTTATTGCTTTCAATTTTTTTGTCTACGCTGCTTCCTGTCTGATACCCATTTATTTTTTCTAGATATGCTCATTGCTTCATCAAAGATACAAAGACTTCTCTCCAAACTTGATCCAAGGACTCTTGAAAATATTTTTTCCTGGAAAATCTGTGGATGACTTAGATGCAGAAAGAAACTTGAAGGCCATGAAAAAACGCAGCACTCTTAAGTTGCTTTTGGAACTTTACTTTGTTGGAGTAATAGAAGACGGTGGGATCTTCATAAATATCATCAAGGATCTGACGAGCGTAGAGCACTTAAGGGATCGGGATACCACTCAGTCAAATTTGGCTCTTCTTGCTAGTTTTGCTCGGCAAGGGAGAATTTTTTTGGGTCTTCCGCTTACTGGACAAGAAATTTATGAAGAGGTACTTCTTTTCTCTGGTTGTTTGGATCTTGTTTAGATTATTGTTGTTACAGACAATAAGTTATATTGTTAAAAAAGGCAAATTTTTGCAATTAAGAGCTTTGATTACATTCTTTTAATTTTTTGTGAGACTGTTGGGAGAAGAAGTCATATCTTTCTTCTGGGTGAGAGTAGTGCCATGAGCAAAATTGCTTAGTGCCCTTTCTGTTGACATTGTCGACAATATATATGAAGGGATGCTCACTCCTATCTAGAAAGGTCAAACATCAAAGAAGCAATCGGTTGACCCTGAATGAAATGAATATTCATGTTTCCATTAGTCAGCAATCTTCCGTCCCCCCCCCCCCCTTCCCTCTCGTAGCTGTTCGACTTCCTGCATGACAAGCTTTTCCATGAAGGGGAGACTAATTTTGTAGCCGGTTGAGGTAAAATGTTGAGTCATTTCCAGTGTTACCCACTGGTCTACCTGGGCAAATATTGGATGTGACTGATATAAATCTCTCAAACAGAGATGATGATTCTAAGCATTTTATCCACATTTAATGATAAGAATTTACACTTTCCTTGTATTTGGTAGTTATCTCACTGGTGTTCATGTTTGCTTCCTAATTCTTGAGCATATTCTAATACATTTGTTAGTCCACATGCTTTCTGGCAGAGTTCTATACAAGTTCATGATCAAAGTCTCTCTTGAGCCCTAGCGTAGACAGTGTTGTCACCTTTCAAGATTTTGCATCTCTCTCTCTCTCTCTCAAATCAAATCAAATTACTTCAAGTCACTGGGTAAAATTTGAGAACAAGTAAGAAAGTATGCAAAAGAATTTTGATGCCCACAATGCGTACCCTTGTTCAATATGTGTTTGTGGCGGTGTATCGTCTGTGAATGCCTACTATTGATTATTGCAATTTTTGCATTGTTTATCTCGTTGTCTTTTTAATACAGTTCTATAAGGGCCTCAACATAACAGCAGAGCAAAAAAAAATCTTCAGGAAGGCAGTTCATGCATATTATGATTCTGCAGCTGGATTACTTCAGTCTGAGCATGAGGTAAGAAATATCTCTTTACTTGGTATTTTAGTGAGATTTTACCCATTTTTTTGTGGTGGCTAGAGAGAGAAGGTTGAAAACGTAAGAAGGGATTTTACTCTGATTGGAAGAATGAAGAAGTTGGAGAGATGGAAAGTGAGAGGAAACTTGGATGGATATTGTAGAGAGGAGTGGTCCCTCAAAAAGCAATTGAAATAGGGAGAGGAAATTTGCAAATCACTAATTAGTCTTATAATAATGTCTAGTTGTACACTTTCCTTTTCTCTATTTTCTCTTATCCAAACACAAAAAGTAGAAAATCGTTTTTCTACTCCCTTCTTTCTTTCTCTTAACATTTGCTATGCTCCTACCTAGTTTCAAACAAAAAAACATTTGTAAGTAATCAAACTTTAATTCATTTCCATGCATATTCTGCTCTATATTGGTTATGTGATGACTACTTGGAGCATAGTCTTCATCATCCTCTTAGTCCTCATAGTTTGTGGTTTAGTTAACAATTTTTCCTGCATTTTTTGTATGATAGGCACTTCGGCACATGGAGCATGAAAATGCGAAGATCTTGAATGCGAAAGGAGAACTTAGTGACGAGAATGTTTCTTCCTATGAAAAGCTGCGGAAATCTTATGACCATTTATATCGTAACATATCCTCGTAAGTAACTATTCTCCATGTTTTATACACCTTGGGAGAGTAATGTGGTTATTAATCTTCTTATAAGTGGACAAATTTTGCTTTTTGTAGCGGCCTAATTCCCTAAAAAACCTCAACTTTAGGTCAAGTCCCAAATATGCGCTAAACATTTTTTTGTCTTATAAAAAATCCCAAACTTTACTAATCCCAAATCTGCCATGAACTTTTTTTTGTCTCAGAAAAAAGCCCAAACTTTAGGTCCAGTCCCAAATTTGCCCCGAATTTTGTTTTATGTAAAAGAAATCACCAAAATTCAATTTGTTTTAAAAAATATACCCCGTAATCTAGTTCCAACTTGATGTGGCACTTCCACTTCGATAACAAATCCACATCAACAAAGTAATAGGACTTTTTTGTAGAAAAAGAAAAGTTCAGAGCAAATTTGGACTTAATCTAAAAATTAGTTTTTTTAAATTAAATTTTTTTTGGGATGGATTTGTTATCGTCTCTAACTTTCATATCCTAGAATGGTTTTATTTTGGAGAATTTCAATAATTTTTATTGGGTCGGATTTGTTATCGAAGTGGAAATGCGACGTCGATATGTATCTATCGCCTCTTTGCTTTGTTGATGTGGATTTGTTATAAATGTGGAAGTGCTGTGTCGAGTTGGGACTGGATCATGGGGTATATTTTTGAAAATAAATTGAATTTTTTTACACAACAAAATTCGTGCCAGATTTGGGACTGAACTTAAAGTTTGGGATTTTTTCCGAGATAAAAAAAGTTCGGGGCAAATTTGGGATTGGACCTAAAGTTTGGGATTTTTTTAGACAAAAAAATGTTCAGAATAGATTTGGGACTTGACCCAAAGTTGGGGGTTTTTAGTGAATTCACCCTTTTTGTAGCAACATGCTTGTATCTGATTTTAATGCCTGCTGCAGGTTATATTCCCATGATCTTCACGCTAATTTATCATGTGTTTCGTGCCTAGTTTGTCATAATTTATGCCCTCTTAATTAGTTGCAGAAGTGTTCTGAAATATCAACCCATGCTATCGGGTTGCATGGTAGTGTCAAGGGATGTTCCTGTCTGTAATTTCCAGTTTGATACTCTTTTGTATTCCTTGTTATTGATGTTTAATATCATAATTTATTTACTTTTTGCTTACTCTCTCTCTCCCTCTCCCTCTCCCCCTCCCCCATGAGTGTTATATTTAAATGAGCGCTCTGGGAAACTCAATAAATTCCTTTCAAACTAATCTCGAACCTAAAAGGTTTGTCAAATACAAGTTAATGAGTCTTTTTGATACGAGCCATTTCTCATTATGTATTTGCTATTCAAACTAAGGGAAAAATCGATAATGGTAAAATGTCGCTGAGATTTCTAGTGCATCATCTCCCATCGAATGCTCATCTTTATGCATTGCCTTGTGATCAAAAGCAGAGTCACATGCTTGCATTTGCTCATGTGAGATGGTATATTTCTTATTACTGACTTGCAATTGTCTCAATTTGACAGTTTGGCAGAAGCTCTTGATATGCAGCCTCCAGTGATGCCCGAGGATGGCCACACAACAAGGATGACTAGTGGAGAGTATGCTTCTTCTCCTGCTGCGAAAGATTCTTCTCCGGCAGAAGCATTGTGGGATGATGAAGATACAAGGGCTTTCTATGATTGCCTTCCCGACCTAAGGTTTGTTGTACTGGATGCTTTGGTTAGTTTTTAACCAACTCTTTAATTCTGAGCAGTCATATGTCCTTTGTGAAAGAGCTTTTTCATGATATCAATCATCCAAATTTGAACTCACTGAGTTGCATAATGATTCAACGTTCCTAGAGCATTCGTTCCAGCAGTATTACTTGGGGAAGTCGAGCCTAAAGTGAATGAGCAATCTACAAAGACACAAGATCAACCAACTGTAAGTTAGCAGCATTATGAATTGAAGTTCGAAATTTAGTTTCTTGAGATTCAAGTCATTGCGCCCCCTCCCCTAGTAATTGTAGTCAAGTTGAGTGAAATCTTTCTTATTCTTTTCACCGATGTTTATATGATTATCTTGGGATCATGCCCTACTTTTTCTTTCCCTGCTCTTGTTCTTTGTAACATCTTAATCACCAATTCCAAGTGTAGTTCTTCATGAAGTTTGAGTATCACTAAGTGATGGTAGTAAATTCCTTTCTAATATATTCAGCTCAAGTCACATGCAATGAATCACAAATATAGCTTAATGCAAATCATAAGGATATTGTTTGTCATGCCCTTTTTGGAAGTTCTTTTGTTGATGTTGGGGATAGGCATGTATTCAGGTTATATTATGAGTTATTTTGTGCATCCATGCCATTCACTACTTACCATATTGGTGCATCATGCTGGGGTTTTTCAGTAATTTAATGGCCTATGGGATTGAGACTCATCTATTTATTTTGGTGGTGCATTTGGTTTCTGCTTTCCCTGTTGTATTACTACTGTAATGAATTGATGGTGCCATGCATGTTCAGCGTTGTTTCTTTATGAAATTATAAGTCTCTAGATTTATGACTGCTGGTAGGTCAGATTAGTAGTCTATAGCCGTAGTTCATTTTTGGATATGCTGGGTACTTGAGAAGCTAGCACGAGGTCTGTATTGATTTAATAGTCTAGTCTGATATTCATTTCTTTTCCATATCGAGGGTTTATCTCTAGAATGTGGTTCTGATGAATTTGATCGCTAGTGATGTGATTTGATAACCCTTAAATTTTTTTATGCTACTCTGATGGAAATTTGTTTCATCTTTGTTTGGTCAAGTCTTTCATCTTCCTCCATTGAAAGATAACTTTCAATTGCTAAGTTATTGCTAGTACTGTGATTCTGTTGTCTGAATGATAGGTTCCCCCTTCCCCTTTTTTCTCTTCAAAGGGAAGAGGATTTAGATACATTTACTTATATGTGTTCTATAAAACCATTATATCTTTGCAATCCCTCTGGTTTATTTATTTTCCTCTGGATTTTGCTTTTGAACCTTTAAAGACTTTTCTGTATCGATAAGATCATGAGCATGCAGGTTGCTTCATTTTCTTCCATTGTACATATTCTATGCAGAGATTCTTTCTAGGCTACAGTTTCTCACATTTACTTTGGTGTTTACTTGGATAAGGAATCAGCAACCGATCCTGAACGAGGTCAAGTAATTGCTGAGGAAAGAGTGGAGATTTCTGTTGAACCAGGCTCCTCACAGGAGGGTAAAGTTTTTGAAAAAGGGAAGGACAAGGAAGAGAAGGATAAAGAAGAAAAGGATAAAGAAAAGACAAAAGATATGGATAAAGAGAAAGGCAAAGAAAAAGAAGTGGAGAAAAAAGTGGAAAACGAGAAGGAGAAAGTCAAAGGACTGGAAGGAACAAGTTTGGATGCCCTAGTGCAAAGGCTTCCTGGTTGTGTGAGTCGGGACCTTATTGATCAATTAACGGTAATCACAGTTATTTCTTTGGTCTTGGATTATTTTTATGCTTTTATGTGGTAACTTCAATTATTTTTAATGTTCAGGTGGAGTTTTGTTATGTAAATTCAAAGTCTAATCGTAAAAGGCTTGTTAGGGCACTTTTTAATGTCCCCAGGACCTCTCTGGAACTGCTTCCCTATTACTCACGGATGGTTGCCACACTGTCTACTTGCATGAAGGATGTATCCACTATGCTGCTTCAAATGTTGGAGGAGGAGTTTAATTTCCTCATTAATAAAAAGGTGTCGTCAGATTCTGGAGCTTACCAGCTTTTGCTTTTCTCTAAACTAGCTTGTCATCTGACATCTACAGGATTTTGGTTTTGGAGTGCTTTTTTTCAAATATTGCAATGATGGTCAAATTCAATTTGTTTGCAGGACCAAATGAATATAGAAACTAAAATCAGAAATATTAGATTTATTGGAGAACTCTGCAAGTTCAGGATTGCTCCTGCTGGCCTTGTTTTCAGTTGTTTGAAGGTAAGCTGCATGCAACCAAGCATCTCACTTCCATCGACATTCGGTGAGCCTTGGATCTCGAGTTGAGAATCTCTATTGTCTCACCTTTTCTTTTGTATGGATTCACATGTGTTTGCACCACAGTGAATTCTTTTAGCTATTTAAGCACAAGGAGGATCATTTTATGCTAGTGGAAGGTCAGATAACTATACACGTGCAAAATGAGCACCAAAGTATAACATTTTTGGTATGATCATGAGTGCAACAAGCGAGTTGGTTAATTTATGTAACAAAATTCCAGTCCTGAGGTGTGGATGAGATTGGCTTAGTAGTTTGCAATTATTGTGTGATTTTGCACTTAATAGTCAAGGAGACAAGTAAATGGATGTTCTGGATTTTCTAGATAACTATTCGAGGTTGTGGGAATTTATTAGTCCGACTCAGTTTCTGAGACACATATAGACACATCTCAATGAGCTTTTAAGTTATTTAGATGCTAGAAATCAAGGAAAGAAAGACATCTATAAGAGGTTTTTTAAGTTTGCTTATATGGTGACGAAACTTGATGTAATTTTTGCTGAAATTTCAAACATAATGCTTGACATGTCTCCATATTTCTTTATAGTTTCCTATGCATTTGTTTTATGTTTCCTATCAAATTCAGGTATTAGTTGACTGTTCAGATAGCAACTTTACTTGGGTTGAGAAAAACAGTTCATAGGAAAGTATTTGCTCCCTCATTTGTGCTTTCTTCTTGCCAGGCTTGTCTAGATGATTTCACTCATCATAACATTGATGTGGCATGTAATCTCCTTGAGACATGTGGCCGTTTTCTATATCGTTCTCCTGAAACTACTGTTCGCATGGCTAACATGTTGGAAATTTTAATGCGCTTGAAAAATGTCAAGAACCTGGATCCTCGACATAGCACCCTTGTAGAAAATGCTTATTACCTGTGCAAACCACCTGAAAGGTCTGCACGAGTAGCAAAAGTTCGACCACCGTTGCATCAGGTATCACTTCTTTTCTTATTCTACCTGCCATGATTTCAGTTATCCAGTAATTTTATTTCATGTTACAATTTTTTTTTTGTTGCTTTCTTTTTCATTTATGGCAGTACATCAGGAAATTGCTTTTCTCTGATCTGGATAAATCAACCATTGAGCATGTTCTGAGACAACTTCGTAAATTACCATGGAGTGAATGCGAAGCATACCTCTTAAAATGCTTTATGAAGGTTCATAGAGGAAAATACGGTCAGATTCACTTGATTGCTTCTCTGACTGCTGGTTTAAGCCGCTATCATGATGAATTTGCCGTGGCCGTTGTTGATGAGGTTTGTGCTTTCAGAAATTCTCCTTTTACTGGATGAAGTTTGTTGTGTTCGGTAATTGTTTTTTGAGGCATTGGCTACTTAATTTTCCAGCAACTCACACTGACATATCTTTTCTCCTGTTTAATTATGAAGCTAGTGTTAATTGGTTAATCCAATCCATTCTAGTTGAGCGTTTAAATGTTTTTACTGTTCCCTGTCCCAGAACTATCCGACTGAAAATTTACAGAAAGAGGGAAGGGTTAGGGAAATATTACTTACTTGTGGATGAGTATTCGGATGTAATATTGGGCTTGTGGTGTGCATAGTCTTATAACTTTTGATCTAGCTTAGAGCGAAATGAATAACTTATTGAAAAAGAGTATTGGATGTATTTGCATGCCTGTTCTCTTTGTATTTAATCTACCTTTGTATTTGATTGAGAAAAACCGTTAAAAGTGTGGCCTTTTGTTATTAACTTCAGGTTTTGGAAGAGATCCGTCTTGGACTTGAGCTGAATGATTATGGAATGCAGCAGAGGCGGGTTGCGCATATGCGCTTCTTAGGAGAGCTTTACAACTATGAACATGTAGATTCATCTGTTATATTCGAGACTCTTTATTTGATTCTTGTTTTTGGCCATGGCACAGCAGAGGTATGGAGTTAATTCCTTTTCTCGCTTGAAGTTCTTTACGTTACCTTGCTTGAATGATTGCAGAATGTAGCAGAGGTGGATTGCACATACTGGGGAGAGTTTTCATCCCTTCCTAGAATGCTTTTATGCGTTTGTGGAAAATTTCCCCATCATCTAAATACTAACGTAGTCCTAAAGACTACTTTGCATAAATCTGCTCAGTATGGATATGTAACTTTGAAAAATGGGGATTATTTGATATCAAGATAAGATTTTTCTAATACCATCTGCCGAGAACTGCGTATCTTGTTTCATTCGTAATATGAAAGCTCACTGCCAGCTCTTGTGCATTTCTGTTCCCTTTCTTAGAAAAGGCTCAACAAGTGCTTGTGGGCCTCGTGGTGTTATAATCAGTTTATACTGAGTGCTGCCATGTGTGGCTAATCCAAGGTTTGGTTGGTCTAGTTGTTCGTATGATTGCATTAGTCTTTTCTGTGTTGAGTATCTTGTAAATGTAAATATCCTGAACACAAAATCATGATTATTGTCTATCCTGTGTGAAATTATTGACTTGGTTGGTGCATTTGGCTAAACCTTAAGCTACGTGTCTTTGAGTTTTAGATGTGCTAGTTGCTTGACATTTGAGGACAATAATCTGAGTAGTTTTAATATCTATTTGATCAGCAAGATGTGTTAGATCCACCAGAAGACTGTTTTCGCATCAGGCTGGTCATTACACTTCTTCAGACCTGTGGCCATTACTTTGACCGTGGCTCTTCCAAGAGGAAACTTGATCGATTCCTGATGCATTTCCAGAGGTACATTTTGGGCAAAGGTGCACTACCATTGGATGTTGAATTTGACTTACAGGTCAGTGGTTGCTCTACATCATGGGAATGCTTCCTAGATTGAAATGAATGAATAGGACATAGAGGAGTAGTGTGCTACACGACTCTCTATTTTATAGATCAAATGAGGTTGCACTTTTTCTGGAGCACCAGTAAGGCAATAATGACATATTTTGGTTGAAGCAGGAAATTTTAAGCTACTTTCCTCTTTCTAGAGGTTTAATTGCTGAAATCATGCTGCTTACATGACATTTGTTGGTTGTTTGATCATGTCCTCATGTAAGTGCCCGGTCTTTTTGCAATCTGGAGTTACAGGACTTGTTTGCGGATTTGCGTCCCAACATGACTAGATATTCCTCCATTGAAGAAGTTAATGCTGCACTGTTAGAACTTGAGGAGCATGAGCGTACTGCCTTCAGTGAGAAAGCCAGCAGTGAGAAGCACTCTGATGTAGAAAAGTTGGCAGGGAAAAGTAGACACACAATCTCATCCAATGGCCGAAATATTGAAAATGGCAGGGAGGAAAATGGAGAGGTGCATGAGGATATCGCTGACAGCAACACTGATTCAGGCAGCGGCTCCATAGACGCAGGACGAGATGAAGAGGAGCTGGATGATGATAATCCTGATGATGGATGCGATAGTGAAGATGATGAAGACGAGGATGATGATGCACGTGGATCTGCTTCTGATGAGGATGAAGTCCACGTGAGACAGAAGATACCGGAGGTGGACCCCTTGGAAGAAGCCAATTTTGAGCAGGAACTCAAGGCAGTTTTGCAGGTATGGCAATAGCCCATTTTGATTGATTTATCGTAAGCTAGAAGTAATATTTTTATCTTCAACAATGTGGGACAAATTGTTTTACTTCTCAAAAAATTATAAGAATATTCTACATGACGTTGAATGAGTTAAAATTTCAATATTATACTAAAGACTAGAGGGGTTAGACATTGAATGACTTGGAGCTTGTAGTTGATTGCAATTTTAATAAGGTCAAATGACGAAATTAATCCAAACCTTTTCAAGGGCTTTCAATCTTATCCTGACGTTTTAATCCTATGAGAAAAACACCCAACCTTTTTTCAAATCTCTTTTATATCTATCCCAAGTCCTTTAACACCATTTCTGATAGTGAATATGTCACTAGATTCTTTCCCAAACTCCAATTTTGCCTCAACTTTAATTTTTGTTTTTTTTGTGTGATTTTCTCCCACCCAATTTCTTTCATTTTTGTCTCTCGTGTTGGAAAATATTTATAGGACTTCACATCTATATTTTCAAAGCTATAATGTCTTGAACTACTTTTGTAAATAAAAAATAAGGGTTTTTAAACAAAATACGGCCTTCAAGGGAATCTTTTATATATATATAGAGCAAGAGGTTGATTACACTGTAGTTTTTGGAAGGAATCTAATCATGGGATAGATTTGATATGAGTCCAACAGGTGCAGATTTGTTTAGATGACATAAAAGGGCGGGGATAAAATTGACAAATGGAGAAAAGGTGAGATATTTATTAAAAAAATTTGCCGATTTTGTTAATTAACAGAACATTGGGTGCAGGAGAGCATGGAGCAACGCCGACTAGAACTCCGAGGTCGGCCCACTATAAACATGATGATACCAATGAGTGTATTTGAGGGGTCCACCAAAGATCATCATGGAAGAGGGCTTGGCGGAGAGAGCGGTGATGAGGCAGTGGATGAGGAGGGTGGAGGAAGCAAGGAGATCCAAGTCAAAGTTCTTGTGAAGCGAGGGAACAAGCAACAAACTAAGCAGATGTATATTCCTCGGGACTCTTCTCTCGTTCAGAGCACCAAACAGAAGGAAGCAGCCGAACTTGAAGAGAAGCAAGACATCAAGAGGCTGGTTTTGGAGTACAATGACAGGGAAGAAGAGGAGCTTAATGGGCTAGGGACCCAGGCTTTGAATTGGTCTCAGAGTGGTGGTAGCAGAGTGATTAGCCGGGGTAACAACTGGGAAGCTGGTGGTGGGAGAACAGGCGGGACCCGTCAACGTCATCCGAATTATCCTGGAGGTGGGGGTTACTATAGTAGGAAGAGATGAATATTTTTCTTGCCTTAAGTCCATGAAAGGATGACGTTACTTCGACCCTACTTGTCCATACGACGTTGGGGAAGTTAGTGCCATTTGGTCACTATGGGATTGAATCAGCTGGCAAGATGCATGAGAAGATATTCCATTTCTAGTAGAGGTGGCGGCATGCAATTCCTGTTGTTGGATCACTTTCTTGGGCAGCTCTTCATCACCCATTGCCAAGATTATGCCCCGGATTCGCAACACGGAAACATCCTGAAGGTGGATAGGAACAAGATCCGCTTCAATGATTTGGTGTGTTTATCCAGTGGCGTCTATGCCTCGTATATGCATGGAAAGTTGTGCTCCTGTAATTAATTTTACATGCACCAGAAGAGGGAATGGATGTGTAAGCGCTCTGCTTTTGTATAATTCTCAAGCTTGGGGTATGTCTTGATCAATAGCCAAACAGAATATAAACGGGGCCTCCGAATCTGTGTATAAAAGCTTTTCTCTGATGTGAAACTATGCACGCGCATCCTCCTCATTGCCGGCACGAGAATGAATGAAAGGCTAGTCTCTGCAAATTAGGGTTAAATCCGGTTCACCTTTTCTGGGCTACAGTTCCGACCTCGAAAGTGCTCATGGCGTACGTACCGTGTTTCTTATTCTGATCATCCATTTAAATAACCGTCAGTGTTGCGTTTCCCTTCCTGAAGTCGAATTCCCAAGCTAGTGCTTGCTCGAGCACGTACGACTCCAATAGTTAGTTTGTGCAAAATTCACACGTGACCTTTGGTCGAAATGCCGTTTAACGGAACCCGTGGATCAACAATACTGAATGATTCCGTCTCCTTTGTTTAGTGTGCAGAAGGAAAATCTCCGATGAAATTTAAACTCTCTCTCTCTCTCTCTCTGGACTAATATCCTAATACGGAACCCCGGAATAAGAGGAAGCTCCAGAGCCCAAGGCATGCACGTTGTAGCGAGGACCACGCACATCTCCCCGTAGGAAATAGGGAAATTGGTGCATCATTCTCACTTTGACCAATGAATACGAATAATGCGATCCCTTAACCCTTTTTATCAGCATGTTTTTTTCCTTTCTCTGGGCCTCGACTCTCTTGTCGGACTACCTACATCTTGCCTACAACTTGAACTGCAAGCCCTAGGGCTCTCGGAAAAAACTGACCTGTCGCCTCCTTTCCAAAGGGTTGATACCCCCTCCCCCCTTCCGAATAGCTCGCAGATAATGTAGTTTTATATAGTCCACGCGGGGAGGGCAAGGACATGGGAAATTTCTTTGCCCGAATGGTAACGTCACCTCCCGTCACCACCACCCATGTCCTTGCCGAATGTGGACAATGACGTCACCACATTGTCCTCAACCGTTGATCTCAACGGTTGAGATGACACGCAATCTGCAAAAGTCCCGCAAAGGTGAAGGAATGGCTACCCCTCTTCCTATCTCTGTCTTTTAGCTCATGCGTGGGTCTATATACACAAAGACGAAGGAGCAAGCCCATTGCTTACTTCACACACACACACACACACAGAACAAAAAGCTCGAGATCAGACAACGTTCGAGCGAGTGGAGGACCTCCGGGGCACCTCCAAAGTCTCTTCCTGCTCTTCGAATCCTCCTTGGTCTTCTGCATTTGCTTCCCCTTCTCCTCCACAACATGCCGAATTAAGCAGTGACTTCGGAAAGGTACGGAATTCATTCACGTGAATATGCTCTTCAGATCTCTATAGCAGCCGGTTTCTTTTCTCTTTCGAATATTTCTTTTCTTCCAATTTAATTTCTTCCTCATTTAACATAGGGACGGTGAACAATTTTAGCAGCAACAGCAACAGGAAAGTTTTGACTCCACCAAGAGATTTTACATTGTATTCACCTCGTTGTTTCTTTCATTATCATCGCGTATTTCAAGCAAAGATACCGGGCGCATTGAGCCGCACGAATCTGCAATTTTACATAATCTTCGAAGCGATCTATTTCATAACGCTAATTAAAGTGATTGGATCTACACATCCAAATTTGATATCAGGTGCTTGTACATCATTTTTGGGACTCTCGACTTTGAGTTGCTTCTCTTGACTAGCTTATCTCTGGTCATGTGGCTGGTTGTCAATATGTACTTGCTAGTGATTGCTTTGGCATCGTCCAATCTGCTCACGAAACGAAAGATTATTCAGCTGTTTGAGGATGTGTTGTCTTCCCAAGTTTAGTATGATTTTTGAAGCTCCTGCAATCATTCTATATTTGTTATGAACTTTGTTGCAATAGTTACTATTGATTTTGGGAAAAGAGGAGGTTATCATATACATGTTCTGAATTTGGTGAACCTTACCTTATTGCCATGTCATGTCGAAGATTATTTTAATATCATTTGATTCTTTTTCTTAGCCTAGTTGGTTTTTTCTAGAGGTAACAAGATGGGTCCACTAACCCATTTTACATTCATATATGCTGAGTTGAATTTAAAATTAATCACTTTAATTTTATGAATTGATTAAAAAATGAGTTGTAAGAAATAAAAAGACGAACTAAAACTTAATCTAAATGGATTTGACTTAGATTATATTTAAGTTGAGGCTTAGATATGCTACTATTCTACTTCTCACACTTTTCTTTTTCTTCATTTTTCTCCTTCTGAGGAACATTTAAAAAGCTAAATAGAGAGTGATTTTAATAATTTATTTTGGTAGACCTATTTTTTTTTTTTTTTGGGTCACTTGTCACAAATTACATGGATGATAATGAAATTTTGATATTTCTTTGTGTAAAGTACGAATTAAAACTCAAATTTAATAAAATCATGGAAAAATATCACGCAAAAGATTTTTGGCAACACAAGGTGATCTAGCATGAATGGACCACCTTGAAAGATTGATTACAGCTTAAATTACCCCCAAACCAGTTTTAATAAATAACTATTAAAGTTGAAAAAAGAAAAAAGAAAAAAGAAAGAAAGAAAGAATTCACAGGCCACGTCAGTATTTTCGGTTGCTGTACCTTGGAGTCAAATCTGGAAGTTGGACTTGGACGGTTCAAAGTGGGACCTAAACAAGAAAGAAAAAGGGTAGGCCTTTGGATTAGATCTATATAACTTAGAATCGTGTATGAACAGAATTCAATAACCTCCTGTAAACCCAAAATACTTCTAGTTCTTTCATTTATCGAAGTACATGTTGTTGAGCACGGTCTAAAAGTTATAGTTCTTGATGGATTTGAATAATTTCAAATTTTTGAGTATTTTCAGATATTTGGGAAAATTTCAATTATGAGCCCAAAGTGGGTCTCTTTTTTCAAAAAAAGACCCTAAGTTAATGTTATCTCAATTAAGGACTTAAAGTGCCCAAATCTGTCTCAAATAAGGACCTCAACTTGCAGGCCGGCGAGCGTGAGAGATTTCCGATACCGGAATAAGGGCAATTTTATCTTTTCTTTTCTTTTCCTTTATTTTTCATCTTTTTTTTTTTTTTTTTTTCCCTCTTCCCTCTCTGGCCATTGCTGGCTACATCTGCCGGCCTCAGGCTAGGGGGCCGCCTTCGCCTGCGTAGGGCGATGGCCGCCCACCACCGCTGCAGCTTCGGACCTAGAAGAGAAACAAAAAGAAGATCAAGTTTTGACCTCTGACGCCAATTGCTGGTCGCAGAACCAGACCCAGAAATGAAATTGCAAAAAAGGGCAAATGAGGGGCGCTTTTACCATTCACCAAGGTCAGAGGAGACGGAGAAAGAGGAGACCTGCATCGTCCTCTAGTTGGGGTCAGCCATGGCGGTCGGAGGGAAGCTCAGGGGAGAGAGATGTCTGCGGAGGGAAGGGGAAGATGTCTGTGTACATATGGGCGGGCAAGGGTGGCCTCGCTAGATCTGGCGAGGGTGAGGGCGGCTCGCCCGCCCAGGCGAGGGCGACCCCGCCCGACGCCGGTGAGGGCGGCCGTCGCCCGAGGCTGGTGGACGTCGCCGGCGATGGCCACAAGAGGAAAAAAAAAAAAAAGGAAAAAGCAAAAAAGAAAGGAAAGGAAAAGAAAAGACAAAATTACCCCTATTCCGATGTTAGAAATGTCTCGCGCTGGACGGCCAACGAACATTTGGCTGCCCGATAAGTCGAAGTCCTTATTTGAGATAGATTTGGGCACTTTAGGTCCATAATTGAGACACTATTCACTTGGAGTCCTTTTTTTTTTTTAGAAAAAAGATCCACTTTGGATCCTTAATTGAAATTTTCCCAGATATTTTATTACTTACAAGAGTAGAAATTTACATCATATGTATCATCCCGGGCAAGAATTATTCTACTAAATTAGATTAAACTTCTAGCATCAGGAAAAATAAAAGGAGATATGTTTTACTAGTTTGATTCGTTAAATTTTTTAGAAATATGATTTTATTGATTAAGCTATTTTCCATATATAAGGGGAAATATTGCTATTAAAGGTTGGGTTGGGTATGGGCAAGCTCTAGATTGAGTCCAATATGGGTCACTAGAAGTGTAGGCTTTGTGTAACTGTTACGTGCCACTTATATGGTATTGTGTTGCATGACCATACAATATTATAAGACATAAAAGTAAAATAAGTCAAAATTTTAAATCCCTGCAATGCACACTTCTTCACCTAGTACATAATAAAGATATTCCCGGGTGAGTTAATCAAAATATTGCATATAATCAAAAAAAAAAACCAACATAATCATTATTGCGTCAATCACATCGAGGCATTGCCCTTTTTCCACGTGTCTACCCTCAATTTTTATCTTTTACAAGATCATCTCAGTCTTCTCTGCTCATACAATGACAAATTTTCTTTTTTTTTTTTCGTTTGAATTCATTGAATCCATGCCTAAAAGATTTCTATTAACTCCATTCTCTTTTCTTGTTTCTCATAATCCTCTCTCTCTCACTGTTCGTCATCGCGTATTTCATGTTGCAGCATACCGAGGCGCTGAGCCACACGGTTTTGCAGTTTTATATCATTTGTGAAGTCATCTATCTCATAACACTAATCAAAGTGACCCAATCCACGAGCCCGAACCCGATATATCGGTGCTTGTACATCACTTTTTGAAACTCTAGGCTTTGAGTTGTTTCTCTGGACGAGCCTATCTTTATCTATGTGGCTGGTCGTCAATATGTGCTTGTTAGTGTTTGCTTTGGCATGTCTGCTTATGCGAGGTTCCGACTGTTTTCAAGAGATTGTTAAGCTTTTCAATGATGTGCCGCTTTCCGAAGTTCAGTTGGATTCTTGAAGCTCCTGCAATCATATTGTATTTGGGTGTCAATCTTGTTGCATGTCATTTGTAATAGATACTTCTTATTTTAATAATTTATTTTTGTAGTCTCATGAATATTCTTGAGTCAATCCTCACAGATAATTATAGAGTTTTGATATTTCCATGTATAAAAATGGAATAAAACTTGACTTAAGAAAATCGTGGGAAAATATTACACAAAAAATTTCTGGCTGCATACGGTCATCTAACGTTAATGGACATTTTGAAAGATTGATTATAGCTCAAATCACCCCTAAACCAGTTTTTAGTGAAAAACTATGAAATAAAAAGTAACAGAAAAAAGGAAAGAATTCATGGGCCACTTCATCAAATCTTGATGGTTCTGAATATATATAATTTTTTAAGTATTTTCAGACATTTTAGTATTTACAAGAGTAGAAGTTTATATCATATATCTTTTTAGACATGGTCTCTTCTGCCAAATCAGATTGAATTGATAGCACTAGGACAAATAACAGGAGATGTGTTCTAGCAGTTGAGTTTGTTCAATTGTTTTAGTAATTTATTATTTGCTATTTTTTCATGTTTAATTTGTTAGTTTTTTTTTTGGTATGGTATTTTCCATAATTTATGGGAAAAATTGCTATGAATTGGAGCTCGAGTTTGATTCGATATGAGTTTGGTTTGAGTCGGATCGAATATGAGTTGCTAAAATTATATTACATGTAAATGAGTCAACTTGGGTTGGCCCCATTTTCAACCCAATCAAACCCGATCTAGCCCACACTTTTGATAGGTCTAGCATCGATTGAAAGTATTGGTTATCCTTATGCACTACATTTCATGGATTTATGGCTATCTATTATGACTATAGTTGCAATAACAACCAAATTCGCAGTAGTTACACATATTATCACATCCTCACAAGGACCAATATCCAATCGTAACGTGCCACAAACAAACGCTTGAAAAATTCTCGAAACACGATGAGATTTGCTGCTGCTACGAGAATAGTTCCCAAGGGACGATGGACTTTCTCCAATAGCCATCGCATGATGCCTAATCGCTGAAAACAAGAGATTAGATGCTTAGGTGCTTTGTTAATGCTGATTTAGGCATGGTGTTCATCTTTTGAAAGCATAGCCAGTCTTTGACCCCCCCTAAACAGTCGTCGGGGTTGGGTAACACAAGAAAAGAGCAAAATGCGATTGATATCGGAGTCCCAAAACAATGCTTCATCAAACTCTTGGTCCGGCAAATTTCACAATCTGCCAAGTGATGGCATAGCCAGTCTTTGACCCTCACCTCAGTAAAGCAAATAGGCCTTATAATCTCATGATAGCAATTCCAAACCAAGCCAGCCAAGCATTCTCAATCCAACAGATAAAATCTACTCATTTTCTCATCCTCGAAAGTATGTGAAAGAAATATAATAAAATCACAGAAGGTATGTAAGTGTCGATAGAGGACCGGAATCGGGACTCGATTAGGTCGTAGCCAACTCTTACCAAGACCTCCTTCCTTATAAAAAGTAGCTGAAAAAAAAAGAAAAACAGCAGCTGCTACGCAATATACCTTGGAAGCATATGACGACATCATCTATTTGAATTATTAGTCTTATCATAGCTATCAGGATATGAGCTCCATCGGAGTTTCGATGTTATTAGTCCAAACATTTTTTAGATTCAATATCATTAGCCTTAGCAATATTACACAACTTCTAGTTGAATTAGTTAGTCCTAACAAGTAACACTATTGAGTCTTGTGCTAAAAATTTGATTTAATTGATTTATATGTTAATGATATAATATGGTCATGCAACACATTATCTATAGAAGTGACATGTAACGTTTTACACAAATAATACATATTTATCAATCAAACAACAAAAATAAGTATTATTCTTTATTATGAATTTACTACTGAGTGATTGGTGTTAAACAATCATATGTTGTTTATTTGAATGTTGTTACTATATACTTGTTTTTGTAGATATATTTTTTAAATCTACAATTATCCCAATTTATTCTCATAATATGTAGCTTAACTGTACTTTACTAATATAATATTATTTTTTTTCGTCTACTTTTTATTCAATAAACTGACCCCACTAATGACGTGGGTCTCATGCCACCAAGTCTTGCTTTAATGGTTGGGTTGCTCGGAACAACTCCTGAACATCATTTAATTCCCATAGTGCTTGCAACTTGCAAGGAGGAATGTTTTGTCAGATCCTTCAAAGTCTTGATGATGTTCTTGGAAGCTGCTTGAGGTGTTCTCTGGTTGGTAGGGTTGGAGACGCACTTTGATTTTGGCCGGCCCTAACTTTCCAAGAGAAGCAAAATCGGGGTCGCACCGAGAGGAGTTCAGAATTTTTTTTGCTTTGATTCTTTTGTCGGATTCATTCTTTTTGTGTTAAATCATGTGAGTACTTAGCTATTTTCTAGAGCTGGATTAAACCGATTTTCAAAGCCAAAGCTTTTTGTTATACAACTGATGTACAGCAAGTATTTCGGATGAAAAATACCCTTTGATGAAGACTTGTCTTATATTTCGTGTTGCCTTTAAGATATCCTAGGATGTTTTATCAAGCGTTTACGCTTTTCTTTTGACGCCTAAAATAGGGGCTTTATTCACTACTTATTTTATTCTGATCGGAAATCTTAAAGCATGAATAAGTACTACCAAAGTGCATAATATACTTAATTTCCCATGATTTTCTTTTCAAATTCTATTAAACGAAAAGCACGCCACGATATTCTCACACGGTTCAAACCTTTTAGGAGGCTGGCATCCTTCGTGGGCATGATCGACATTGGTATAAATGATTTTTGCAATTTTATTTTTCAAATTTTCTAGAATTTTCTTCTTCTATTTTTTTTTCTCATATTTCCTGGTCGTTGGGGACTTAGCAATGGAGGTCACTGGCCACAACCCTCACCAAAGGTTGGCGACCTCCGTCGACCATCACCGAGGCCTTGGCAAATGATGTAAGGAAGTAGGGAAAAGAAGAAAGAAAAAGGAAAGCAAAGAAAAGTAAAAAACTGGAAAAAAAAAGAAAAAATCAGAAATTTTGTTTAAAAAAATTGCACAAACAGTTACATCGGCGATTTCCAATTAAAATTGACTGAATAACTATCTTGACATATCGTCAAAAGTTTAGAACTAAATTGATCAAATTGAAAAGTTTATGAGTAAATTGATATCTGTACAATAGGCTTAAGACTTTTTTGGTAATTTCCTGAATAGAAAGCATCACATTTTATTCCAAATAGAAAGATGAAACTTTATTGAAACTCTAATAGGGCTCAAATCCTACTAAATAGATAAGACTACTAATTCAACTAGAAGAAAAATGCATCTTAAAAACATCATGTTGTTCATTTAACTTTTGTATACACGAGCGAGACTCGTAGTTACCATGGACTATTACCAAGATCAATCCAGATCTTGAAACAACCTTGTTGCATAGATTAACAATCAAAACCAGCATTAAAATAGAAAACTTTAACATATTCCCGATGGGATGACTGCCGTTTCTCAATGAAAACAAGTACAATGAAAGCTATCCACTTTGTCACATTAATGGCATGTTTGCGTATGCTTCAATGAAAGCCAAAAGTTTTCGCTTGAATTTAAAGAATTATTTAAACTTCAAAAAATTATGAAAAAGTATATGAATTTACATATCAAAATTTGTATATTATGAAAGTTTCAGATGTTACGAATTGAAAAAAAGTCAATATGAGAACATCACAAGATGTGGATTAAAAAGAAAAAAAGGAAAAAGTAGAAGCCTGTCTTAATGCGCCTTAAACATTCACAATAATCCCAAGTGAGTGAACTGAAATGCCTAACCACAAGCATACGACACAACATCATATTCTTACTCCATGGCTCAAATCCAATCCCTTCCAAGAATAAATCATGGGATGCTCCGAGTAACAGTACTTTCTTTTGTTTCGAAACTTTTGTGTGCTCACTAGATTTCCGAATAATCGCATGCTGATTACTGTTTTTATGTTCATAAAATCTAAAAGAGAAATAGCCTCTCTCGACAGCAAGGAATGCTTCCAAGTGTAGTAATCCTGCCTTTGGCCCTTTGTAACCACCAAAAAACATAAAAGGCACTTGCAACTTGCGAGGGTAGTGTCAAGACTGTTGGGAACAATCACGTTGTTCCTTAATTCTGAATTTGCAACAATTCTAGTACACGGTTTCCAGTGTTAGCCGTGCATACACAATGGAAATGGAAGTTTTGGCGATCCGTACAGATATTTGATGCGTTAGCTTCCTGGAATTTGAAGAATGGACCTTCCAAGAATGGAAAGTCCAGGGTCAAATAAATCAACGGTTGAAACTTCCTAGAATAGCAAGTCATGACTTTCCATTCTTGGAAGGTCCATCCTTCGAACAGTGATTTGTGATAGTGACGGGCCTCATGTCTTCAACCGTTGGTTTAACTCTCGAGGCGATCTAACGGTCAAATGTGATGAACCTTTGCAAAAGTCAAGTCCACCTTAACTAGGTTAACAAAGAAATAATTGCAGAGCAGATGACCCCATATGTACTGCAACGAAGAGCTTGTTCCCCTTACTCCTTCACAGAGTTCAAAGAGCTTCAACTTCTGTTGAACATGGCTGATCATCTAGAGACACTCGAAAGGTACTCAATTCATTTGTATGAATATATTCTCAAGAACTCTGCTTAGAGCGCGAGTTAAGTAGTTTTTCCTTTTTTTTTTCTTTTGAATCTATTTTTCTTTCGTTTCATGTATCTTTGATTCGATATAAGAATGACGAGCAACCACAATAGCAACAACAACAAGAAAGTTTTGATTCAATCAAGAGATTTCATATTGCATCCACCTCGTTCAAATTGCTTGTCATCACGCATTTTAATTCGCAGCATACCAGGCCGATGAGCAACGCGATTTTGTAGCTTTATATCATTTGCGAAATCATCTGTCTCATAGAACTTATCAAAGTGACTGGCCCCACGAGCCCGAACCCGATATACCGGTGCCTGTACGTCGTTTTCGGGATTCTTGGTTTCGAGTTGCTTCTCTAGACGAGTTGATGTTTGTCTATGTGGGTGATCGTCAATATGTGCTTGCTAGTGTTTACTTTGGCATGTCTGCTCTTAGGAGGTTCCAACCGTTTTCGAGAGATTGTTTAGCTATTCGATGATGGGCCATTTTCCGAAGTTCAGTTGGATTCTTAAAGCTCCTACAATCATACTGTATTTGGATATCAATCTTGTTGCATATCATTTGTAATAGATAATTCTAATATATTTTTGTAGACCCATGAATATTTTTGGGTCAATCGTCATAGGTTATATAGACAATTATGAAGCTATGATATTTCCATGTATAAAAATGGAACAAAACTCAATTCAAGAAAATCGTGGAAAAGTATTACACAAAAAATTTCTGACAGCACATGGTCATCTAGCATTAATGGACACCTTGAAAGATTGATTATAGCTTAAATCATCCCTAAACCAGTTTTCAGTGAATAACAAATAAAATTAAAAAAGTAAAACAGAAAAAAAAAATGGAAAGAATTCATGGGCCACCTCAAATCTTGATGGATCCGAATATTTCTAAATTTTTAAGTGTTGCAGATATTTTATATATACAAGAGTAGAAGTTTATATCATATATATTTTTCTAGACATAGTCTCTTTTGCTAAATTAGATCGAATTTGTGGCACCAAGAGAAAAAACAGGAGATTTGTTCTCGTAGCTTAGTTCGTTAAATTGTTTTGGTAATTTCTTATTTGCTAAATTTTTTCATGTTTAATTTGTTATAAATTGGTTATTAAGGAGAAAAATTGCTAAGAGTTGAAGGTTGAGTTAAGTTCGATATGAGTTTTGTCTAGTTTGGATCGGGTATTGGTTGCTAAAGTTGTTTTACATAAAATGGGTCAACCAAGGTCGGACCCATTTTCGACTCAACCCAACCCACCCTTTTAATAGGTATGGCACCTAATAAGTGTATTAGTTTTCCTCATGTACTACATTGCATGGATTTATGGCTATTATGACTATAGTTGCAGTAACAACCAAAGTCATATTAGTTATACATAGTCACCTGAGGCCTGCTACATTCTCTCAGGGATCATTTTTCAATCTTAACATGCCGTAAACAATTTTTCAATCGTAACATGTCATAAACAAACACTTGAAAAATTCTCAAAGCACGTGAGATTTATTGCTTCAAGACGCTTAGGTACCATGTCAATACTCATCTAGGCATTGGTGATTGTCTTTTGAGAGCATTTCTTAACATGTTTTTTTTCACTTTTTGGAGGGGCGGTTTACGATTCGAAACACCTTTTACCCCACCGTTCAACAGAAAGCCACACCCACAGTCCCTTGAAGGCTCCGACTGTTAAAAGGGTTAATATCAGAACTCATGGCCAATGGCCCCGCCCAAAGTGTCGTCAGGGTTGGGTAACGCGAAAAAACAAACGAATGCGATTGATATCGGACTCCCAAAACAATGCTTCATCAACTCCTGATTTGGCAAATTTCTACCTTCAATCTCATTACAACAATTCCAAATTAAGCCAGCCAAGCATTCTCAATCCAACAAATAGAAACTATTCATTTTCTCACCCTAGAAAGTAAGTGAAAAAAATAAAGTAAAATCACGGAAGGTATCTAACTGTCGATAGTGGACCAGAACCGGGACCCGATTAGGTCATAGCCAACTCCTACCACGACCTCCTTCCTTATAATAATGAGA
Source organism: Syzygium grande (assembly GCA_024733475.1). Taxonomy (NCBI): domain Eukaryota; kingdom Viridiplantae; phylum Streptophyta; class Magnoliopsida; order Myrtales; family Myrtaceae; genus Syzygium; species Syzygium grande. The sequence goes on from JAMXDD010000001.1 coordinate 31,551,018, forward strand.
GAAAAAAAAAACAGAAGCTGCTATAAAATTCCCTAAAAGCATATGCCAACATAATCTAATAACAATACCTTGACACGATACAAGACAGCATAGACTCATCCCTCTCGCTTTACTCTCAGCTAAAACTAAGCTACTGCTGAAATGGGCAAAGTCATCTCCACATCTATCATATCCAATAACTCTCTCTCTCTCTCTCTCTCAGCTAAAACTGAGCTACTGTTGAAATGGGCAAAGTCATCTCCACATTTGGTATCATCCAATAACTCTCTCTCTCTCAACTAAAACTGAGCTACTGTTGAAATGGGCAAAGTCATCTTCACATCTGGTATCATATCCAATAACTCTCTCTCTCTCTCTCTCTCTCTCTCTCTCTCTCTCTCTCTCTCTCTCTATCCAAATGGCATCCTCTTCCACATTTTTCACTGAATCTAGTGTCTTCGGTATATATGACTGAAAGAGAAAGCATAAACAAACAGTTATTAACCGAGGCAACAGCATAAATGACAGCAAACCTGCAATATCACCTCATCCAATGAAGAATGAGACTTTAGATTGCTAGTCCGTGTAGACTGCATTATACAATCTCTCCACAAAACAAACCACAAATGCTAAAAGTATTTTCTCGGCATCATAAATACATGCATCAGGTTTCTATAAGAAAAGTCTCACAAGAGATAAAAATAATCAAAGTATTAAATGAAATAGCCCAGAACATGAATTTTATGCAGTTGTCCAAGCAACCTGTATAAAAACGGAGTCTGCAATTTCATCTTCTGGCGACAACACATTTCCTCTTGCCGAAATTCTTTGCTGAATCTGCAATGGAATCAAAGTATCAGATGTAAGACCAGACAAGGATTCGAAAGATTTTGAAATTTGGATCATAAAGGGGAAACCTCTTCCAAATAACTATCAACTGAATCATCAGCTATGGATCAATCAACAATAAAATCAAAGAGCTCCCGGATTGTCATTATGCCAATGCCAAGTTTCTTGAAGAAGTCCCATATATTAGCGACTTATTAACCCATGCTTACTTACGGAGGAATAAAAATTCCTTTACAAACAAGAAAACTATTCGTTCAGTAGTATAAATCTTACAGAAACATGAAGGCAGTCTTCACACAGGAAATCAAGAGCACGAGGATGATCAAGATCAACAGCTTGAGAGACATCAATAATATAGAGGTGCTCCTGCCAAACAGATGGGAAATAAAGTCAGTTTTCCGGCACCTTCCACATATTTAAGTTTCACCAATGCAGCAAAACAGTCAGCAAAGAAGAGAAATGTAGTCTCCCCTCAAGATGAAGTATGTTATATTCACTAGATCTCCATGCACAAGTTTGCAATTCTGATTTAATGTTCTCATAGCAATAATCAGCTGACAAAAGTAAACTTATGTCAGTTATAGTTAACAGGCCTCCAGCAAAATATGACATAAATTCCTTTGGATGAAGCCTCGAAGTAGAAGTAAAGACCTAGTTTTTTGGAAGTGATAGGGTCATTAATCATAAATCCCAATAAGCAAAAGACGCCAAATACCCTCATCCACATCCACCCAACCCCCTTTTTCTTCTCAAAAGAACAAAAAAGCAGATAAAGTATAAGAAAAGGAAACCATGCAATCTCTCTGGCAGAACATCAAATGGCAACTCTCACTTGCTCACAGTGCATCTACTTCATATCAACCATCACAGTTCACAGTGAGATGACCCATAGTTACCAAATCACTGTATAGCACAACCTTAATGTTGACAAACCTCCCGATAACCTTCGGGCAACTTGTCCAAAGACGACGCAGCATCCTTAAGATGAGGTGCAGCCCAACCTGCCTTGCCTACAAAAAGGAAATTAAATGAAAAGTTTCATAAGTAACTCCTGTAACTTTAATAAAGCTGAAAGCCAAAATGAAAAGAGGAAAATTATAATGTAACTAGAAAAGACTGAAGATCCATTGACTAGAACAAAGGCATCCACCATATGTTCATGACCATCCCGACACTATCATTAGTAGTCAGTAGAACGCTTATAAGCACGAATAAATTGGGTACGCATGAAATTATTAAACAGGGGAATCCAGTTTTGCTTTTCTTTTTTGTGAAAAGTCTACGCTCTGCGTCATTTGGTAAGAAAAAGGCCACATATCTTTATGCAGATACTTATAGACGATGAGGATGTTCACTTCTATGAATATAAGGCCCAAAATGCTTCTCAACCTATGAGGACGCTTATTAGTCTCAGTGTACACTAGTTCCAAAATATGCTCCTGAAGACATTTTCATAATCTTAGCTTATGCCTATATCTTGTAAGAACAACTAGCCATCTGTAAATGCTCAAACTGAATCAGTGAGCAATTACTAGGAGCAAAAATTTGAAACAAGAAGATGATGAGTCCTGCAGCTCTTGAATCATGTATACATAAATTCCAATCACAACTTTTGAAATTTAAAAAGGATATACGTAATCATGGATACAGATCCAGAAAGAATACCTATGAAATCCATGACAAGAACATGAAGTTTCAAAAGATGAGGAGCTGGACATCTAATTCCAGCTGCCTTCAGCCTGCGTATGTTAGCAAAGTCATCATATATCAAAGCTCCAATCAACTCTTGTAAGAAAAACACAATACCTAAACAGCCTGCCTAAATTAAATTTCTACCCACATACTGAGAACCCATTTGTAAAACACCGAGAAGATTATCCGATGGAAAAAAGAATTACAAGCAAAGTATTATTCACATGAATGGCACCAACTTGATCATCAATTTTTGTTGAAAAATGAAAGAGGATGAAATCGTTCAACTGTAAAAGAACAGCACTACCTCATAAGATTCCTTATTTCCTTTTCAGCCCATGTTTTTACCATTTTCCTTGGATTATGCTTGCCATACGCATGTGTCTGAAAAGAAATTCCCCTTGAACATACCGATCTTGGTCCCTACATGATTTCCCAATAGAGCAGTGAAGTAAATCATTATTTACAATTAGCAGCAGCAGACCGAAACTCACGTGCGAATTAAATTTGACAAACATAATCTCATCGATGAATGCCCATAAAAGTTAGAAAGCCGTCTTAACTTTGGAGAAGGCCAAGTTCATGCAGGTTAAGCTGACATGTTTGCCAATTATTGACTAGCTGAGAGAGACAACTAGATCCCAACTCCCGTCAGCTCTTATAGCGTTGGCACAATCTCTCCTCCATACCTGTCAGCCTGCTGACTCCCTAGCTATACTCATCTTCGTTTGTCTTCCTCATTTCCTGTCACTTTATTGATTTCCGACTACCCATTGCACATTTGTCGCTATCAAAGACAATCTATAATCACCAACAGCAGAAAGGAGACATCAAATTTCACTTCTTAGGCAAGCTATGCAATTGTCCAAGGGACTTAGCAGCATAAAAGAACGAGCATGCCTCCGAATTACAAACTACAACAGGCATTGTGAATTAGTTAAATGATACACATAAAAAGGATAGTCAAGAAACAAGCGGAGAATTTTAGGACCTCCAAAGGGGAAGCGCGGACATGAGTGGGAGAGTTTCTGGCTCCGATTGGACAGCGGTTGAACCGTGGGACGACCGGGCACACCCTCCACGATCAATCGGACATCGAGAATTGGGAGCGAAGGGCTCCTCCGTCCACTGCTTCTCCGCCGTCTTTCAGTCCAAACCATTCCAACGCCTTCTCGATTTCTGAATTCGATGACCACGCCTTCTCCTCCTCGTCGTCGTCGTCGTCCTCCTCCTCTTCTCCATCTCCTACTTCAACTCCTCTTCCTTCTTCTTCTTCTTCTTCTTCCCCTTTCGTTCATTGTTTCTAATCCTGCCTCCACTGACTCTTCTTCCTGGCATATATAACTGTTACCGCCAAACAAACATCAAGTTCCAAAAAGAAAAGCTCTGTGAGGCTTGTTACGGTGTGAACGGAGAGAGAGAGAGAGAGAGAGAGAGAGAGAGAGAGAGAGAGAGAGAGAGAGAGAGAGAGAGAGCTACGCAAACAGGGACGCGAAAGGGGGACGATCAACGGCAACGGCACTCGAGAGGCGGAGCTTCGCTGCGGAAGCGACGAGCTCAACCGAAGCGGCTGAGCACGACGGAGCTTTGGCGGCTGAGCGACCCGAAGGACGGAGATGGGTGAACCAAAGAGAGCGGCGACCCTCTGTGGGCTGGGTGAACTGAACGAAGGCGCGCGGGCGGGGGCATTAACGAGGAGCCGTTAACCAAGAGGACCGGTTCGAATCAATATCTCAATCCCTGAAAAGGAAAGCGGTTCTTTCAGGGAAGGTTTATATCTCGGAAAATATGATATTTTTGAAAAAAAAATTTCGGGAAGTAATTTTTCAGAAAAATGACAATATTTTTCGGTATTCGGTTGACATCCGAAAATAAACTAGAAAATATTGTTCGTCGTTTGGTAAGGAAAATTTCTTTTGATTTTTTTAAATAGACATACACTATTCGAGACACTAATGACTTGAATCCGACATAGACACTGGGTCTCAAGTCCGGATCCCTGACTCTCGGGCACGAGCACAAACACTAGTCTTGGGTCCACTGAAACTGAGCCTGAAAACTCAATGCTTATGCCCGGTCTACAAAGTTCGGGCCTAGGTCCTCGACGCTCGGGCCTAGGTCCATTGAGGTTGGGCCCTAGACCCAAACCTAGGTCAATCGAGGCCGGGGCTGGGACTTAGATATTTGTGCCCGCGATTGGGTTTATTGAGGTTGGGCCCGGAAACCCTAGACTTGGGATCGTGACGCGGCGCTCGAGCCTAGATCCAATGAGATCGAGCCCAGGAGCTCGGTGTTGGTACTCGGGTTTTTGGCGTCCGAGCCAGGGTCCTCAGCATCTGCGTCCGTGTCCATCGAGGCCCGGCCTGTGCCCGAGACCCCGGCGCCTAGTCCCGGGTCCATCAAGGTCAAGTGCCAGCGCTTGCACCCGGATCCATCAGGATCGGGCTCGGAACCCAGTGCTAGGGAGGCGTCTAGGACCTCGTTGCCAATGTCCCCAGTCCCCGACACCTGTACCCGAGTCGAGTCCATTGAGTCCAAGCCAGGGTTCATGAAGCAAACCTTCCATGACCTTTCTCTGTACGTGTGTTTGGGGTCTCTAGCTTGCGAGACAAGTGAGCACGATCATATGAATTCACACAAGAGAATTCATATCGCCGTAGCTTGAAAATGAATCTATGAGTTGGGACCATTTTCTAATAGATAAAATATGAATTCACACAAGAGAATTCATATCGCCGTAGCTTGAAAATGAATCTATGAGTTGGGACCCTTTTCTATATAGATAAAAGGGTTAAAAAGAGGCGTGAACCACTCTGCAAGAAGAATAAAGGGAGGGAGAGATTATGCGCTTCCGGGAGGATTTTTTTTTTTTTTTTGCAAGAAGGATTTTCAAGGAGATGCGCGTTATGTCGGGGAGAAAGAGAGAGAGAGAAGGAAGGAGCCAGGAAGCAGCAACAAGGTGGAGGAACACGGAGTATGACGAGCAAAAGAAGACAATAGAACTATTGTATTCCTCATTCCAAAACCATCCCTCGGTCCCTTACATACGCCACTTTACTCGCACCTTTGTCGAAATTCATTTAGAATTTGGACCCTAATTACTCTAACGTGACAACTCAAACCTCTCTCTTTTTTTCAAATCTTGAGGTCTGGGTAGTTTTCTTTTTCCTGATACGAGAGTTTATTATTTGAATTCGTACCTAGCGTGTTTTGATTTAATATGATTTTAAAACAAAATTATGGGATATGCAATATATGCACTTCGGCCTTTAGTCATATTTATTTATGCTTTGAGATCTCCCATGAGACTAAATTAAAAAAAAAATTATATTGTAAGCATAAAAAAAAAAGCGAACGCTTTTAAGAAGTCAAATGGTATTTTAGAGGCATCGTCAGAAGGTTAGACAAGCCTTGATCGACTGGCTTTTTTCTCATTAGAAGAGCCTTATATTTTTTGGATAAGTGCATTGGAAGTCTTAAAACTTGTCATAAAAGTGAAATTAAGTTTTAAAACTTTTAAAAAGTTTAATTAAGTCCTAAAACTTGTCACGAAAGGGCAATTGAGTCCTAAAATTTTCAATAAGTATAATCAAGTCCTAAAACTTGTCAAATTAATCCAATCAAGTTTTTCTGTTGATTGCAATTTTTGAAAGTTTTATGACTCGATTCACTTTCATGACAAGTTTTAGGACTTAATTGCATTTATTGAAAATTTTATTACTCGATTGCACTTTCATTACAAGTTTTAGAATTGGATTGTACTTTTTAAAAGTTTAAAGACTCAATTGCACTTTTGTGATAAGTTTTAGGACTTCTAATGCACTTATCCTTGGATTTTTCTAAATACTCGTTGTACATAAATTTTATAACAAGTAAAATAAAAATTGGCTTTGAAATCACTTTAATCGAGCTCTTAAATAGCTAACTGAGTTGTAAGTACTAGCATGATGAAACACGAAAGGAAGCAGAGATTTAGTCAAGAGTTAAAAAAAAGTAGCTGCCCCGTGCATGAATAAAAAAATAAATTAATTAAGGCTCGAGGATATGGGTTTTCAGCGAGGGAGTTCTTGTCCGTAACCGCTAATCCATGTCCTCATAAATCACTGGTTGAGAGGAAACTCTTAGTTGAGTCGTCCTTAGAGGAAATTTTCCACGAAGAGGGTGCCCCGTTAAGAGAAACTTTGAGGAACTCATTCGCCTTTTGGAGTTTTCCCCACCAAGAGAAACTCCTCATAATCAATGGTCGATTTTCCACGAAGAGGCTGCCCCCAAGAGAAACTTTTAGGATCGCCTTTTTGAAAAAAGTTCCATAGGATCGCCTTTTGGAGTTTTCTCCAAAAGGCGATCCTAAAACCCTCTTCGTGGAAAATCAACCGTTGATTATGAGGACATGGCCTCTCAACCGTTGATTGGAGTGGTCGATAATCTGGACAAGTCAAGAAATGGCTTCACACGTGTCTCTCTCTCTCTCTCAGATCATGCGTCGGACTATCTATAAATGCGCACGAGCAAGCCCCCATTGCTTTGCTTCACTTGCATACACAGGACAAAAGCTCGAGATCAGAAAGCGTTCAAGCGAGTGGAGGAGCCCCTGGGCACCTCCAAAGTCTCTCCCTGCTCTTCGAATCCTCCTTGGCCTCTGCTCTTGCTCCCCCCCTTCTCCACAGCATGCCGAATCAAGCAGCAACTTCGGAAAGGTACGTAATTCATTCACGTGAATATGCTCTTCAGATCTCTTTGCTAAGAGCGCGATAAAGCGGCGGTTCCTTTTCTCTTTCAAATTTATATTTTCTTCCAATGGATTTCTTCCCGATGTAACGTAGGGTCGACGAACAACCACAGCGGGAGCAACAACAAGAAAGTTTCGACTTCACCAAGAGATTTCACATTGCATTCACCTCGTTCAAGCTGCTCGTCATCATGCATATCAATTCGCAGCATACCGAGCCACTAAGTTTGGCAGTTTTGCAATTTTACATCATTTGTGAAGCCATCTATCTCATAGCTCTGATCAAAGTGACTGGACCCGCACGCCCAAACTTGATATACAGGTGCTTGTACATCGTTTTTGGGACTTTTGGTTCTGAATTGCTTCTCTGGACGAGCTTGTCTCTAGTTATATGGTTAGTCGTCAATATGTGTTTGCTAGTGTTTACTTTAGCATCGTCCGGTCTACTCACACAAGCTTTCGACCATTTTCGAGAGATTGTCAAGCTATTCGAGGATGTGCTATCTTCCCGAGTTTAGTTTGATTTCTAAAGCTCCCGCAATCATTCTGTATTTGTTATGAACTTTGTTGTTGTTGTTGTGTATCATTTGTAACAAGTACTATTGATTTTGGAAAAAGACAATGTTATCATATGCATATTCTGAATTTGTTTGGTTGAAGGAATAAGTTAGGAAAGTTGATCCTTACCTTATTGCCATGTCATGTACACAATCATTCTAATATCATTTGATCCTTTTTCTTGGCCTAATCGATTTTTTCTTGAGGTAACAAAATGGGTTAAAATGGGTCCACTAACCCATTTTTCCGTTCATATTAGTTGGGTTGACTTTGAAAATTAGTCACCTTTTTATGAATTGATTAAAATGAGTTGTAAGAAACGAAGGCTAACTAAAACTTGATCTAAATGGATTTCACTCATATTATATTTAAGTTAAGGTTTAGATATGTTACTATTCTATTTGTCACAGTTTTCTTTTCTTCATTTCTCTCCTTCTGTGGAACATCTAAGATAGAGAGTGATTTTAATGATTTATTTTGGTAGATCCATTTTTTTTTTTGGATCACTTGTCGCAAATTACATGCACAATGATGAAACTTTGATATTTCTTTGTGTAAAGATGGAATAAAACTCAAATTTGATAAAATCGTGGAAAAATATCCATAAAAGATATCTTGCAACACATGGTCATCCAGCATGAATGGACCACCTTGAAAGATTAATTAAGCTTAAATCATCCCGAAACCAGTTTTTAATAAATAACTATTAAACTTTAAAAAAAGTAAGAAAAAAAAAAAAGGAAAGAATTCATGGGCCACGTCATTTCTTTGGTTGCTGTACCATGGGGCATATCTGGAAGTTGACCTGGACGGTCCAAGTTGGACCTAAACAAGAAAGAGAAAGGTAAAGTGTCTTTGGATTATAGACCTATACCACTTAAAATTGCGTATGAACAGAATTCAATAACCTCCTTTAAACCCAAATTGCGCATGAGCAGAATTCAATAACCTCCTTTAAACCCAAAACTCATTCAAGTCACTTCATTTATCGAAGTGTATGGTGTTGAACACGGTCTTAATGTTACAACTCTTGATCGATTTGAACGATTTCAAATCTTTGAGTATTTTCAAATATTTTAGTACTGACAAAGTAGAAGTTTACATCATACGTATCATCCCAGGCAGAAATTATTCTACCAAATTAGATCAAACTTCTAGCATCGGTAAAAAATAATAAGAGATGAGTTTTACTAGCTTGGTTCGCTAAATTTTTTAACATTTAATTTGTTTTATTTTATTGATTATGTTATTTCCATATATAAGGGGAAAAAATTGCTATTGGAGCTTGGGTTGGGTATGGGTGGGGTCTGAATCGAGTCAAGTAATGGGCATAGCTTTAATCCGTCAGGCTGAACATATGTTTACGCTCACCCGGCTAAGATATAGTCGCATGCCGATGACCGTTTATGTGCTCAAAGAATCGGAAAGAGAAATAGCCTCTCTCTCTCTACAGCAATGACAAGCAAAAAAAAAAAGACTCATGAGCGCAATGGAAATGGCAAAAGAAACTAAACTAGCGAGCATGAAGAATCTCATGATGTCGTGTCACACCATATGTTGCCCAGCCAATATCCAGAGCCTAATAGATCTCTAAAACGATCGAATGGTAGCAAAATTTGGTTGCCCCGATAACAGCCAACCGAAACCGAAATTTCATTATCGAGCATTTCAATTCGCTGCATACCAAGGCTTTGGGCCACAAAGTTCTACAATTTTACATCATTTGCGAAGTCATTTATCTCAGATCACTTATCCGAGTGACCGGACCCTCAAGCTTGAACGTGATATACCGGTCCTTGTACATTGTTTTGAGACTCTCACTTCCGAGTTGCTTCTCTACATAAGCCAAGGGACTCTCGCTTCCGAGTTGCTTTTCTAGATAAGCCTGTCTCTAGCTATGTGGCTAATAGTTAACACGTGCTTGATAGTGCTTGTTTTGGCACGCCTGCTTTCGTGCGAGATTTTTGGCCGTTTTAAACTAATCAATAACATGCCAACTGATATTTGAAATTCTAGGAATATACTGTATTTGGGTTTTAAATTTTGTTGCAATAAATCTTGTGATTTTCATAATCTCTTTTTGTAGGTCCATGATTATTTTTTAGTCGAAAAGTCACCCCACAGTCCCTTGATGGCTCCAAAGGCTCCAACTGTCAAAAGGTTATTATCAGGACTCACGGCCAATGACCCTGCCTAAACAGTCGTCGGTATTGGGTAACACCCAAAAACAAACAAATGCGATTGAATTTGGAGACCCGAAACAATGCTTCATCAACTCCTGGTTTGGCAAATTTCAGAGTCTGCTAAGTGATTGCATAGCTAGTCTTTGACCCTCACCTCAGTAAACGAATAGGCCTTGAATCTCGTGATAGCAATTCCAAACCAAGGCAGCCAAGCATTCTCAACCCAACAGATCAAACTATTCATTTTCTCACCCCCCGAAAGTATGTGAAAATATCAAACTAAAATCAAAGAAGGAATCTAACTATCGATTGTGGATCGCAACTGGGAATCGATTAGGTCATAGCCAACTCCTACTAAGGCCTCCTTCCTTATAATAACTAGCAAAAAGAAGGAAAGAAAACAACAGGAAAGAAGAAGCTGCTATACAATTAACGATATACCCTGACACAATACAAGACAAACATATCCCTCTCGCTTCACTCTAAGCTAAAACTGGGCTACTGCTGGAAAGTGCAAAGTAATCTCCACATCCGTAAATTAAACTTATACAATACGTGACTCGACTTACTTGAACGCCAGCACTGAAGTCTTGTAGACTTTGATTGCCAACTCTTGCGTATCAGCTTATGTTGCGTGATAGACATTTGCTTAACAAAAGGCAAAGTGACAAAAGGTTACAGTGACTATGGAGCAGTAGCAAAAGTATACATCACTAGTGAAATCGTGAAATTATAACAAATGATGTCGAGAAATTCCACCTACAATCAATTGGTAGAAAGAAAGAAAGTAGCGAGAACTGCTAACTGCAGATAGTAATATACATCTTTGCCAGTAGTAATGCAACAATTTGTATCATTACATACTTGATGGTTGAGCATCTTGAAGAGAACCGTCCGAGTCCTCTAATCAATGGCCTGCACAACCACAGAACAATTCCATGAGAACTTCTGGGAGATGCTAGTATCACTTCAGTAAGTTTTAGGAGTTGGGGGTGGGGCACTGTAACTGCAGTAACTTTTAGATGTGGTCTTACTTCTGAATAGTTATAGTGCAATAGGGGACATGAACCAACGATACACCCATCAAATAGTTACTTAGCTATGATTGAAATATCAATTTAGCAAAGAGCCACATTAAGCTTTTTGCAGTAGGGTTCGTGTCAACTTCAAAACTATTGATGATCAAATAAAAGTAATTATAGTTTGTTTTCTATAGCCTTGAAGAACAATAAATTCTGAAATTTAAGTCATGCCGAGTACAGAAGATTTGACCCTGGGATAGAAATGCAAAGCAGGAGGAAGGAGGCCAACGAAGAAATTGACGAATGTTGTCACAGATCTTTAAAATGGACACATATTTACAGGGAATATATTATCTCGAGAAAAATCCAAGCAGCAGATTACACTTAGTATAAAGAGACCTTATTGTGGTTGTAGCTACAACAGCAGCATGGAGAATTTTAATGGCAATATTTTTCCAAACACTTACATAAAATTGATCAATCTTTTGAATGAAAATGTACTTTACCTGCTCGACAGTTGCATGGTCAGCTTTCTCGTTACTTTTAGTTTTGTAAATAGCCAGATCCCCTACACTTCCTCTAACTGAAGCTGTCACTGTGTTGGACAGGGAACATTCACCCTTCCCTCCCACTCCTGCTGTATTCAATCATAAAATCCATTATTTTAACAAGTTAAATACTCAGCAACACATTAAGAAGCTAGAGAACATATCAGTGTCCGCCAAATCATGTTTAGATGCAGAAGGAAGTAGTAGATATAGTACTAGTGCACTATAAATCAACACATGATTATTCAACTATCACAAGTTCTGACCTGAAGAAAAAAAAGTATCAAAATCTGTAATAGCTTATGTTTATGTGCCAACCAAATTGAGGACAGCATGAACTCAACAATCTTTTTTTTGGTGAAAAGTGGAAAAAGTTTGAAAATTGAAAGTTTTTATGAAGTTCTATCTGGTGAAACTCAAAAGTGTAGACAACTGAAACGGGGAGACAGTGGAAGGGAGATTCACTAGTGTCTTTTATCTGACTGTTACCGCAAGTAGACCTGATGCAAACAAGGTATATGTTTCAAGCATTTCCACTGGATAAGCATCAGCACTCAATACAGCCACTTGTAAAATATGTTAGTGAAGCCTATAGAAAATTCTTGTCGCAGTAAAGGCAAGGTTTAGGAACTTCAATAAGAAGTCTTAGCTTCTCAGGTAATTGATCTAAACTGTGCAACCTAAAAAAGCAACCATTCTGAGCAGCATATTGCTCTGGTCACACTATCAATACAAAATCAATCACAAGATTTTCCAGCCCTTTCAAAAGAACAGCCACTAAAAAGAGAAACCAATCCTTGTATATTTTGAAAACTCCTCCTAGTTCATTTTTATCTACAAGAAGTTCTTCGAGCAGTCCTTTCAGTATTTTTCTAAAGAAGAAAAATTAAAAATCCAATCCGTTTCACAGCTCAATTAGGATGCTAACCCTAGGATTCAAAATTTAATATTGCCATATTGATGTTGCCACATTTTTCTCCTCCAATTTACTCAAGCATAGAGTGATGTTCTAACCTACCTTCCCATTACCTTCAATTCAAACCAGAAAAGACAGACATCAAATTTCACTTCTCAGGCAAGCTATACATTGGTCCAAGGGACTTGGCAACATATAAGAATCAAGCATGCCTCTAAATTACAAACTACATACAGGCATTATAAATTAGTCATATTAAGTCAAGCAACAAGAGAAAGGAACTTTAGGACCTCCAAAAGCGTAGTGCGGATATGACCGGAGAGTTTCTGGCTCTGATTGGACAGCGGTTTAAGTGTGGACTACCAGGCACGAATGTGAAGCCCTCTGTAAGAATTTGGACGCCGCAAATTCGGCGCAAAGGCTCCTTCCACCACCGCTTACACACCGTCTTTCAAGTCCAACCATTCCAAAGCATTCTCAATTTCTGAATCCGACAACCACGCCTCCTTCTCCACCTCCTCTTCTCCTTCTTATCCTTATTTCTAATCCTACTTCCGTTAATTTTCTTCCACCATGGATGCCTGTTACAGGCAAACATCAAGTTCCAAAAAGAAAAACTTTGAGGCTGGTCACGGTGTGAATGCAGAGAGAGAGAGAGAGCTACCTGAATAGGGACAAGAAGGAGAATGATCAATGGCGAAGGACTTGAGAGACGGATTTTTGCTGCGGAAGTGACAAGCTAAACTGAACCCAGGCCACGGAGGCAGCTGAGCGACTTGACGGGTGGAGATTGGTGAATGAAACAGAGCGGCTAGTCAGGTGCCATCATACTAACTCGGGCTAAATCACATTGCAAACTAGAATAGCTCCTTTCAGCCAAATAATAAAGAAAAAGAACTAACAGTAGCTCCTAAGAAAAGAGAAAAAAAAAAGTACCAGACCAAATAAGCAAACATTCTCCACAATCTAGCAGTGACCGCCATCGCAACAAACAGAATCTGTATATCGATCATCAATTCTAGAAAGAATAAAGTCACAACCTGGTATCAAATGCAGTGTAGCACCTTCAGACACCCATGCAGGGGCCATGCCAACAACTAAAAACTATCACACTTACTTGAACACCAGCACTGGAGTCTTGTAGACTTTGATTGCCAATTCTTGCCCGTCAGATTTTGTTGCATGATAGACATTTTCCTATACAAGTAGAGTGACAGTAGGGTCAAGAGAGTATGCAGTACTAGCAAAAATATGAACAAATTATAAGTAAAATTGTGAAATTATAACAATGATGTGATGAAGTTCCACCTACAATCAATTGGCAGAAAACAGAAAGTAGAGAGTATGCTCACTGTAGATGACAAGATACTTCTGTGCCAGTGGAAATGCAACCATTTATATCATTAAATACTTGATGGTTGAGCATCTTGAAGAGAGCCATCCGAGTTCTCTGGTCAATGGGCTGCACAACCGTATAAACAATTCCATGAGAACTTCTGGGAGATGCTGGAGCTTCAGTAACTTTTAGGAGTGGGGGTGGAGCACTGTAACTGCAATAACTTTTAGAAGCGGTCTTACTTTTGAAACATAATCACAAGAGGGGACATGAACGAATGCATACACACATCAAACTGTTTACTCGGCTACGATTATGTCAAGCTGAAATAATGATTTAGCAAAGAAGCAGATTAAGCTTGCAATAGGGTTCGTTTCAACTTCATTAACTTTTGATGACTAAATAAAAGTAATTGTGTTTGTTATCCTATATCCATGAAGCATGATAAATTCAGAAAATTTAATACCAATCATGCTTCATGCCAAGCACAAAAAATTTGACCCTGGGATAGAGGTACAACGCAAGAGGAAGGAGGCCAATGAAAAAATTGACCGAAATCCCAATAGATCATGCTTCATATTTTTTGAGATGATCCAAGCAGCAGATTACTCTAAGTATAAAGAGACCTTATTGTGGCTGTTGTTACAAATGAAGCATGGAGAATTTAAGGGGAACATTTTACCAGACACTTAGCATACAACTCATCAATCTTTTGCTGAAAATGTACTTTACCTGCTCGACAGTTGCACAATCAGCCTTCTCATTACTTTTAATTTTGCCAATAGCCATATCCGGGACACTTTCTCGATTGAATCTGTCACACTGTGCTGGACATGCCAACATTAACCCTTTCCTCCCACTCCTGCAGTATTCATTCTTTTGACAAGTTAAATTCTCAGCAACACATTAAGAAGCTAGAAAACATATCAGTGTCCACCAAAACATGTTTAGGTGCAGAAGGAAGTGGTAGATATAGTTCTAGTACACTAAATATAAACACATGCTTATTCAAGTATCAACAGTTCCAGCCAAAAAAGTATAAAAATCCAAAAAGCTTTGTTAATGTGCCAACCAAATTGATGACAGCATGAACTCAACAATCTTTTCCCAGTAAAAAAGTGTAAAAAGTTTGAATATTGAAAGATCTTATGAGACAGCTGATACAGGGAGACAGTGAAAAGGAGATTCACTAGTGTCGTTTATTTCAAAAACTAATCTTCGTATATTTCAAAAACTCCTCCTTGTTCATTTTTATCTATAAGCTCATTTAGGATGTTAGCCCTATGCTTCAAAGTTTGATCTTCTTGTGATGATGTAGCCGCATTTTTTTATCCTCCAACTTATTCAAGCATAAAGTGACGTTCCTTCTTATCACATTCAATGCAAACCGGAAAAGAAAGAGAACCATGACTTTAGGCTTTCAGGTAAGCCAAACACGTTGTAATCATCAAAGAAAATCTCTAATCCCCGACAGTGGAAAGGAGACATCAAATTTCACTTCTCAGGCAAGCTATGCATCGGTGCAAGGGACTTAGCAACATACAAGAATCAAGCACGCCTCTGAACTACAAACTACACACAGGCATTGCGATTTAGTTAAAGGAAATAGATGAAAAGGATAGTCAAGCAACAAGAGAAAGAGAATTTCAGGACCGCCAAGGGGGGAAGCGCGGACATGAGTGGGAGAGTTTCTAGCTCCGATTGAACAGGGTTTGAAGCGTAGACGACCGGGCACGCGTGTGAAGCCCTCCGTGAGCATTCGGACGTCGCCGAATTGGGAGCGAAGGGGCTCCTCCGTCCGCCTGCTTCTCCTGCCGTCTTTCAAGTCCAAACCATTCTTACGCGCTCTCGATTTCTGAATCCGACGACCGTACCGCCTCCTCCTCCGCCTCCTCTTCCCCTTCTTCAATTCCTCCATTCGCTATTCCTAATCCTACTGCCGCCGACTTTTCCTCCTTGCCTGGACGCCCTCGTACAGCCGAACATCAAATTGCATCCCTGCGAGGCTGGCTGGTTCTACACACAGAGAGAGATACCTGAATAAGGGAGGCGAAGGGGGACGATCGACGGCAACGGCACTCGAGAGGCGGAGCTTTTGCGGCGGAAGCGACGAGCTCAGCTGGACTCAAGGCCACGGAAGCGGCTGAGCGACACGAAAGGGGCGGAGATTGGTCAATGATGGAGAGCCGCGAGCGTTGGGTGCCGTTAGTTACAGTTTTAGGCTAGTATACTCATAACTCATAAGAGCACGTTATGAATCACAAATTTGAAAGAATCAATCCTATAATAATTTTTAATAATTTTTTTTTATTTTTATAATCCAAAATAAGCTGTCAATTTCATAATAGATTAGAACCGTCACATAAACATTTCTCGTGCCATTATACCAACTACGGCAAAAATATTGGGCCAAATATAAATTGTTATCGCTAGATAAAAGTTTTGACAAAAAAAAAATCACTAGATAAAAGCTCAAACTCGACCATTATCATTGTCGGGATCTTAAAATAAACGTGCACATTCCATGGTAAGAAGGTAAGGTTCACCAAATACAGCATATGTAATATAGCAACATTCTCTCTTCTCTTCTCTGAATCAGAAGGATTTATTACAACATGACATGCAACAAGATTGATACAATAAACAAACACAATATAATTCCATGAGCTTCAAGAATCAAACTGAACTTCGAAAATTGGCACATCGTTGGACGATTGAATAGTCTCCTCTAGCCAGCCGAAAACTCGCTCGAGCACACCGCATGATCCCAAAGCAAACACTAGCAAGCACATATTTACAATCAGCCACATTACTAGAGACAGGCTTATCTATAGAAGCAACTCGGCACCGAGAGTCCCCGAAATGATGTACAAGTAGCAGTATATCCAGTTCGGGATTGCGGGTCCGGTCACTTGGATCGGCGCTACAAAATAGATGACCTTACAAATGATGTAAAACTGCAGAACCATATGGCTTAGCGCCTCAATAGGCTACGAATTGAAATGAACGATGGCGAGCAGCTTGAACAAGGTAAATACAATATAAAACCCCTTGGTTGAGCCAAAGCTTTCCTGTTGCTGCTGACATGGTGATTGTCCATCGTTCCTATAGAGAATCGAGAAAGAAGAATAGATTCCAAAGAAAGAAGAAACAAAAACCGGCTACTCAATCAGCGGTCTAAGCAGAGTCTTAAAGAGCATATTACCACGAACGAATCACGTACCTTTGAAGTGTCGCTGTTTGATCCGCCATGTTCTTGAGAAGGGGGGGCGCACTGTGTAGAGACCAAGGCTTGGTAGACTGCTTCTCCGGCGAGAGCTCCTCCACCTCGCTTTGAACGTAGTCTGATCTGGTGCTTCTGTGTGTGTAGACTTATGAAGAGCTTTAATCACTCATTTACATTTACAGAGCTGCTGGCGCACTTGGCCTACAACCAAGCTCCCGTCTCGGCGAATGTGAGGACGAAGTTACCGTGGCGCAATTTTTTTACATAAAAATAAAGATAATAATAATAATTAAAAAAGAGCTAGTTGAGTCCGAGTGCAAGCTGAGTTAGTCAAGTCAGCCGACGCAAAGCTAGCTCTCTTTTTTTTTATTATTATTATCTTTTTTTAATGCGTCAACTAGCTCTTCTTATTATTATTCTTATCTTTTTTTAATGTTAAAAGGGAAATGAGCACAATAGAGTTTTCGGACCTAATAGCATCATTAAAACACACTATTCTCTCATCTCTCTCTCTCACTTTCCTTTAACATTAATATCGCACCACAATATTTACATTATTTGGACTAAAAGGTAGAAAGGTTAATTGTCCAACGTAATCAAACATTAGTATTGCTAGAACAATTTGCAGAGCTTCGCTAGTTTAATCAAATTTACCTCGATATACAATCATGTACCTAAATCATCAATTAATAAATGAGAGTCATATAGGGTCGCATCTATTTTTTCAAATAGCCATCTATCTATAAGTTAGGTATGCACAAACATGATTTAACGACAAAGTAAACTGTACAATTCTAATTCCCTCCGACCAAAAAAATAAAAGCACAATTCTTGGGTGTTTAAAGAATTGATATGTTAATGAGTTCTAAGAAAATTTTAGTTTTTTCCTTAATCTATGGTAATGAGTTTCATATTTCTAATTAATTATCTTCCTTAGGAAAGGATATTCTAAATAAAATGCTAATCCATCTAGTTAATAGCAATACTTAAACTATCTTACTAGAAACCACACATGAATGCCCCAGTTATTCAATAAAAAGTAGACGAAATATCATATTAATGACCTACAGTTAAGCTACATATTATGAGAATAAATTACATAATTGTGAATTTGAATATACTTTGCATAAATTAGAAGAAGAAAATCCAAAGGTTTTCCATATTGCAATGTACAGATGAAGAAGCACCTTTTACTTGATTTGGGAACGTCAGGGAAGCCACTTGCCTTATTCAATTTCTCAGATTTATCTGGCACAGTGATCCACAAGCATCGAATGGATGCGTGGGCACCCCCATCCAACAAGTCAAGGGTTGCCACTTTTTCAGTCAGCGCATGTTTTGTTTCCTTGCATGGGAAAGAAAGAAGTTCCATGGACAACAAAAGCAGCCATTGAGGCCAACAACCAACGCGGTGGGATCAGGTATCTTTTCGCCATGGCAAAAGAAGCTATTAATGGATTCCATCAATCTAACCCGAAGACAGTTAACGGTTGGCCGCCATTAGTTTAATCCAATTCAATCCGTGTCTTCAGACTAAGATAATGGTGGCCGCCGAATAATTTAATCCATGTCATCGCCACCATGCATTCTTCGGATCGCCATTAATTTAATCCGAAGAGTGTCGGGTCTTCAGCACCGTTATTTTAATCCAAAGACCCAAAATATCATTAATTTAATCCAAAGACCCTAAATCAAAATGCTCCAATGAATGGTGGCAATGGGTGGCTGTAGGAATGAGCCAATTGAAGGGGTTGGATAATAAAATGGAATGATCTACGTCCAAGGCCTGCGCACGTTGAAATTGGACTCGATTGTTTATTCCTTTCTTTTTCGGGTTAATACGGTGAAAAACTTCAAACTGATACACCTATGACAAATTTAACCTAAACTAATTTTTTTACCACAAAAAATTTTAAACTGGTATATCTGTAACAAATTTACCCCAACTTAATTTTTTGAACATCAAAAACTTCAAACTGGTATATTTGTAATAAATTTACCCACCGTTAACTTGAATTAATACCGCAAAAAATCATAAATCGGTACACATGTGACAAATGGAGGGCAAAACCCCAAACCGGTACACCCGTCTACTATCCCGTGCCATCCAACTGAGAAATTTGACTCTAAAATTTAACGGAAACTAACGAAAGGTAAAATTATCACAAGTATACCAATATGCGATTTTTTGTGATCAAAAAATTAATTTGAAATGTCTAGTTTGAAATTTTTTGTGGTATTAATCCTTTCTTTAAGGAACTTTCTAAGACATTTCGGTTGTGTCCTAATCAAAGAAGCCAACGTGGTCTACCGTCTCATAGGACACTCGGTCATAATTGGTGTTTTGGTTTAGAAGTTTCAAAAGTGGATAGATTTAAGGAAGGGCTTTCCCAGTAGTTTTTGGGTTACTATCCAAAACATGCTGTTATTCTAACAGTAGATTAAGTATAGTCACATAAGCATTTCTTTTTAAAGGAACCTTGTTTCAACGTGTTAGGGATTTAGTTTTCTTTATGGTTTTGTCCTTCGTTTAATTTAATGTCGTACCGTTATTAAGGCTTCATCTGTTTTGCAAAAAAATGAATGATTTGAAAATTAGTTTTCTTAAAAACGATCGCTTATATCACTTATAAAAATGAATGAACGAAAAATATTTTCATTGTTCACGAAAATATCTATATATAAATTGTTGTCTATAATGAAAACATTTTTCATTAGTTAATTATTTTAAGCAATACGAGCTATCGTTTTTAAGAAAATATTTTCCAAATCATTCACTTTCCGCGAAACAAACGGAGCCTAAGCCAAACAACATGCTTTGCGTGTGAAACAAAATAAAAAGACATTAAACATATAAAATGTTTTTGATAAAAAGTCATATTTTTAGCACAAGACCCAACAGTGTTACTTCTTAGGACTAATAATTCAACTAGAAGTTTTGTAATATTGCTAAGGCTAATAATATTGAATCTCAAAAATGTTAGGACTGACATTTAAATAGCTATGATCAGACTAATAATTCAAATAGAAGGAAAACCATAATAATGTTACGACTTCTACTGGACTTGCGGAAATATGCAAACGGGTATTTACACCCAAACACGGCAATAACACTAGTATTTTGGTCACAAATAAGTCATTTGATCCGATTGTCTAGCGTCATAAAAACGCCATGTTGTCCATTTAACTTTTGTCTACACGAGTAAGCCTTGCGGTTACCATGGACTACAGTACCAAGATCAATCCAAATCTTGAAACAACTTTGTTTCTATAGCTTACCAATCCAATGGACAATTGTTCAAAAAGTCCTCAAGCTATTGTACACTGGCAATTCAGTTATAAACTTTTCAATTTAACCAATTTAGTTTTAAACATTTTGACGATTTGTCAATGTAGTCCTTCTAGCTAATTGGCCGGAAATTGCTAGGTGGACATCGATATCCCACGCACCATGATCAAGATTTGATGTGTAGACGATTTTTGTAATTTTTCCAAGTTTTCCACAATTTTTTTTTTTTTTTCTCCTTTCCCTTACTTTCCTTTTTTTTTCTCCTATTTCCCTCCGCTAGCCACTGGGGTCTCAAAGATGGAAGTCGCCGGCCATAGCCCCCGCCAAAGGCCGGTGACCCACGCCGACCATAGCTGAGGCCCGGGGACCCTGCATAAGGAAGTAGGGAAAAGAAAACAAAACCATAAAATTTTTAAAAAATTGCAAAAATAGTCCATGTCAACGATTTTTCAGCTAAAATTGACTTGAAAGACTATATTGGTAAATCATCAAAAGGTTAAGGACAAAATTGGCTAAATTGAAAAGTTTAGAATTGAATTGGTATCTATACGATAGGCTTCAAACTTTTTCGATAATTTTTCTGAATAGGAAACATCACATTCTATTCCAAATAGAAAGATGAAACTTTATGGAAACTCTAATGGGGCTCAAATCCTAATAGATAGATAAGACTACTAATTCAACTAGAAGAAAAATCCAGTAGTCTGCATCATAAAAACATCATGTTGTTCATTCAACTTTTGTCTACACGAGTGAGACTTGCAGTTAGCAAGGACAACAGTACCAAGATCAGCCCAGATCTTGACAACCTTATTGCATAGATTACCAATCAAATCCAGCATTACAACAGTAAACTTTAACATCTTCCCAATGGGATGACTGCCATTTCTCAATGAAAGACAAGTATAATGAAAGCTATCCTCTATGTTACATTAATGGCATGTTTGTGTATGATTCAATGAAAGAAAAAAGTTTCCGCTTGAATTTATAAATATACAAACTTCAAAAAAAAATTTGTCACATGTTTACTAGTTGAAGGTTTTTGTGATAAAAAAAATTAGTTATGGATAAATTTATCACAGGCGTACCGATTTAGTATTTTTCGTGGTATTAACTCTTTTCTTTTCCTTCTTTCCATATATGAAGATGGAATAAAACTCAATTTTAAAAAAAAATCGTGGAAAAATGTCACACAAAAAATTCAGCACGCGGTCATCTAGCATTGATGGACACCTCGAAAGAATGATTATAGCTTAAATCATCGCTCGCTAAACCAGTTTTTAGTAAACAAGTCTTAAAATTAAAAAAGTAAAACAAAAAAAAATGGAAAGAATTCATGGGCCACTTCAAACCTTGATGGATTTGAATATTTTTAAATTTAAAAGTATTTTCAAATATTTTAATATCAACAAGAGTAGAATTTTATATCACATATATCTTATGGTCTCTTCAGCTAAATTATACCGAATTTGTAGCACTAGAAAAAAATAGCAGGATATGTGTCCTAGTAGCTTAATTCGTTCAATTGTTTTAGTAATATTTTATTTGCTAATTTTATTCATGTTTAATTTGTTTTAAATTGGTTTTTTTTTGGGCATGCTCTATTCCATATATAAGAGGAAAAGTGCTAAGAAATGGAGCCCGGGTTAGGTTGAGTATGGGCTTGGTCCGAATCGGGTCAAGTATAAATTGCTAATATTGTATTATTTAAAAAATGGATCAACGTGGGTTAGACCCGTTTTCGACCCATCCAAACCCCAACCCACCCTGTGTTAATACTGATTTAGGCATGGTGTTTGTCTCTTGAAAGCATTTCTTTAACATCTTTTTCCCTTTCGGAGGGCAAATTTCGACCTTTAATTTCATGACAGCAAATTCCAAACCAAGCCAGCCAAGCATTCTCAATTCAACGGATAGAAACCATTCATTTTCTCACCACCAAAAGCAAGTGAAGAAAAAAAAATAAAATCACGGAAGGTGCTAGAACCGGGACTTGCTGACGGAAGGCTTTTCAAGGAGATTTATTATTTTATTTAATTTTTTTGCTAGAAGGCCTTTCAAGGAGATGCGCGTTGATACCTCGGGGAATATCTTGAATAAAATAAGCTGGCTACTAATACCTTCATGTCAGAGAGAGAGAGAGAGAAGGAAGGAAGCCAGGAAGCAGCAACGATGCGGAGAACACGGAGCATGTTGAGCAAAAAAGAACACAAGTAAAATTCATCAAACTGTTGAAGTATTTGGGTCTAGATGGATGTGCGGGGAAATATCTTTGATCTAAAGTTTTGATAAGAATAAACTCAAAACATACCTCGATAGATGAGAAAATGCCCCTCGTACTCATCAGAAAAAGTGATCTTAATGACAATGCCCTTGTCCCATCTATGGCGTGAGAGCAGAGTTCTTTGACTTTGTTTTCCTAATTCTCTACCAAAGAAGAACAGCGACACACCAGTTTTTTCCTTTCCTCGTAAAGAACACGGGGATGGAGAGAAGGAAGGAGCCAGGAAGCATCAACAATGCGGAGGAACATGGTGTATGATGAGCAAAACCTTCCCTCAGTCCCTTACATACGTTAATACGTCTTTAGAATTTGGACCACAATGACTCTAACATGACAACTTAAACCCCCTCTCCTTTTTCAGATCTAGAGGTCTTGGTCATTTTAGTTTTCCTGATACGAGAATTTATCTTTTGAATACGTAAGTGGCGTATTTTAATTGAATAGGATTTTAAAGTAAAATTATGGGGTATGCAATATATGCACTTGGATCTTTAGTCATAATTATTTATGCTTTAAAATCTCCCATGAGACTAAATTAAAAAAAAAATTCCATATTATAAGCGTTAAAAATTAAAAGCAAACACTTTTAAAAAATCAGAGGACATTTTAGAGGCATCACTGAAGATTAGACAAGTATTTACCAACCGATTTTTTCCATTAGAAGAGCCTTAGGTTTTTCTAAATACTCATTATACATCAATTGTGTAACAAATAAAAAAAAAATTGGCTGTGAGTTAGCATGACTAAACTCGGAACGGAGCAGAAATTAGTCAAACTAAGTTGTAGGTACTTAGCATGACTAAACTCGGAACGGAGCAGAAATTAGTCAAAGAAATCGGGAGGGAGGGAGGGAGGGAGGTTCGGCGTGTCGTGCGAGATGAAATCAGGGCCATTGAAGGGGCGGCGGGGCCGGGTCCGAACCGGAGGTTCGGGAGGGGAGCGAGGCTCCAGGCTCGGGTGGTTCCGGAAATGGAAACCAAGACCGTTGAGATCAACGGTTGAGATGGCACGCGATGTGCAAAAGATCCGCAAAGGTCGGTCAGGAAGTGACCCCACCCCTCTGCTTACGTATATCTCTTTCCTTTAGCTCAGGCGCGGGACTTTATATATACACAAAGACGAAGGAGCAACCCCATCGCTTACTTTCTCTCTCTCTCGCGCGCACACAGAAGAAGAAGCGAGGGGAGGATCTCCGGGGGCACCCCCAGAGTCTCTTCCTCCAGCTCTTCGAATCCTCCTCCTTTGGTCTCCTGCACTTGCTCCCCCTTCTCCACAGCATGCCGAATCCCACAGCGACTTTGGAAAGGTGCGGAATTCAATCACGTGAATATGCTCTTCAGATCTCTATGCCGAGAGAGCGCGATAAATCAGCCGGTTTCTTTTCTCTTTCGAATCCATCTTTTTTGCCAATTTAATTTCTTCCTGATTTAACATAGGGATGATGAACAACCACAGCAGCCGCGGCACCAGGAAAGTTTCGACTCGACCAAGAGATTCCACGTTATATTCACATCGTTCATGCTGCTCGTCATCACGTATTTCAATTCGCAGCATATCGGCACATTGAGCCCCACAGCTCTGCAATTTTACATAATTTGCGAAGTCATTTATTTCGTAGCGCTAATCAAAGTGACCGGACCCTTGCGCCCCTAACTTGATATCTGGTGCTTGTACATCGTTTTGGGACTACAGGCTCCGGTTTGCTTCTGCAGACGAGCATATCTCGATGATGTGGCTGGTCATCAATATGTGCTTGCTAGTGTTTGCTTTGGCATTGTCTCGTCTGCTCAACAAGGTTTCGACAATTTTAGAAATTGTTCAATTTGTTTGAGGATGTGCTGTCTTCCCAAATTTAGTTTGATTTTTGAAGCTCCTGCAATCATTCTGTATTTGTTATGAACTTTGTTGTGTGTCATTGTACTAAGTACTGTTGATTTTGGGATAAGAGAAGGTTATCATATACATGTTCTAAAGTTGGTGAACCTTGCCCTGATGTCATGTCAAGTACACGATTATTTTAGTATCATTTGATTCTTTATCTCAGCCTAATTGGTTTTTTTTTTCTAGAGGTAACAAAATGGGCCCACTAACCCATTTTTCTATTCATATTTGCTGGGTTTAAAATTAATCACTTTAATTTTATGAATTGATTAAAATGAGTTGTAACAAACAGAGACCAACTAAAACTTGCTCGAAATGGATTTGACTCATATTATATTTAAGTTAAGGTTTAGATATATTACTATTCTACTTGTCACTTTTCTTTTCTTCATTTTCCTCCTTCCGAGGAACATCTAAAAAGCTAAATAGAGATTAATTTTAACAATTCATTTTGGTAGACCCATGATTTTTTTGGGTCACTCGTCACAAATTACACCGATAATGAAACTTTGATATTTCTTTGTGTAAAGATGAAATAAAACCCAAATTTAAGAAAATCGTGCAATAATGTCACGAAAAAGATTTCTGGCAACACAGTCATCTAGTATGAATGGACCACCTTGAAAGATTAATCAAGTTTAAATCATCGCTAAACCAGTTTTTTAATAAATAACTATTAAAGTTAAAAAAAGAAAAAAAAATGGACAGATTAATTCGTACAATAAAAAATTTTCATTTTTTCCGTTTGAATTCAACCCAAGACACACTTATGCATGCAGTTTATTAAGTCATGGGCGATAATTGGTCTTATGATGTTGGCTCATACAACATGTACACTTCGCTCGATGGATCAGGGAGTCTTAGCCTATTTCCAAAGCCAATCTCTAAAACGATCAAATGGTACCGAATTTTGTTGCCCGGCCATGGGCAAAAAAGGGAATGACAAAATTTTGTTGCCCTACCTTGGATGGCGTGGTCGACGAAATTCTAGTATTGTTTCCAACCAACTATTAATTTAACTCTTCGAGGGGATTTGACCGTTCAGGCCTAATATTTCGACAACGGGGATGAACTTTTATAAGAGTCAACAAGAACCCGTCCATGAGATACACACGTAAACAAATGCTGAGCAGAATATTAAAAACGAAAAAGAAAGGTTGGAAAGATGGCCTTTCCAAACCCCCCACCACCAAGTGTGCCTCTTCCCCTTATATAATTCACAAAGCTCAAAAGCAATCCCAGTGTTCATTCTGTCTCCTCCATCTCCAAAAACACGGCCGATCATCCAGTGACACCTGAAAGGCGCCACCTTACACATTCGTTTGGATATGTTCTAAGAGCTATGCTTAGAGTGCGGATTCGTAGCTAGTTTTTTTCTTTTCCTTCATAATATGTTCTTCTTCCGATTAATTTCTTCCTAATTCGTTATAGGGAGAACGAGCAACCACATCAGCGCTAGCAACAAGAGAGTTTCGACTCAATCAAGAGATTCCACTTTATATTCATCTCATTCAAGCTACTCGTTATCGAGCATTTCAATTTGCAGCATACCAAGACATTGAGCCACCTATTTCTATTATTTTACATCATTTGCGAAGTCATTAATATTGTAGCACTGATCGAAGTGACCGAACCCTCAAGCTCGAATGTGATATACCGATGCTTGTATATCATTTTGGGACCTTCGCTTCCCAGTTGCTTCTATGGATGAGCTTTGTCTCTAGCCATGTGGCTGGTCGTTAACGTGTGCTTGCTAGTGCTTGCTTTGGCATGTATGCTTGTGCGAAATTCTGACCGTTTTCAAGAAATTGTTCAGCTGATCAACGATGTGCCAATTGATGTTTGAAATTCAAGCAATTTACTTGTATTTGGGTATCAATTTTGTTGCATGTTGTTTGTAATAAATCCTGTCATTTTCATTATCTATTTTTGTAGATCCATGATTATTTTCGAGTCAAAAATCACCCCACAATCCCTTGGAAGGCTCCAAAGGCTTCAACTGTTAAAAGGTTATTATCAAAACTCATAGCCAATGACCTTGCCTCAAGAGTCGTCTAGGGGTTGGGTGACACAAAAAACGAACGAATGCGATTGATATCGGAGTCCCAAAACAATACTTCATCACCTCTTGGTCCAGCAAAATTCACAATCTACCTAGCGATTGCATAGCCAGTCTTTGACCCTCACCTCAGTAAAGCAATTGGCCCTTTAATTTTAGGGAAAATACCACGAAAAATCCCAAACTATGCCACTTGTGACACATTTACCCTGAACTTTTTTTGTGATACGGAAAATCCCAAACTATGCCACTTGTGATAAATTTATCTTGAACTTTTTTTGTAACATGAAAAATCCCAAACTATGTCACTTGTGATACATTTACCCCACAATATTTTGACTCGTGGCATTTTCGTCTTTTTCCTTTTTCTATTTTTTTCCTTTTTTTTTTCTTTCTTCTCCGGCGAGGAAAGCCAATCTTGCCCATGGCCCCGTCGGCGAGGGTCGGCATCGGCTAGGGCCGGCAAGGGGTGGCCTCGCCCGGATCAGCGAGGGCGACCCTCGTCTAGCCCTTCTTGGGCTTCACCGGTGGCCACCACCAGGGGGGGGAGAAAAGGAAAAATATAAAAGAAAGGAAAAAATTATTTAAAATAAAAATAATCGATGTTGTACATGTTGACTCATCCTCTGGCGAGCCACATTGACTTTAGAAATTAATAAAAAATGGCACATTAAATTTCCAGCCAAAATGACGAAGTTGACACTTAAGTGATCGTTTTAAAAAAAATTTGGCACTAAAGTGATCCGCAGAAACTTTTGACACCAAAGTGAGTACAGACACACAAGTTTTGGCACTTGTAGTGTCCCAGTTCCTTTTTTTTCCCACTACTTGATGCCATCTTTTCGTGTTTCCCACCACTTTTTAGAAAAGATATGAGTAAAAGGACTCTAACTATGTGCTCATATATCTTCTACGATATCTAAAAATTAAAAAGCAGATTTATAAATTATAAATTAAGAGCAATCAACTAAAACCCACCAAACATTGAGAGATAAGAATTATTTTGCAACCATGAATGATTAACCATTAATAATGATCCTCAAATTAAAAAGGCGAACCAAAAAACTACTTTTTTTTTTTGGTGGGAACCCAAAAAGTACTTCGCTTAGGGTTTAGTTTACATTTTAATAATTTTTTTCGAAAAAATAAATAAAAAAGTATATGTAATCGGTCCCGGTCTGGTCCAAAGCGGTTCCCTGGTTTGAGTGGTCCATTTTGCACACCCCTACTCTCTAGCAAAAAGAAGGTTAAAAAAAAATAGAAAAGAAGAATCAGCTATACAATTTACGTTGGAACAGTATACCAACATCATCTAATAACGATAACCCTAACACAATACAAGACAAACAAAACTTATCCCTCCAGCTTTATTCGCAGCTAAAACTGGGTTTCTGCTCAAAAGTGCAAAGTCATCTCAACATCCAATAAATTAAACTAATACAATATGTGACTCACACTTACTCGAACACCAGCACTGAAGTCTTGTAGACTTTGATTGCCAATTCTTGCTCATCAGATTATGTTGCAAGATAGACATTTGCTTAACAAAATTCAGAGTGACAAAAGGGTCCAGTGACTATGCAGTAGTAGCAAAAGTATACATCACAAGTGAAATCTTGAAATTATAACAATGATACGGAAAAGTTCCACCTACAAACAATTGGTAGAAAAAAAGAAAGTAGCGAGTATTGCTGAATGCAGATAATACTTGATGGTTGAGCGTCTTGAAGAGAACCCTCCGAGTCTTTTGATTAATAGCCTGCACAACCATATCCATGAGAACTTCTCGGACATGCTAGTATCACTTCAGTAACTTTTAGGAGTGGGATGGGGCACTGTAATCGCAATAACTTTTAGAAGTGGTCTTACTTCTGAATAATTATTGCAAGAGGGGACATGAACCAATGCATACACCCATCAAACAGCTTTTTTTTTTTTTTTCTGTCGAAAGCATCAAACAGTTTACTCAGCTATGATTCAGTCAAACTGAAATACTGATTTAGCAAAGAGACAGATTAAGCTTGCAATAGGGTTCGTTTCAACTTCAAAACTATTGATGATAAAATAATAGTAACAATAGTTTGTTTTCCTATATCCATGAAGAACGATAGATTCTGAAAATTAATACCACTCGTGCTTAATGCCAAGTACAGAAGATTTCACCCTGGGATAGAGGTGCAGAGCAAAAGGAAGGAGGCCAATAAGAAACTGACTGAAAATTCTAATAGATCTTTAAGATCGACACATATTTACGAGGGATATATTGTCTTGAGAAAAATCCAAGCAGCAGATTACACTTAGTACAAAGAGACCATATTGTGGCTGTTGTTACAACGGCAGCATGGAGAATTTTAATCGAAATATTTACCAAACACTTTGTATAACGTTGATCAATCTGTTGATGAAAATGTACTTTACCTGCTCGACAGTTACACGGTCAGCTTTCTCATGACTTTTAATTTTGCCAATAGCCATATCCTGTACACTTTCTCAAATCGAAGCTGTAACTTTGCTGGACATGCCAACATTCACCCTTCCCTCCCACTCTACCAGCATTCATTCATACAATTCATCCTTTCAACGAGTTAAATTCTCAGCAACATATAAGAAGCAAGAAAACATATGAGCGCACACCAAAACATGTTTGGATGCAGAAGGAAGTGGTAGATATAGTACCAGTGCACTATATATCACCACATGCTTATTCAAGTATCAAAAGTTCCAACCCAAAAAAAGTATCAAAATCTAAAATAGCATATGCTGATTACCAACCAAATTGATGACAGCATGAACTCGAGATTCTTTCTTTTTGGTGAAAAGTGGAAAAAGTTTAAAAATTGAAATTTCTTATGAAGTTCTATCACAATCATGGAAGTTGATGAAACTCAAAAGTGTAGACAGTACATAAGGGGAGACAGTAAAAAGGAGATTCACTAGTGTCATTTTATTGACTGTTACCGCAAGTAGACTGCTACAGGCAGACAATGTATATGTTTTCAAGCATTGCCACTAGATAAGTTTTGAGCACTCACTACAGACACTTGTAAAAAATGTTAGTGAAGCCTAAAGATAATCTATCATCATAATAAAGGAAGGTTTAAGAACTTCAATAAGAAGTGTTTGCCTTGTCGAATGGCGATCAAAACTGCATTCTAGGAAAGCAACCATTCGGAACGGCAGCATATTACTCCAGTCAAACTATATGCATACAAAATTAATCACTAGATTATCCAGCCCTCTCAATGAGAACAACCCCTAAGAATAGAAACCAATCCTTGTCATACTAAAAATTCCTCCTAGTTCATTTTTGTCTATAAGAAGTTCTCCAAGCAAATCCTCACAAGTGTTTTTCCAAAGAAGATAGATTATGTTTATTGTGTGATATGCCTGCATCGATCGGTGATACAAGTTTGATGGTTCTCGGGCGTTTTCCGTGACTAATCGAATTCATTCGAATACGTTTTCGGAATAGACGATCGGGATTGAGTTTTCCCAACATTGGTATCGAGCCCCGTTTACTTGTTTCCGATCATGTATGTATCGTTCAAGTGTATACTACTTGTTTTTCCTTTTGGCCTCGTTTTTTGTTCGTTTTTTTTCGTGGCGAACTATTCATGCATGTTTCGATTTTTGTTTTTTTATCAAAACTTAAATTTTATTGCATAAGCAGAAAGGGCTTCGTCGAGACGAGCAAATTGATGGGCGGCGCGTGCGCCGGGGGCGCCGGACGTGCCCTCACGCCCGGGCAAGGGCCGGCGCGGAATGGCGCTGCGCGGCGCCCACGTGCGGCGGTGAACGGCACATCCGTTGCCGCACGAACCGCCCCGATGACGTCTTGTTTCGACCGACGCCATCGAGAACCCGACCCTTGCGGACCCTTGCCGACCGCCAGTTGACCCGACCCATTGACCGTTGACCCAACCCGTTGACCGTTGACCGTTGACCGTTGACCGTTGACCGGTCAACCCGGTCGGACCGGTCAACCGGTCGGACCGGTCAACCCGGACCGGTTCAAACCGGCAGAATGACCCTTGTGTCTTCTATCGGCCCGTATGAGCTCATTTTAACTCCGATTTGGGCGTTCTTGGTATCGATGTGCTCGTATCGGAATGCTCTACGTCATGGTATATTCATATTGCATTTTTCTGCACTTATGAATGTGAAAATGCAGGATAAACTCTATGTACACGTACTTAGGGGTATATTCTTTGGCATTTTCTCTAGTATTTTTTGAAATACAAGTGTCAGATCATATGTATATGAATAAGCATTCCTTATCTTAATGTATCATGGATTATAAGTAATCCTTTGTTCTGCATTTGTTGCAGGAACAATGGTACATTTGAGACGCACTCCGATAATCCCAAGAACGGCAGCTCAAAAGGAGAAGCTTGAGAATCTAAGAATCAAGCTAGCTCTTTATCGGTGGGATGCTGATGATGATATGATGACACACATCATCAAGGTCAACCAAATGATACAAGATATCATTTGGAAGGTTTCGTAATGCCAGGGTATGTGATGGTCGGAGCCCTCAAATGCACTATTCCTGATGAGTTGGGAAGAATGATTGATAGGGTTTGGGACACCTTAGAAGGTCCGAGCTATAAGATGATTGTGGAGCAATTCATGATAGAGTACATACGGATCGGGGCAAGAAGAACATCAACCCTTGCATTGAATGGGTCTCGGCGCAATACGTTGCCCGAATCTAGGGGTTTTCCGGGAGTTTCTGTTTATGTTCCAAAGAAAATAAAATTTCCTAAAGAATTTTATGAGTCATTTCCTGTCTATGTGTTGGATTGGTACACTTGATGTTGTTCTTTTTTTTAGGTTTTGGAATCAATTCTGTATATGTTAACATTTGTGAATGTTTTATGATATATATATGGCTATGATTTCTTGGGTGATTTCTCATTTTATATTGCCATATTATGTGTTATGTTTTATGTGGGAAGTTCTTCAAAGTTTGTATAACTTTTGAAGAACCAATTTCATTACATAAATGATTAGGTTAATGGTAATTTCAAATTAGGTTTTTTAGACGATGATTGGGAACATAGTGAACTTTCGACTCTAAGACCTTTTGTGAAACTATTCATTAACATGATAGGTTTATGTAATCATGATGCTGATGAAGCATTTAGATAGGCTTTAATAACTCGTGCGTATGTGTCTGAAATGTTCAGATACGATGGCTTCAGCAACTAAGAACATAGTGGCTGAACTAAATAAGGGAGAAAAATTGAATGGCGACAATTATGAGATTTGGAGTCTCAAGATTCAATATGTGCTGGAAGAGCAAGAGGCACTCGAAGCTCTTAACCAGATTATGGAAGAACCTGAGGATGGGACAACTGCCCAACACAAGAGGGATAAAGATGCCTTTGCTGTTTGGAAAAGAAAGAACTCCCTTGCTCGCATTACGTTGCTAAGCAGCATGGACAATGACATCATGCGAGAGTTCGGACGTTTCCAGAACGCTAAAGAGATGTGGGCTGCACTAGCATCAAGATTTGGTCGAACTTCTGTGACCAAACTGAGACAACTCACTATCCGTTTCGACTCATACAAGATGTCTCATGGAAAGACCATGAAACAACATTTGAGGCAGATGTCGAATATGATTAGTGAGCTAAAGGATGCCGGGCACATACTCACTGATGAACAGCAGGTGCAGAAAGAATCCGCCTTTTGCCTCAAAAGTTGGGAGCATATGAAGATCCATTTGACCCATAATGAGGGTATCAAGACCTTCGAGGATGCTATGCGGCATCTTGAGCTGGAAGAGGATCGCCTCATGGCGGCTAAGCTAAAAACTGATATTTACTTTGCTGGTTCTAGCTCGCATGGAGTTTTGGGCTCCAAGAGGAAGCACCTTGCTGGGTCAAAGAAGTGGAAAGGCAAAGGGCCAAGTCCTTCAGGGAAGAAGCCGAGGCTCAACCAACGGGAGAAAGGAAAGCGTCCTTTCAAGAAGAACATTTCAAGAGTGAAATGTTTCAACTGTGGCAAGAAGGGTCACTTTGCTCGCGACTGTGGCGAGCCAAAGAAGGTAGAAACCCTTAGCATTCATGAAAATGCTACTTATGTGTCTAGTTCAGTGTTTCTAACCGAATCTAATCCTTTGTGGACTATGAGACTCGGGAGCCATGAGACCATGCGAAGCGGCGGACGAGAAGCTTTCGTGGAGTTCCGACGAGTTCCACAAGGAACGAAGTGGATATCGTGGGGAACAATTCAAGAGTGGAGGTCGGAGGCATTGGCACTGTCAACTACTTATCTGTGGTGGACGCACATTGTTCCTACATGATGTGCTATTTGCTCCAGAGATTCGCCGAAACTTAGTTTCCGTGTTGGTTTTAGTTAGACTTGGTTTTAGTGTAAACTTCCATAACAATGGTGTAGACTTGTGTTTAGGAACAAGTTATTATGGTTCCGGATATTTTTTAGATGGTTTCATTGTATTAGATATTGACTATTGTGAAGTTAATGTTAGTTATTCCTTATTTACATCATCTGATTCTTATGAGAATGATGTGAACGTGTGGCATGCTAGACTTGGTCATATTGGCCAACAAAGAATGAATAGATTGGCTAAAGATGGCTTATTGGGCAATATTAAAAAGGTTGATTTGCCCATATGTAAGCATTGCCTAGAAGGAAAAACAACGCGGAAACCATTTGGAAAAGGAACAAGAGCTGAATTTCCTTTGCAATTAATCCATACTGACATTTGTGGTCCAATGAATATAAAAGAAAGGCATGGGTCTGTTTATTTCATCACATTCATTGATGATTATACTCGATTCGGACATGTCGATTTGATTTCTCATAAGTCCGAAGCTTTAAATTGCTTTAAAAGATTTATGAGCTTAGTGGAAAATCAATTAGACAAGAAAATAAAAGCATTAAGATCCGATCGAGGTCGAGAATATCTATCTGATTAGTTCAGAAATTTATGTGATGAAAAGGGAATAGAAAGACAACTGACTATTCCATATACTCCTCAACAAAATGGTGTTGCGGAAAGAAGAAACAGAACTCTAATGGAAATGGTTAGATCAATGATGGCACATGCTAACTTGCCAATCACCTTTTGGGGTGATGCTTTGTTGACTGTTGCCTACATACTTAACCGTGTGCCTTCTAAATTAGTTGCTTCTACTCCATATGAATTATGGACAGGCATAAAGCCTGATTTAAGCTTTCTAAAACCTTGGGGTTGTGCTGCCTATACTCGTGAGTCTTCTCACAAGTATGGAAAATTAGGCCCAAGAGGCAAAAAGAGTATTTTTATAAGATACTCAGAGCACTCAAAAGGATATGTATTCATAGGTGAGCAAGAAAGTGGAAGTATAACTGAATTTGAATCACGGGATGTCACATTCTTAGAGAATGAATTTCCTAAAAAGGGCAAAGTAGGTGGTGATTACTCACTATACGAATCTGTGGATCGTGATAGTGAAGTTAGTGGGAGCATTGTGACAAATGGAGAGTTGAATGCAACCTAGTCTCAATTGCAACAACTTAAAGAGACAACACCACCATTATCTCATTCGAGTGGGAGCGCAATGGAACGTGGTGAATCATCAGGAGTACAGCATTCCATACGACAGTCAAGTCGTAATAGGATTCCCCGTCGACGTTTTGACATTGAAGGAGAAGCCTTCATGATCGCCCCACAAGATGAAGATGAGCCGAAAAATGTGAACGATGCTCTAAAGTGCCCTGATAAGGAAGAATGGATACATGCAATGGAAGAGGAAATGGAGTCATTAAGATCAAACCAAGTTTGGGAATTGGTTGACCTTCCAAAAGGACGCAAAGCCATTGGGAACAAGTGGGTTCTCAAAATAAAGCGTAAGGCTGATGGCTCAATAGAGAGGTATAAGGCTCGCCTTGTGGCGAAAGGATATAATCAACAGGAAGGAGTTGACTTTGAAGAAACTTTTTCTCCTGTGGTTAGATTTACCTCTATTTACCTTATTCTAGCAATAGTAGCTAGTATGGATCTAGAATTACATCAAATGGATGTAAAGACTGCATTCCTCAATGGAGAATTAGAGGAAGAAATTTATATGGAGCAACCTATTGGTTTCATTACAAAAGGCCAGGAGCATAAAGTGTGTCGACTATTGAGGTCGATATATGGCCTTAAGCAGTCTTCGAGACAATGGTATATACGTTTTCACAATGCAATAATGGCATATGATTTTGCAATGATTAGTGAAGACAATTGTGTATATATCAAAAGATCCAAAGATCAATTTGTGATCTTATCATTATATGTTGATGATATACTAATTGCCGGAAGTAGTATGGAGTTGGTTAATACTGGTCAAGAATTGGTTATCTTCCAATTTTGAGATGAAAGATATGGGTGAAGCTGCATACATTCTTGGGTTAAGATTTCAAGAGATCGCTCAAAGAAATCCCTATCTCTTTCACAAGAGACATATGTGAATAAAATCCTTGAGCGATTTTTGTATGAAAGATTGTAAACCAATAGATACTCCTATTGCAAAGGGGAAGCATTAAGCGACAGAATGTGTCCTAAGACTTCACAAGAAAAGGAGCAAATGGAACAAGTTCCATATGCTAGTGCTGTCGGAAGCTTGATGTACGCTATGATGTGTACAAGACCTGACATTTGTTATGCAGTTGGAATGGTAAGTAGATACCAATCCAATCCAGGTCAAGCACATTGGATCGCCGTCAAAAGAATCCTGAGATATCTAAAGGGAAGTGCCGACTATGTGCTGACTTATCAAGGAAGTGACCTACACCTTGAAGGCTATACTGATGCTGTCTGGGGAGGAGATTTAAAAGAAAGGAAATCTACTTCTGGATATGTATTCTTACTAAATAATGGCGCCATATCTTGGAGCAGTAAGAAACAACAGTGCGTAGCCTTATCTACAATGGAAGCCGAGTTCGTGGCTCTATCAGCAGCGGCACAAGAAGCTGTTTGGCTTAGAAGATTTTTGGATCACTTAGGTGTAACTGAGAATGCTGCAAACCCAGTATTGGTCTATTGTGATAGCCAAGCAGCAATAGCATACACTAAGGATCCCAAGTACCATGGAAAGACCAAACATATAGATATCAAATATAACTATGTCAAGGACATGGTTGCACAAAAGGAAGTGAACGTGAAGTACATATCTACACAAAGGATGATAGCGGATCCTATGACAAAGCCGATTCCTAGAGAAGTTTTCCATGGTCATGTGAGATCTCTAGGACTGTGTAGAATATGATGTACTGAATATTGTAATTTTTCCCTGAATGTTCACTATTAATGAAGTTTGTTATTATCAATGCCTATAAGTTTGTATGACGTTTGTGAATGTCGATCTTTGAGTGCATTATATTGAAAAGGTATGTCGGATAGATGAGAGATTAGCCCACTCACACGGTAATCGCCTCTACTCACTGTGTGATGAATAGAGATGAGACAGTTTTAAGCTTGTTATCTAGGTGATAATTGAGAGCTCAAGCTTGAAGCATGGACGTCGCCTTAACAGAATGTTAAGATGAGGACATATAGATTATTATGTCCGAAAGTGAAATGACCCACATATTTCACTTTACCTATCTTTAATGCCAGATGTGAGTTCTGATAGATGCTTATGAATAGAGTAGATTTGTGAACTCAAGTTGGACATTGAGTATGTCTAAACTATCATCTGTACGGTATTGAGAGTAAAGACATACGCTCTATGGGAAAAGGAGAGAATACCGTAATACGTATTTCATATTACGTATGCATGGGACGACCGATAAGAGTTGACAAAATTATGATCTCAATTTTTAAGTCGTGTGAGACTCTTGAGGAAAATAGTTTTTCTCATTTAAAGTGCCCTCATGACTCTTACTTATTCTCAAAATTTCTATTCAGTGTTTGCTATCTTAGGATGTTGCCGATGATCATGATAATTCGATCTAACGGGGCATTTCTAGAAAAGCGAGTTGGATTGAAATGGAGAGGTTTAAGGAAAGAGGAAGATCAATTTAATTTATGATGTCACATTCTATATTTATATTCACAGGTCGACCAATTATGATTTTGAGTAAATCATAGTTGTGAATAAAATATATGAGATACTAAAAGAGATCAAGAGAGATAAAAAATGTGACTGATTGATCTAGGGAACTGCATACTAATTCTACTCTGGATAATGCCCAAATTTGAGCTGTTATATATTCCTAATAGATGTATAACAACGAGCTCTCGTAGTATGCTGGTCATACGGATTATTTGCCAATATGAACTTTGCAAGGAAGAGAGTTGTGTTTAGCCCATCGTAGGCGAGTGGGAGATGAAAGAAATAATGGGTGGACCGCCCAAGATGGGTTAAACCGCCCCGTGAGCCACAAGGGCCCACGAGGTAGTTATTTCCCTATTTATAATATAAGGCACCCTATCATCATGCACAACATGTATATGATCCATGTATGAGACAGTCACCAACAAAACAGAGCATGAAAATTTTCAGGAACCTTCAACTAGAAATGTTACATCAGACAGGGTAGAGTTTGAGCACCGGATCAAATTTTATTTCCCAGATATTCATCTAGATTTTTTCTGAACTTATGCACAAAATGACGATCCTTCCTATGTAAATAATAACAGGGGTATATATTTGAAATTTTCTCTAGTATTTTTTTAAATAGAAGGGTGAATCATATGTATATGAATAAACAAAAGGCTTATTTATGATGTATCATGGATTATAAGCAAACAATTTGACAAAGATTTTTGCGGGACAAATGGTACATTTGAGATCACATTATAATCCCCAGAATTAACAGTTCAAATAATTACAAGAAACTTGAGAACCAATAAGAATCAAGTGACCTTTGGCGTTGGGATGGAGATGATGATCATGATGACACACATCATTGCTTTGTTAGCTAACTTGTCAACCAAATGATACAAGATATCATTTGGAAACAGGATTCAACTTCAAAGTAAAAAGGGGGTATGTAATGGTCGGAGCCCTTCAAATGCACTATTCCAAAATGAGTTGGGAAGAATGATTGATAGGGTTTGGGACACCTTTGAAGGTCCGAGCTATAAGATGATTGTGGAAAAATTCATGCAAAGAGTACATAGAACGGGTCGGGGCAAGAAGAACATCAACCCTTGCATTGAATGGGTCTCCCTGCAAAATAAACATAAAATCTAGGGTTTTTGGAGGAGTTTCAATGTTCCAAAGAAAATAAAATTTCCTAAAGAATTTTATGAGTCATTTCCTGAAAATGTGTTGGATTGGTACACTTGATGTTGTTTTTTTTAGGTTTTGGGATCAATTTAAAGTTCATTATGTTAACATTTGTGAATGTTTTATGATATATATATATATGGCTAAATTTTTTGGGTGATTTCTCATTTTATATTGCCATATTATGTGTTATGTTTTATGTGGGAAGTTCTTCAAAGTTTGTATAACTTTTGAAGAACCAATTTCATTACATAAATGATTAGGTTAATGGTAATTTCAAATTAGGTTTTTTAGACGATGATTGGGAACATAGTGAACTTTCGACTCTAAGACCTTTTGTGAAACTATTCATTAACATGATAGGTTTATGTAATCATAATTTGATGAAGCATTTAGATAGGCATTAATAATTGTGTGTATATGTCCGAAATGAGAAGATGCGATGGCTTCAACAACTAAGAACATAGTGGCTGAACTAAATAAGGGAGAAAAATTGAATGGCGACAATTATGAGATTTGGAGTCTCAAGATTCAATATGTCTTTGGAAGAGCAAAGAAGGCACTCGAAGCTCTTATCGATTATGGAAGAACACGAGGATGGGACAAATGCCCATAACACAAGAGGGATAAGGATGCCTTTGCTGTTTGGAAAAGAAAGAACTCCCTTGCTCGCATTACGTTGCTAAGCAGCATGGACAATGACATCATCACGAGAGTTTGGACGTTTGAATAAAAAGAGATGTGGGCTGCTGGCATCAAGATTTGGTTGAAATGACAAACCGAGACAACTCACTATCCGTTTCGACTCATACAAGATGTCTCATGGAAAGACCATGAAACAACATTTGAGAAAAGAGATGTCAAATATGATTAGTGAGCTAAAGGATGCCGGAAACATACTCGGGGATGAAGAATGAGAGTGAGAGACCTGAGTAATCCGCTCCTTGCCTCAAAGTTGGGGAGCATATGAAGATCCATTTGACCGATAATGAGGGTATCAAGACCTTGTGGACCTGCATTTAGGCATCTTGCAATGAAAGAGGATCGCCTCATGATCTAAGAAAACCAAAATGTTTACTTTGCTGGTTAAAGCTCAAATGGAGTTTTGGAGAAGATGAGGAAGCCCCCAATTGGTCAAAGAAGTGGAAAGGCAATGGGCCAAGTCCTTTGGGGAAGAAGGAGGCTCAACCAACGGGAGAAAGGAAAGAATCCTTTCAAGAAGAACATTTCAAGAGTGAAATGTTTCGCTGGGGCAAAGAAGGGGTAACAGATCAAGCGATCGTGGCGAGCCAAAGAAGGTAGAAACCCTTAGCATTCATGAAAATGCTACTTATGTGTCTAGTTCGGTGTTTCTACCAGAATCTAATCCTTTGTGGAAAAAGACTGAGAGCTTAAGACCATGACCTTAAAAAGTCTGAAGCAGCAGGAGTTGGTTTGCCCTAGGTTCCACAAGGAGCGAAGTGGATATCGTGGGGAACAATTCAAGAGTGGAGGTCATGTTTGAGGCATTGGCACCTGTCAACTACTTATCTTGATCGGTGGGCGCACATTGTTCCTACATGATGTGCTATTTGCTCCAGAGATTTGCCAAACTTAGTTTCCGTGTTGGTTTTAGTTAGACTTGGTTTTAGTGTAAACTTCCATAACAATGGTGTAGACTTGTGTTTAGGAACAAGTTATTATGGTTCGGATATTTTTTAGATGGTTTCATTGTATTAGATATTGACTATTATGAAGTTAATGTTAGTTATTCCTTATTTACATCAAAGATTCTTATGAGAATGATGTGAGCGTGTGGCATGCTAGACTTGGTCATATTGGCCAACAAAGAATGAATAGATTGGCTAAAGATGGCTTATTGGGCAATATTAAAAAGGTTGATTTGCCCATATGTAAGCATTGCCTAGAAGGAAAAACAACGCGGAAACCATTTGGAAAAGGAACAAGAGCTGAATTTCCTTTGCAATTAATCCATACTGACATCTGTGGTCCAATGAATATAAAGAAAGGCATGGGTCTGTTTATTTCATCACATTCATTGATGATTATACTCGATTCGGACATGTCGATTTGATTTCTCATAAGTCCAAGCTTTAAATTGCTTTAAAAAATTTATGAGCTTAGTGGAAAATCAATTAGACAAGAAAATAAAAGCATTAAGATCCGATCGAGATCGAGAATATCT
Organism: Syzygium grande; assembly: GCA_024733475.1. Taxonomy (NCBI): domain Eukaryota; kingdom Viridiplantae; phylum Streptophyta; class Magnoliopsida; order Myrtales; family Myrtaceae; genus Syzygium; species Syzygium grande. The sequence continues at coordinate 31,590,982 of JAMXDD010000001.1, forward strand.
GTCTGATCAGTTCAGAAATTTATGTGATGAAAAGGGAATAGAAAGACAACTGACTATTCCATATACTCCTCAACAAAATGGTGTTGCGGAAAGAAGAAACAGAACTCTAATGGAAATGGTTAGATCAATGATGGCACATGCTAACTTACCAATCACCTTTTGGGGTGATGCTTTGTTGACTGCTGCCTACATACTTAACCGTGTGCCTTCTAAATCAGTTGCTTCTACTCCATATGAATTATGGACAGGCTGAAAGCCTGATTTAAGCTTTCTAAAACCTTGGGGTTGTGCTGCCTATACTCGTGAGTCTTCTCATAAGTATGGAAAATTAGGCCCAAGAGGCAAAAGAGTATTTTTATAAGATACTCAGAGCACTCAAAAAGGATATGTATTTATAGGTGAGCAAGAAAGCGGAAGTATAACTGAATTTGAATCACGAGATGTCACATTCTTAGAGAATGAATTTCCTAAAAAGGGCGAAGTAGGTGGTGATTACTCACTATACGAATCTGTGGATCGTGATAGTGAAGTTAGTGGGAGCATTATAACAAATGGAGAGTTGAATGCAACCCAGTCTCAATTGCAACAACTTAAAGAGACGACACCACCATTATTTCATTCGAGTGGGAGCGCAATGGAACGTGGTGAATCATCAGGAGTACAGCATTCCATACGACAGTCAAGTCGTAATAGGATTCCCCGTCGACGTTTTGACATTGAAGGAGAAGCCTTCATGATCGCCCCACAAGATGAAGATGAGCGAAAAAATGTGAGCGATGCTCTAAAAGTGCCACGATAAGGAAGAATGGATACATGCAATGGAAGAGGAAATGGAGTCATTAAGATCAAACCAAGTTTGGGAATTGGTTGACCTTCAAAAGGACATAAAGCCATTGGGAACAAGTGGGTTCTCAAAATAAAGCGTAAGGCTGATGGCTCAATAGAGAGGTATAAGGCTCGCTTTGTGGCGAAAAGGATATAATCAATAGGAAGGAGTTGACTTTGAAGAAACTTTTTCTTGTGGTTAGATTTACCTCTATTCGCCTTATTCGGCAATAGTAGCTAGTATGGATCTAGAATTACATCAAATGGATGTAAAGACTGCATTCCTCAATGGAGAATTAGAGGAAGAAATTTATATGGAGCAACCTATTGGTTTCATTACAAAAGGCCAGGAGCACAAAAGTGTGTCGACTATTGAGGTCGATATATGGCCTTAAGCAGTCTTTGAGACAATGGTATATCGTTTTCACAATGCAATAATGGCATATGATTTTACAATGATTAGTGAAGACAATTGTGTATATATCAAAAGATCCAAAGATCAATTTGTGATCTTATCATTATATGTTGATGATATACTAATTGCGGAAGCGATATGGAATTGGTTAATATAGATCAAGAATTGGTTATCTTCAATTTTGAGATGAAAGATATGGGTGAAGCTGCATACATTCTTGGGGTTAAGATTTCAAGAGATCGCTCAAAGAAATCCCTATCTCTCTCACAAAGAGACATATGTGAATAAAATCCTTAAGCGATTTCGTATGCAAGACGTAAACCAATAGATACTCCTATTGCAAAGGGGAAGCATTAAGCGACAAAATGTGTCCTAAGACTTCACAAGAAAAGGAGAAAATGGAACAAGTTCCATATGCTAGTCTTGTCGGAAGCTTGATGTACGCTATGATGTGTACAAGACACGACATTTGTTATGCAGTTGGAATGGTAAGTAGATACCAATCCAATCTAGGTCAAGCACATTGGATCGCCGTCAAAAGAATCACGAGATATCTAAAGGGAAGTGCCGACTATGCTTGACTTATCAAGGAAGTGACCTACACCTTGAAGGCTATCACGATCTTGTTGGGGAGGAGATTTAAAAGAAAGGAAATCTACTTACGGATATGTATTCTTACTAAATAATGGCGCCATATCTTGGAGGCGATAAGAAACAATAGTCGTAGCCTTATCTACAATGGAAGCCGAGTTCGTGGCTCTATCAGCAGCGGCACAAGAAGCTGTTTGGCTTAGAAGATTTTTGGATCACTTAGGTGTTAACTGAGAATGCTGCAAACCTAGTATTGGTCTATTGTGATAGCCAGGCACAATAGCATACACTAAGGATCCCAAGTACCATGGAAAGACCAAACATATAGATATCAAGTATAACTATGTCAAGGACATGGTTGCACGAAAGGAAGTGAACGTGAAGTACATATCTACACAAAGGATGATAGCAGATCCTATGATGAAGCCGATTCCTAGAGAAGTTTTCCATGGTCATGTGAGATCTCTAGGATTTTGTGTAGAATATGATGTCTTGAATATTGTAATTTTTTCCGAGAATGTTCACTATTAATGAAGTTTGTTATTATCAATGCCTATAAGTTTGTATGACGTTTGTGAATGTCGATCTTTGAGTGCATTATATTGAAAAGGTATGTCGGACGGATGAGAGATTAGCCCACTCACACGGGTAATCGCCTCTACTCACCGTGTGATGAATAGAGATGAGATAGTTTTAAGCTTGTTATCTAGGTGATAATTGAGAGCTCAAGCTTGAAGCATGGACGTCGCCTTAACAGAATGTTAAGATGAGGACATATAGATTATTATGTCCGAAAGTGAAATGACCCATATTTCACTTTACATCTTTAATGTCGGATGTGAGTTCGATGGATGCTTATGAATAGAGTAGATGTGTGAACTCAAGTTGGACATTGAGTATGTCTAAACTATCATCATACGGTATTGAAAATATAGACATACGCTCTATGGGAAAAGGAGAGAATACCGTGTCGTATTTCATATTACGTATGCATGGGGACGACCGATAAGAGTTGACAAAATTATGATCTCAATTTTTTAAAGTCGTGTGAGACTCTTGAGGAAAATAGTTTTTCTCATTTAAAGTGCCCTCATGACTCTTACTTATTCTCAAGATTTCTATTCAGTGTTTGCTATCTTAGGATGTTGCCGATGATCATGATAATTTGATCTAACGGGGCATTTCTAGAAAAGCGAGTTGGATTGAAATGGAGAGGTTTAAGGAAAGAGGAAGATCAATTTAATTTATGATGTCACATTCTATATTTATATTCACAGGTCGACCAATTATGATTTTGAGTAAATCATAGTTGTGAATAAAATATATGAGATATTGAAAGAGATCAAGAGAGATAAAAAATGTGACTGATTGATCTAGGAACTGCATACTAATTCTACTCTGGATAATGCCCAAATTTGAGCTGTTATATATTCCTAACAGATGTATAACAACGAGCTCTCGTAGTATGCTTTCGCACGGATTATTTGCCAATATGAACTTTGCAAGAAAGAGAGTTGTGTTTAGCCCATCGTGGGCGAGTGGGAGATGAAAGAAATAATGGGTGGACCGCCCAAGATGGGCCAAACCCGGCCCGTGAGCCACAAGGGCCCACGAGGTAGTTATTTCCTATTTGTAATATAAGGCACCCTTTGGAACGTAACGTGATTTTTATTCATGAAAACACACTCCTTCAAGAAGGACGTCTTCTCTGTTTCTCTTTGGAACGCACACTCGTACGAAAGACGATCGAAGAACTTTCAAGCGCAAAGTGGCACTTAATCTGTGACAATACCGGGTATGTTCGTTGTGTGATATGCCTGTATGATCGGTGATACAAGTTTGATGGTTCTCGGCACGTTTCCGCACTAATCGAATTCGTTCAGAATATGTTTTCGGATGAGACGATTGGGATTAAGTTTTTCCCAACAATTAGGATGCTAAACCTATGCTTCAAAGTTTAATCTTGTTGTAACGACGTTGCCCCATTTTTCTCCTCCAATTTATTCAAGCAAGAAGTGATGTTCTTACCTCTTTTTCTTATTACATTCAATTCAAGCACAGAAAAGAAGGCGAACTGTGACTTTAGGCTTTTCAGGCAAGCCAAACACGTTGTAATCATGAAGAAATCGTCTAATCCCCAACAGCAGAAAGGAGACCTCAAAATTCATTCTCAGGCAAGCTATAGATTGGTCGATTTAGCAACATACAAGAATTAAGCATGCTCTTGAATTACAAACTAAATACAGACATTGTGAATTAGTTAAATGAAGTAAATAAAAAGGATAGTCAAGCAACAAGAGAGAGGAACTTTACTCCTCCCTCCTCCTCGCCTCGCTCTCCTTCTTTAAACTCTCCATTCATTATTTCTAACCCTACTTGCATTGACTCTTCTTCCCCCGGAGATGCCTGAGTCACCAAACTTCAAGTGCCGAAAAGAAAAACTCTGTGAGGCTGGTTACGATGCGAATGTAGCGAGAGAGAGAGAGAGAGAGAGAGAGAGAGAGAGAGAGAGAGAGAGAGAGAGAGAGCTACCAGAATAGGGACGCGAAGGAGGATGACCAACTGCAACGGACTCGAGAGCCGGAGCTTTGCGGCGGAAGCGACGAGCTCAGCTGAACTCAACGGCACGGAAGCGGCTGAGCTCGACAGAGCTTCGGTGGCTGAGCGACTTGACGGGCGGAGATTGGCCAATGAAGGGAAGCGGCGACTGTCTGTCGGGTGGGTGAGCTGAACGAAGGCCAAGTAGGAGGTGTGCACAATTAACAATCAACAAAGGAGCCGACGACCGGACGGACCGGTTCGATTCGATCCTCAATCCCCAAGAGCCGGCTTTAAAACCGGTTCTTATCCTTTTAAAGTAGACTCTTGTTTTTATTTTCCTATTCCAAAACCGTCCCTTGATCCTTACATACGTAGAAACGCCCTTTTGTTAGGACCATCGTCAAATTTTAAGAGTACATCTGACAAAGGAAAATATTTTTCATAAAAATCATTTTCAACAAAAAATAGGTAGTTATAATTTATTTTGTGATTTAGGAAAGTGATTTCATTCTTATGAGAAGGGGAAGTCATTTCCCCTTGATCCAAGCTTGTCGTTTCAATACCATGGAAACGTTTTCCATAGATCGATCAATTTTTCGTTATCCAAAAACTGAAATGTCAGAAAAAAAAAATTTCGAAAGCAGTTTTCCTCTAAACAATGGGCCTGTTTGGTTTAGCATTTGAATGCTGTTTTGGGGCTCTAAAGTCCATTGAGCAAATGCAAAGTTGTTTGGCAAATTTTTTGGCAAGCTTTGAGGAGATGCAATTGCATCTCCAAAACTCAGAAAGAGCCTTTGGCTAAATGGAGTCCATGAGGAGCCTTGGGAAGTTACATTTTCGAAATGCAATCGAGCACTGTTTATCGCGCATTGCTCATCATCTTCCAAGCAGCTGGTCCGATGGCTGGTGACCACCGCCTGAGGGCTAGCAACCCGGTGACAATCTCTTGGGGATCGCGTGACCCCGGCGACGCTACCTGAGGTCGCTAGACCTCAGGTTGACTCGCTTGAGGTCATGCGACCTCAGGCTGCCTTGCTAGAGATCAAGCGAGGCTGGTCGGCGACCAGATTTGGCCTTCAGCAGTTGGCCGGTGACTCGATCTAGCCGTCGGTGGTTGCCGACAGTAGTGGTGGTCGGTTGACCAGTTTTTTTTTTAAATATCAACAAAAGTTTTTTACAAATAATTTTTACCAAATGGTATTTAGACCAAAGTTGCTTTCAAATGTAATTTTAAAATACACATTACCAAACACTATTTGCATTTCGAAAAACCCTTTTAGCTCAAAAGTTATTGTATTTTGCCAAAGGCATTCCTCCAAAGCCGAATCAAACAGGCCCAACATAGGCAAATGGTGAAATCCGAATCTCATGTTTTCCATCACAATGATCCCTTAAACTTCTAATACTTTCCAAACCTTTTTGTCTAAGTTAGTCTTTTTTATGTTTTGCGAAAGATCAACATTATCTTCTAAAATCCTTAGCAAAAAAAAACATTATCTTCTAAAATAGACCAAATATATTCAAAGCGTTCTTTTATGTATCTAATTTCTTTTCATTCTGTTTCGCATGAAAAGAAAGTGAGTTTGGGCTAGCAATGATGTAACATTAAGACGAGGGACAAAATCGTTAATTTGGAAGGAAACTAAACCTTTAACACTTTGTTGAAACACGGTTTCTCAAGTGTCTTCACTGTCTAAACTCAATAACCGATGACCAATTATTATTGAGTGTTTTCTTTGACATTGGACAACATTAAGTCATTTTGAATTTAGGACACTGCACGAGTGTCTTGGAAAGTTTTGGTGAATAAAAAAAGAAATAAACAATCGAGTCTATCCTTAGAAAGTGACTTGGTGTTCAAAAACACCAAACTTGGCGCAGACTTGGGATTCCCAAGAAATCCAATAATTAAGGGCAAGGCTTCAAAACACCGAGTTGGTGTTTTTTGGTGTTTTAGAATATTAAGTCTGTGCCAAGTGAAAGTGACTTGGTGTTCACAACATCAAACTTGGTATTTCCCAAGTCTGTGCCAAGTGATAGTAACTTAGTGTTCAAAAACACCAAATTTGGTGCAAACTTGGGATTCCCATGAAATTCAATCACTAAGGGCAGGGTTTTAAAACAACAAATCTGTGTCAAGTGAAAGTGACATGGTGTTCAAAACACCAAACTTGGCGCAGACTTGGAGATTCCCATGAAATCCAATTACTAAGGGCAGGACTTCAAAACACCGAGTTGGTGTTTCCAAAACACCCAGTTTGTGCCAAGTGAAAGTGACTTGGTGTTCACAACATCGAACTTGGTATTTCCCAAGTCTATGCCAAAGTGATAGTGACTTGGTGTTCAAAAACACCAAACTTGGCACAAACTTGAGATTCCCATGAAATCCAATCACTAAGGGCAGGGTTTTAAAACACCGAGTTGGTGTTTACAAAACACCAAATCTGCGTCTAGTGAAGTGACTTGGTGTTCAAAACACCAAACTTAGCGCAGACTTGGGGATTCCCATGAAATCCAATTACTAAGGGCAGGACTTCAAAACACCGAGTTGGTGTTTCCAAAACACCAAGTCTGTGCCAAGTGAAAGTGACTTGGTGTTCACAACATTAAACTTGGTATTTCCCAAGTCTGCGCCAAAGTGATAGTGACTTGGTGTTCAAAAACACCAAACTTGGCGCAGACTTGGGATTCCCATGAAATCCAATCACTAAGGGCAGGGCTTCGAAACACCGAGTTGGTATTTCTAAAACATCCAGTTTGGTGTTTTTGAACACCAAATTTGCGCCAGAGTGAAAGTGACCTAGTGTTTCCCAAGTCTGCGCCAAGTGATAGTGACTTGGTGTTTAAAAACACCAAACTTGGTGTAGACTTGGGATTCCCATGAAATCCATTCAATAAGGACAGGGTTTCAAAACATTGAGTTGGTGTTTCCAAGACACTAACTTTGCTCCAAAACACCAAGTCTGCGCCAAGTGAAAGTGACTTGGTGTTCAAAACACCAAACTTGGTATTCCCCAAGTCTGTGCCAAAGTGATAGTGACTTGGTGTTCAAAAACACCAAACTTGGCGCAGACTTGGGATTCCCATGAAATCCAATCACTAAGGGCAGGGTTTTAAAACACCGAGTTGGTGTTTACAAAACACCAAATCTGCGTCAAGTGAAAGTGACTTGGTGTTCAAAACACCAAACTTGGCACAGACTTGGGGATTCCCATGAAATCCAATTACTAAGGGCAGGGTTTCCAAAACACCGAGTTTGGTGTTTTTGAACATGTGCGCCAAAGTGAAAGTAACTTGGTGTTTCAAGTTTGTGTCAAGTGACAGTGACTAGGTGTTTAAAAACACCAAACTTGGTGCAAACTTGAGATTCTCTTGAAATTCATTCATTAAGGGCGGGGCTTCAAAACACCAAGTTGGCATTTCCAAAACACCGAGTCTGCTTCAAAACACCAAGTTTGCGCCAAGTGAAAGTGACTTGGTGTTCAAAACACCAAACTTGGTATTTCCCAAGTCTGTGCCAAGTGATAGTGACTTGGTGTTCAAAAACATCAAACTTAGCGCAGACTTGGAATTCCCATGAAATCCAATCACTAAGGGCATGGCTTATATATATCCACCTCCTCACACAAAACTCAAAAACAACCACCTAATTCATAGAGCTCTAACTCTCTCCGAACATGGCTGATCATACAATGACACTCGAAAGGTACATAGTTCATTCGCGTGAATATGCTCTTGAGAACTCTGCTTGGGGGTCGGGTTTAAGTAGCTAGTTTTTTTCCCCACTTTTGAAAAATGCTTTTTTTCAATTATTTTCTTCCTGATTCGGTATAGGGAAGACGAACAACCACACCAACAGCAACAACACGAAAATTTTGACTCGACCAAGAGATTTCATATCGCATTCACCTCGTTTAAGTTGCTTGTCATTGGGCTTTTCAATTCACAGCATACCGGAGAGTTAAGCCATGCGTTTCTACAATTTTACATCTTTTGCGAAGTCATCTACTTCATAGCACTGATCAAAGTTACTGGACAGGCCAGTCGAAACCCGATATACCGGTGCTTGTACATCGTTTTTGGCACTCTCGATTAAATTGCTTACGTGGATGAGCTTGTCTCCAGTCACGTGGCTGGTTATCAATATGTTCTTGCTAGCGTTTGCTTTGGCATGTTTTATCACGCGCGATTCTGACCGTTTTCAAGAGATTGTTCAACTGTTTGGCGATGTGCCATGCTTCGAAGTTCAGTCAGATTTTGAAGCTTCTGCAATCATACTGCATTTGCGCATCAATCATGTTTCATGTCATTTGTATTAGATACTTTTGATTTCAGCAATTTATTTTAATAGACCCATGATTATTTTTGGGTCAATCATCGATTATATAAAGAATCGAATTTTGATATTTCCTTGTATAAAGATGGAATAAAACTCAAATTTAAGATTATTGTGGAAAATATCACACAAAAGATTTCTGGCAGCCCATGGTCATCTGGCATAAACGGGAGCCCGTTCAGCTTTCCTTGGGCGTGTATCTTGAGAAAATATTCGGTGGTCTGAGCTCTCCTTCTTCCTCCTCCTTCGTCCACCCCCGCCCGACCTCCGCTCCTCCCCGCCGTCTCCACCGGTAGAGTAGCCGGCGCCGTGATTTGGCCAACAACCGCTGCAACCAAGCCGAGCATGGCCGGCATCCTCTGTTTTCTCCATCTCATCGTTCTACAGATCTCGAGGTTTGGCCGTTCATGGCCAAAATCATCGGCGTCGCTCGTACATGGCCGTCTTCGGCGTCATGACGAACGCATTTAGGCGTCGTCTAGTTCGACCACTGCTGCGTCTAAGTCGAGCCCCGGCCATTTTCCTCTGTTTTTCTCCGTCTCGTGATCTCAAGATCCGCCCGTCTTGTTCATGGCCGCGTTCAAGCTCCGTCTTCCCCGACATTTATTCCCCTGTTTTTTCTTTTGCTGTTTGAGCTCGCAGTCCATGGCCGTCCGGATCTCGAGCTCGCCGTCATGGACAAGCTGCGGTTGCCAGATCTGTGGACTGAGTCGCCTCGCGAGCCATGGACGAGACCAGATCCGGAGGCACTACTCCAGTCCAGATCTGGACGGGCAACGACCGCAAGCCGCCGTGACGATGGAGGATGGCTCCGCCATGGACGGGCCCGACGTCGTGGGACGATGGAGGAAGACGGAGCCGACCAGCCGACCGCAAGCAGGACGGAGAACAGAGCTCTCCGGACGGAATTTTTGTTCATTTTAATTCTATTCCGCGTCAGCATACACATGTCAATATACGATTGGATTTGAGTAAAAATGGGTCGAAACTAAACGGTATTCAACAGCAACCTCCCCAAAGTTTGACTTCTTTCAATTATCGAAGTGGATGGTGTTGTTGGACACGGTCTTAATGTTACCAACATTGATGGGTCTAAACATGATCAAATCTCTGAGTATTTTTATATTTTTTTAGTGCTTATAAGAGTAGAATTTTATATAATACATATTTTCAGACATAGTCTCTTCTGTTAAATCAGATCCAATTTCTAGCACCGGAAGAAATAATAAAAGGTGCGTTCTAATAGCTTCTCGATTTTTTAAATAACTTCTTATTGTGTAATCTTTTTTTCATTGTTAATTCGTTTTCAATTGGTTAATGCTTTTTTTCAGTATGGTATTATCCATATTTAATAAGAAAAAGTGCTAAGAATTGGAGCCCAGATTGGGTTGAGTTGGGTTTAAGGTGGAATCTAGGCTAGTTCGAACATGGGATGCTAAAACTTGAATTTTCTACGTAAAATGATTACGTGTCACTTCTATAGATACTGTATTGCTTGGCCCTATTATATCGTCAAAATAAAATAAGTAAAATTTTTAGATTTATGCAACACACGCATGTTCACCGATTACATGATAAAGATATTGCTCACGTGAATTAATCAACGAATTGTAAATAACCATAGAATAATACTTACATAATCATTTATCGTCGATGCATTTTTCCTCTTTCCTCGCGTCTCCCCTCAATTTTTATCTTAAACAAGATCATCTCACAATCTTTTCTATTCATAGAAAAAAAAATTTCCTTGTTTTTTGAAATCATCATAGCCATGGCTAAATGATATTTCGATTCATTCCATTCTTTACATCAAATATTATACTTATTTGAAGAAACAAAATGACTTCTAGCCTAGCAAATGATTAAAAATTTAACATCATAAACATGTAGTTGGAAGTCAAAATATATCTATCAATCAGTTATGGAACTACTTCATGCTAGCAGTGCGCACCTTCTGAAATCCTACTATCTGATCCAGTTCACAGTTCACTGTTATAGCAATTGCCAATTCATACCTCGAGAACGAGGCATTAGCACACGGAAGGGGATCATACATGTATCGCATTAGCGATGTCGGAACACTATCGGAAGCGTTACATTTGATATCCAAGGGGAAAAACATCTGATTTTAGCTGGCGAATTGAGATGTATTTTCGCAAGTGTCATAGTGAAGCCATGTTGACCGACATTGACAAACAATTTATAGTGTCCCAAAATGAGGTAGAAAATTTCAACCGTGACATATCAGCGCAGGATAACCTGTGAGAAGAATGAACTGTTCTCTATTACTGCTGTTGAGACAAAAGAGACTTGCAAGAACAGGTCACAGACCTGGGATCGGTTGTTTAGTTACGTCTGCTTCGGCGCTCTTCGAGCACAATCTACGAAACTTCTTAATAGATGAGCATATTTCAAAGGGTCTTTAGCATGCTCCTTGTAGCACTCCAAGCAAGCATTGTTCTGAGCTAAACGAGGCATTGGCTTCTGGTACGGAAGCTTGAACTCCTTATCACTAGGTTCCTTGGCTCTTTCAGTTACCTCGCGGAGCATGTTCTCCTTCTGTTTTTGCAGCCTCTCGACGATGCTATCGCTTTCTTTAATAACCGATCGGATAGCATCCAACTCTGCAATTGTATAATGTGCAGGAGGGCTAACTGGCAGGAAAAATGGAGGCTGAATTGTCAATCCAGGAGAAGTCCCCTTGATGCTTCGGAATCATGAGATGGTTGTTTCCAATTCACCTTACTCTGTGGATGTTGAGGCTCTTTTGGTAACCTTGGCTTTATCTTTCTTGTTGTTTTCCTTTCAACTTCTAGTCATTGTCAAGAAGTCATCTACGAGGTCATTACTCATTTGAACCGTAAAATCCCCCATAGTACTGCAATGCCTGCTAAGAAGTGAATAATGAAAGCCCATTCAAATAGTGATCAGAAAAGTCTTTACTCTGAATATCAAATGTTATGGACTCTTACAGAGTTTAATCAGGAAACAAGAGCTCACTGGAAATCCAAAAGCATAACCACAAGAAAGTGGCCACAGAAGCCACTTTTCGGTACTTCATACAAATTGATAACCAAAAAAATATAAATATCACTTTGATCAAAGCACTTTGACAATTGATCATAACGAACTTCACCGAGCTATAAAAGATTACACTGAATTTGCATGAGAATAGTATAGTCAATCATTAAACTTCCTCTTATGCATTCCTATTTCCAGTAGGACCCAACAATCACAAGGCAATATAAAATGATCTAATTAGTGCCAAAGGACAAGAGTTTGATACTTAAGCCAAGTCATATAAAACAGGAAAATATTACCAAAATGATAAAAGCCTCAGTGAGATAAGAGAAAAGGCAGCCACTGTATTGGCAAAAAGCCTGTGTATTTAGAGGCATGCAATAACTCTAGTAATATGTCTTTCCAGGAGACATCATAATTTGCCAGGGATATAGATCAGTCAAAAACAGAATAATGCGAAAAATCTTGTCCTCTCCCTTTTGGCATTTGATTAAGGACCTCTGGTTACTCAACGCATTGCACATTACCATACTAATTTGGATAGAATTGCCAATCAGTATATAGCCTTATGGATCATATGGCTTACATTGCTTAGAGATCTTCATACAATCTTCAACACGATAGAAGATAATAAATGTTTTTGATCACCATCTGAAGCTACCTACAAAGACTGTATAAGACAATAGCCCCAACCAAAAGACTGAAGTAGGCACCTGAGTGCATCGCCCCCTGCAAACTAAGCTCTCTCTACAATTAAAAAGGCAAACTTGATAGCAGTAAATTCATCAGCACTATCCAGACACATATTTCCATCCTTCATCGAGGATAAATAGATAAATATGGGAACAAAAATTCATTAACTGGCCTCTGGCAAGAGAAAGTAACGTTCCTATCGCGACCGAACTCCCGAGCCCTTTTTAGACAACATACAAAAAGCAGAGGGGCTCGCCTGGTACATGCTAAGTCTAGGTTCGGGACTTAACTCGGGCTCTCCCAAGCCCATACCATATCGCGACTTAGGGTTTAAATATTTAACATGCAAATGGTTTATACCAAGGAGTCGCCACTAATCGATTTGGGGTAGGTCGATTAGAAATCCAAATAGGGTGACGAGAGGATCACTCTATTTCTACGAACCAGAGATTAACTGAGTCCGGAGACTTGGTTACACTAGTTGGATAACTAATGCCCTTTCGATACCATTTTACCTTGTTCATTTTTGAAAACATTTGTCAAACAATTTGGATCGATTTTATGACCTTTCTCCTAACATGTGAGGTGATGAAGCGAGTGCGTAATCATAAACGATCAGAAGTCATGCAGATATGCAACCCTAAGGTTCTAACCTTAATTAAGTCAAATGACATCAGAAATGCAACAGTTCATGCAATCGTATTAAAAACATGCATACTAACAACACAACGGTAATAATGAAACATGCAACATACTACCACGCGATTTCATGCTTGTCTAATTTAAATAAAATAACAACATGCATAATCATAAAGGATTAAGATACTTGGATAAGTCACATAAAAAAATTGATTTTTTTTGGAAAAAAAAAAAAATAAAATAAAAAAAACGAAAAATATTATTATTTTTATTAAAATATTTTTGAATTTTTTTTTGAATTTTTTTGAATTTTTTTTGAATTTTTTATTTTTTTTTGGAAAAGAGAAAAAAAACGAAAATATCATTATTTTCTGAAAATATTTTCTATTTTATTATTTTTTAAAAAAATTTTAATAATTTTTTATAAAAAGAAAAAGAAAAACCCTTTTTAAATTTTTTTAATTATTTTTAATTATTTTTATTTTTAAATATTTTTTAAAATAAAAGAAAATAATATAATATAATATAATAAAACTGGTCGGGTTGGGTTGGATCCGGGTCGGAACCGACCCGGGTCAACGGACCCGACCCACCCGTTGACCGGGTCGGATTCGAATCCGGCCGGGTCAAAGGGTCAACTTGGGTCATTGACGGGGTGCAGGCCGGATCGGGCCCGGTCCGGTGGAAAAAAGACAAGATAGGGCCGGTTAATTTGGTCGAACAAACCTATTTGTTTCATAGATCGGTCGACCCGGTCTGGCGGCCGGTTCGACCGGTTCCGTGGGCCTAAAACGCGCTGGAGGTATCGGCCGGCGAGATTTGGCGTCTCGGCCGGTGAGCCCTAATCGAATCCGGCCCGGCTCTCCCTCCTAGGGTCGTCAACAAGCCTCGCTTGACCACTCAGGTTACCGTTCGGTACTGCTGCGGCTTTCATGCCGGCCGTGAGGCAAAAATCAAACCGGCTTCATTGGGGATTTTCGTCAAACAGGTGGTGTGCATGGCCAAAATGAATTAGGCACATTACGGCGGTGCCGAGAAGACTCGGGCCGCGGCTGTATCGGCGGATGGCGGGGACCGTGACTGAAGGCGGTATGGACCGGGAATCGCGCGACACGGCCGGCGGCGATTCCGCCACGCCGAACACCAAAGCGAGGGGAAACGGAGGGCTAAATCGGGAGAGGAGCTGGCGGTACGGAGGTCTTGATTGATAAAGGCGGCGGCGGTGTTGGCTTCCTTTTCCTTCTCGTGGCCTCGGTTCGATCCTCTCTCTCTCTCTCTCTCTCTCTCTCTCTCTCTCTCTCTCTCTCTCTCTCTCTCTCTCTCTCTTCTTTCTATCCCTCTCTGTTTTTCTCTCAAAATTGCCGACCGGGGCCTCTCTCTCTCTCTCTTTGGCTTTTTATGGCGGTGGCCAGAGCCACGTAGCCCCGGCGTCTGGTGGCTTGACGGCGCGGCCTATGCCACGCCCGATCAGCGGCCATGGGTCGATCTGCGAGAGGAGGGACGGTTAGCGATGGGCGAGATGAGAGGAGAGAAAACATCGAGAGAAGGATCGCAATTAATGCCCCCTTTAGCGGTTTCATCCGAAGCCCCCGCCCGGCCGACGACGATGACGAGGGAGGCGCAAGGCGTTGGGCGTGACGACATGAACAGGGGGCTAAGGCATGGGGGACAAAGGACAAGGGGAAAGGAAGTAGAAGAAGAAGGGAAGTTACGGGCCGGGCCTTGACACGCCAAGGGAGAGAAAGGGGGGGAGCTAGGCCGGGCTACTGGGGGAAAAGAAAAGAAAGAAAAGCAGTGCTGGGCCCAGAGAGAGAGAAAAAGAAAAGGGAAGAGGAAAGAGGAACTGGGCCGTGGAGGGGGGGGAAAGTGGTGGGTGGAAGAAAAAAAAGGAAAAAGGCGGGCCGGGCCTTAATCCGACTCGATCAGATTTATTTATTTATATATTTATTTATTATCATTTTTTCATTCATTTTTTTTTGAAATTTTAAATTCAATTTTTTTTAAAAAAAAGCTCTAATAGACCCTATTAATGCAAAATATGCCTAATTTCTATATGCAATGCATTTAAATAGAAATATGTTTTGTTTTAGGAATTAAATGAATTTAACTCCTAAATTTTGTGCAATTAATATTGAGCAAATTAAAAATAGGTGTCAACAATTCCGCAATCCCAAAGTTTGCTAAACCAGAGAGGATTAGTGTGGAAAAACGACCATAAGTCCTGTCACTGAATTCTCTTAACTTTAGCAGAATAGAGGACTCAAGATGGCATGGGCTAATGGCTAGTTACAGGAAATCCAGTAAACAACCTTAAATTCTGTCACTGAAATTCTCTTCAATCTCTGGAAAGCAAGGACCTTGCACTTCAAGATGCATTATAAATAAGCAGTTTATGAACAACAAAAACAGAGCAAAATTTGTCTTTACATCCATTTGAATTTATTTTCTATCTTACATTAAACTAATGGCCAACTGTTCAGCACTAAAATACTGGGGAAACAGTATCATGCCCTGATACAAAGTTGGGAATTGACACAAAAACGAGCTAAAAGTAAGAAATGAGAGTCATCATATTATGTTTTCTCAGAAGAACAAGTTGCAATCTACAAGATCAAATTTGAGGCCAGAAACTAATGCCATTGCAGTAATTTGGTGAAGATGAACCATCTCATGACTTTTAATTTTGCCAATAGCCATATCCCTTGCACTTTCTCGAATTGAAGCTGTCACTGCGCTGGACATGCCAACATTCACCCTTCCCTCCCACTCCTGGAGAATTCATTCGTACAATTCATGCTTTCAACGAGTTAAATACTCAGCAACACATTAAGAAGCTAGAGAACATATCAGTGTCCGCCAAAACATGTTTTGATGCAGAAGGAAGTGGTAGATACATAGTACTAGTACAGTATATATCAACACATGCTTATTCAAATCAAAAGTTCCGACCCCCCCAAAAAAATAACAAAATCCATTATAGCTTATCTTTGTTTGCCAACCAAATTGATGACAGCATGAACTCAGCAATCTTATTTTGGTGAAAAGTGGATAAAGTTTGAAAATTAAAGTTCTTCTGAAGTTCTATCACAACTATGGAGATTGGGGAAACTTGAAAGTGTAGACATCTGTAACAGGAAGACAGTGAAAAGGAGATTCACTGATTGTTACCACAAGTAGACCCAATGCACATGAGGTATATCTTTCAAGCATCGCCACACGTTAAGCATCAGCACTCAATGCATCAATCGTAGAAAATGCTAGTGAAGCCATAGATAATTTCTCAAACACAAGATGGTGCCCCAAACATATAGGCCGAAAATATATCCGGCCCACCACACATAGCCTTAGATTCATGTCAGTGGTATAACAAAACAAAAAACTGGCTCTGAAAATCACTTTAATGAAGCTCTAGAAATATCTAATCAAGTACCGGCAAGACTAAACTCAACACGGAGCACAAATTAGTCAAGATTTAAACAAGAGGAAGCGATTGCATCATGCATAAATCAGACAAAAATCCAAAACCAAACAGAGTCTAAACTCTTCTCGATGCGATCACGATTTTGAAAGTTACGGCTGACCCGAATCAAAGCGCATCTCCAAACCGACCAATCGGAGAACAGCTTGAAGCCAACAAAAAGCACCTCAGGCAGATTACCCAGGCCCCTCTGTTCCCCCCATTGTTTGTCAATGGCATCAAGATTTCGAAGAATCTAAGAAAATATTCTTCCTTGCAAGCACTTGGGGATTAAAGCAAGAGTTGTTGTCGTGTAGCTGGGTTTTCCAACACCGACGTCATTCTTGGGGTTAATTTATGCAATAAAAAGTAGACGAGATGTTGCCTACTTTCTTAGAAAATCCCAACTTTAAGTCCTACCCATTTATACCATGAACTTTTAATTGCTTCCACAAAAATCACAAGCTTTAACTTTAGTTTCAAATCTGCCCCATTAACTCTCCATCCAAAACTATATGTTAGTCATCCAAAAATATGCATGCAAATCATGTAGAATCTTTATCAATTGAGACGTGGGATATTTCAAAGTGGGTTATGCGTGAACATTTGTATCATGTGGCGAGATTGACCTTGGAGTCAGATTTGGGACTAGAGTGAGAATTAGTGATTTTTTTTAGACAAAAAAAAGTTTGTGATAGATTTGGAACTGGAGTAGTAATTAGCTCAGTGTAGAATTGGGATCGGACCTAAAATTAGGGTTTTTAGGGAATTAGACCACTAATAACATATAGTTAAGCTATATACTGTTAAAATGAATAATTCAAAAGTTTAAACTTACAAATGAAGAAAAATCATATGTATATAAAAAGTATACAAACATTATTGTCAAGCGATGTGGGATATTTTAATATATATTATAAGAATAAATCGAAATAATTGAAAATCTAAATATATTCATGGAAAATTACATAGTAACAACATTCAAATGAACAAATTGTTTAATGAATCACTTAGAAGTAATAATGACTAACAACTTATATTTGTTGTTTGACTAATAAAATTATTTATGTAAAATGTCGCGTGCCGATTTCTACAGATATTATGTTGCATGACCAAATTGTATCATCAACATAAAAATAAAATAATCAAAATGTTTAAGCACAAGACGCAACAACATTAGGACTAATAATTCAACAAGAAGTTATGCAATATTGCTAAGGCTAATAATATTGAAACTCAACAAGGCTTGGATAAATAATATTGAAATTATGAAAGAACTCAAATCATAATAGCTATGATACAACTAATAATTCACCCAGAAGAACAATGGACCGAAACTCAAAAGAATAAGGAAAAATGACACAAATAGTCCATCAATTTTGGCCCAATATGCAATATAGTTCATAAATTTTTTATTTATTCAATGTTATCCCTAAATTTTAACTCAATGAGCAATGTGTTCTTTGAATTTTTAATTTGTTCAATGTGATATTTGAACTTTCAATATATGTTCAATTTAGTCTCCAAATTATATGAAAATGTTCAATGTAATCCTTCCATTAATTTAAGTTCAGAGATTACATTGAACATTTTCATATAGTTCATGGACTACATTGAACATATACTAAAAGTTCAAGGATCACATTGAACAAATTAAAAGTTCAGAAATCATATTGAACATTAGACTAAAATTCAGCAGCGACTACATTGAACAAATTAAAAGTTTAAGGACTACATTACACATTAAGCTAAAATTCAGAAACTATTTGTATCATTATTCCCATGAAAAATAGACAAAAACAATCAACCATTACTGTGACTAAGCCTCACAGTTACTATGGACAACAATACCAACATCAATCCAGATCTTGAAACAACCCTGTTGCATAGACTAACAATCAAATCCATCATTAATGCTCCGTTCGTTTTGCGGAAAATGTAACGTTTCTGAAAAATGTTTTCCAGAAAGCCATTTTCTAGGAAAATAACAATATTTTTGCTATTCAGTTGAAACCTGAAAATGAATTAGAAAATATTTTCTGCCATTCGGTATGGAAAATCTGATTTGATTTATCTTCCTTGCACTCCTTTTAATAGTTTTTAATTTATTTTTTAAAAAAATATTTGAATATTTGAATTATTTTTTTATTTTTTTATCATTTTCTTTTCTTTTCTTTTCTTTTTTCTCTTCTTTTTTCTTTCTCTTCTTCCTTCCTCTGTTGGATGCCGGCCACTGTGACGGCCGACGACCGGCCACAGGCCAGTCTCACCGGCCTCACTCACCTAGGTCGGCAAGCTCTCGCCTCGCCTCGCTCCGTTAGCCTCGAGCAAGGCCGAGCCAAATCCAACGAGGCGAGGCTCGAGCTCGCGGGACTCGAGCTCCGCCTTGTCTCGCCAAATCTGGCGAGGCAAGGTTACCCTTGACCAAGCCCGAGGTTGGCCAAGTGAGGCTTGAACTTGCCGGCCTTGAACTCGGCCTTGGCTCGAGCTTGCCGGCCTCGAGCTCGACCTCGCTCGAGGCCAATGATATCGATGAGTGAGCTTGAGCCTCACCTGTGACCAGTCGTCGGTCATGGCGGCTGGCGACCTGTAGAGGAAGGAAGAAGAGAAAAGAAAAAAAAAAAAGAAGAAAAAAGAAAAAAAAAAAAAAATTAAAAATAATAAAAATTGATTTTTTAAAGAATAAAAAATAAAAGAATAAAAAATAATATATAAAAGTAAAATGTGTTTTGTGAAAGCAAATCAGGTGAAAGAAGATATGGAAAATGTTTTCCACCACAAAGTGGAAAATATTTTCCTTACTTTTGAAGGTGTTTTCTCCCTTGAGAGAAAATGTTTTCATGGTTAATTTATTTTCCGTGAAACGAACGACGAAAAATATGGAAAATGTTTTCCTAAAAGTTATTTTCCGTAAATTAAATAGAGCCTAAGAGAGCAAAATTCAACATCTTAACAGTGGGGTGACAACCATTTCTCAATGAGAGGACGAGAAGCTGTCCTCTACGTCAGATTAAGGGGATGCTTTTGTATGCTTCAACAAAAGCAAACATTATCCAAATTTTAAAAAATATATTAAAAAATTACATATAAATCTAAGTGTCAAAATTTTGTACATTGTGAAAACTCCAGGAAAATTGTCAAATCAACCTTAAACATATTATGAGGATGTCAATTTAGTTTTAAACTTTTTAATTGTACCAATTTAGTTGTAAACCTTTACGTGAAATTTCAATTGTAATCCTTCTGATCAATTTTCTCCAAATATCACTAATGTGGCAGTTTGTCATATAGGATAGCGATAACTAGATCGTTACATCAATGATTTCCAAGGAAAATTGATGGGAATGACTACATTGAAATTTCATACAAAGATTTAAGATTAAATTGACAAAATTGAAAAAGTTTAGGACTGGATTTGCATCTGTATAAAATGTTTAGAATTAATTGGGTAATTTTCTCTGAAAGTTTCAGGTGTTACGGATTAAGAAAAAGTCATTATGCGTCCATTGCAAGACTTGATTTAAGCAAAAAGGAAAAAGTAAAAGCATAACCAAACACGCCCTTCATATTCACGAAAAGCCCAATTGTAGATAACCACAAGCATGCCACACAACATATTCTTACTCCATGGTTCCGATCCAATTCCTTCCAAGTATAACTCATAGAATTTAGCGCTTGCTAATGCTGAAGAGCATGTGAATTGGCTGAACTTCTACATGCTCACTAGATGTATTAATGGTCACATGCTTATTACTGTTTATATGCTCGTAGAATCTAAGAGAGTTATAGCCTCTCTCCACAACAAGAAATATGTACTAGAGATATATCGAGCTTTATTTTTGGAGACCACTTTTCACATTCACATCAACTATCATTATATCCCTATTTAGAAAAATGCCATGTTTGTATAACTCATGGTAATTGGTACATACCAAACTCATAAAATATTCAATTTTTTTACGGATTAAGTAAGACAAGGGCCACATCTAAGATGGGCAACCCAATTTATTGGAGTATTGGCACTAAATAACACTATTAAGATATGTAACATTATTAAGACATTAACATAGACTGTCACATCCATTATCAACCCAATTTTGGGGCGATAGTGCACCGGGGTCTTGAAAGCGTATCGGAATCTTGAGTTGATAAATCTTGAAACTTAATAAATCTAGAAACTCAATCTTGAAACTAGATTTATCTCATCATGAAACTCAAGATGCGATACGCGTTCAAGACCCCTGTGCGCTTTTGCCCCTCTCGTCTTCAACCGTTGATTAAATTCTCGAGGGAATCTAACGGTCAAATGTGATGAAGATTTGCAATAGTCAAGTCAACGTCAATTAGATGCGGTGAAGAAATATCGAACGAAGAAACTAAGAAAGGAAAGAAAACGAGACCTATATATACCCTGAACCAAGTGCTTCTTCCCCTACCTTGTTCACCAAAAACACAATCACATAGTTCATTGAGCTTCGACTTCTCCAACATGGCGGATCATACGGCGACACTAGAAAGGTACATACATAATTCATTCGTATGAATGTGCTCTCAGAACTTTGCTTAGAGCTCAGACTATGTAGCAATTTTTTGTTTGCCATTTGAATATGCTTTTCTTTCAATTAATTTCTTCTTGATTTGATACAGGGACGACGAGCAACCACAACAGCAGGAAAGTTTCGACTCAACCAAGAGATTTCATATTGTATTTACTTCGTTCAAGTTGCTCGTCATCGGACATTTCAATTCGCAGCATATCGAGGCATTGAGCCATGTGGTTTTGCAGTTTTACATCATTTGCGAAGTCATCTATCTCATAGCACTGATCAAAGTGACCGGACCCGCGAGCCAGAACCCAATATACCGATACCTGTATATCGTTTTTGGGACTCTCGGTCCCGAGTTGCTTCTTTGGACAAGTCTGTCCGTGGCAATATGGCTGGTTGTCAATATGTGCTTATTAGTTTTTGCTTTGGCATGCCTGCTTTCGCGCAAAGTTCCGACCGTTTTTGTGAGATTATTCAGCTATTCGACGATGTGCCGCTTTCTGAAGTTCGGTTGGATTTTTGAAGCTCTTGCAATCATACTGTACTTGAATATCAATCTTGTTGCATGTCAGTTGTAATAAACACTTGCTATTGTAAAATTATTTATACAGACACATGATCATTTTTGGGTTAATTGTTACAGATTATATAGACAATTATAAAACTTTGATATGTTATCTGTATAAATATGGAATAAAAGTCGAACTTGAGAAAATCGTGGAACACAAAAAAATTTATGGCAACACTTGATCCTCTAGCATGAATGGACACCTTTAAAATTTAATTAAAGCTTTAATCATCCCTAGACCAGCTTTTCATAAATAACTATTAACATTAAAGAGTAAAAAAAAACAGTGAAAAGAATTCATGGGCCATTTCATTTCTTTGGCAGTAATCGAGAAAAAGGGGGCCCGTTCAGTTTTCCTTGGGCATACCTTGGAAGTTGGACTTGGACGATCCAAGTTGGACCTATACAATAAGGAAAAATTTAAGGCCTTTGGATTAGACCCAATACAACCAAGCGGGATTCAATAACCTCCCAAATCCAGAAGGCATAAAGATCACTTTGAGCAAAACCAGGGGAATTCAAAAGGATCTGAACAGTCTCGAAGAACAAGAGTTTGATGCTTAAGCCAAGTGACGAATACTTTCAATGATTAAATTTGAAGATATTACCAAAAGAAGTAAAACCTCAGCAAGATGAGAGGAAAGGCGGTGACAGTATTACCGAAAAGCAAGTGTATTTTAGAAGCTTGCAATAACTTTAGTAATATGCCTTTTCAGGAGACATCATATTGCCAGGGATATAGATCAATCAACATTGAATAATGTAGAAAATCTCATCCTCTCCCATTCGGCATCGGATTAAGGACCTCCGGTTACTCGACGCATCGCACATTACCATACTAATTCAGATAAGAGTTGCCCATTGGTGCGTATATCCTACTGCGATGCTGCTAAATACGAACATGACTCTGTGGAACATATGGCTGACATTGCTTAAAGATCTACATACAATCTGGAATAAAAAAAGAAGATGATAAATGTGACCAATTTCCATCAGAAGCTAGCTACAATGACCGTATAACACATTAGCCCCAATTCAAGGACAGAGCCAGGCACCTGAGTGCATCGCTCCCCACAAACTGAGCTCTCTCTCTTTCTCCAACAAAACCTGCCTAACGTTACACAACCAAAGAGGCAAACTTGACAGCAGCAAATTTATCAGCACAATCCAGCCACATATCTTCTTCCTTCACGGAGGATGAATAAATGAATATGGGAACATAACATCATTTACTGGCCCCCGGCAAGAGAAAGTAACATTCTGAAAACCCGATTTCCCTAAGCTAAAGCGGATTAGTGTGAAAAAAACGAACGTATCCACTTGAGTAGAATAGAGTACTCAAGATAGCATTGACTCATGGCTAGCAACAGGAAATTAAACAAATCTAATTATAAAAGGATGAATATGTTACGAAGAAAATCCAGTAAATAACCACAAATCCTGTCACTCAGTTCTCTTGGACATATTGAAAGCCAGGACCTTGCACTTCAAGATGCATTTAAATAAGCATTTTATGGACAAAAAAGGCAAGGCAAAATTGGTCTTTACATCCATTTGAATTTCTTTTTCCATCTTTTATTAGACGAGTGGCCAACTTGTCAGCATCAAAATAAAGGAAAAACAGTATCATGTCCTGATGCAAAATTGAGAATTGACACAGAAATGAACTAAATGCAAGAACTGAAATTCAGCATATTATGTTCCTGAAAAAGAAAAGGTGCAATCTACAATGTCAATTTCGAGGCTGGAAACTAATGCCATTGCTGTCATTTGGTGAAGATGGACCAGTTCATTGATCCATGAGTCAAATAAATAAGATTGGTATTCTTGTTCTAAGTTGGATTTGCATTCTCCAAGTAACGGTACTTGCATTGCTTTAATCCATCAAGCTGAACTACTGTATGCTCACTAGGTTTACGAATAGTGGCATTGATTACTGTTTATATGCTCATAGAATCGAAAAAAGAAATAGCCTCTCTCCAAAACAAGAAATACTTGCAAGTGTAGTAATCCTGCCTCTGGCCCTTCCTAACCAACAAAGAAGAAAAACACTTGCAACCTTAGTGTACGTGATCCAAGTGTCAAGACTGCTCGGACGATCAAATTGATCCTTAATTCTGAATTTGCAGCAATTCATCTGCATGGTTTCCAGTGTTGGACGTGCATACACAATGGAAATGGAGCTGTGCTTCTCGGTTCATTTGCCGTAACCAAGTGCCGATAGTGATAGGGCTTTTATCACGATGCCGCTGCCCATCGTGCATCTGTTTCCCAGGTCAAATCACTAATGTTTTAATACAGCGCCTTACGATGTTGGCCCATACAATATGTAGAATTCACTAGATGTCCCACAACATATGGGCATCATGGAGCCTCTGCCTATTTTCAGAGCCAATAGATCTCTAAAAGATCAAATGGTAGTGAAATCATAATATGAAGGGCTCAACGAAATGAATTGGAATTGCTGATAGATGATTCTGAGCACGATTTATCAAACCATTTTCTATGAGACAATTTTGATTAATCAAACCAGTCATAAACCTGACTCTTTTTTTTTTCAGCCTCCGTTTCGGTATGTGGAGAGACGGATCCGATGGTGGCAGAGGCGTGAACCCTCAAGTCCCGATGCCACCGTTTGCTAGACAGAGGGCTTCCGCAGCGGGCATTACCGGGGGTTTTGCTGCCGTTGCTTCTTCACCAAACAATTGCTAGAGTGCGCGGTCCAAGTTTCACACGCTTTTGCATCACATCTTATCAAAATCTCATGAATCTAAATGACGAGGGATCGAAAAAAGAAGAATTCGGAGCATTTGACGGCTGACGACCTTAGCTTCTTTTGAATGTAGGACACGCACAGCCGAAGTGTCTTCGAAAGTTCTTACGAAAAAACGACATGAGCAATCTAGTCTGATTTCAGTTTCTAGGGTCATGCTTGGACTGTCAGATCCCCTCGAGAGTTAAAGCACCGGTTGGAAATAATGCCGTCCACATAGGAAATGCCTTCTTTGCCCCGGTGTGTGTGCTTAATACGCAGGGCAAAGAAGGGATTTCGCATGACGACGCTGCGATGAGCTTTTCCAAAAGTCAAGTCTCCGTCAATAAACAAATGCAGAGCAGAATATTTTTTTATAAAAAGTTGAAAACATGACCTATCTATATATAGAGAGATCCCATGTCCCTTGTAACCAAAGCGCCTCTTCCACTAATTCACAAAACTCGAAAGCAATCGCAGAGATCACTGGGCTACTGCACCTCCAGAACATAGGCGGATCATGCTGTTACACTCGAAAGGTATGTAATGTATTCATGTGAATATGTTTTGATAGTAGCTTATTTTTTATTTTTCTTTTGAATCTGTTTTTTTTTCCAATTAATTTCTTCCATGATTTGATACAAGAATGACAAACAACCATAGGCGCAGCAACAACGACTTGTAAGTTTTGACTCAACCAAGAGATTCCACATTGTATTCACCTCCTTCAAGTTGCTCAATTCGCAGCATACTGGGGTCCTAAACCACACGGTTCTACAGTTTTACATCATTTGCGAAGTTATCTATTTCATAGCATTGACCAAAGTGACTAGACCTGCAAGCCCGAACTCGGAATATCAATACTTGTACATCGTTTTCGGGACTCTCGGTTCCGAGTTGCTTCTCTGGATGAGCTTGTCTTTGGTCACGTGATTGGTCATCAATATATCCTTGCTAGTGTTTGCTTTGGCATGTATGCTCGCGTGAGATCCAAGTCATTTTCAAGAGAATGTTCAGCCGTTCAGCCATTCGATGATATGCCATTTTCTGAAGTTCAGCTGGATTTTTAAAGCTCTCACAATCATATTGTATTTGGGCATCTTTTGTTGCAAGTCATTCGTAATAAATTCTTTTCATGTGGGAAAAAGAGACTGTTATCATATACATGTTCTGTATTTGGTCAACAATACCTTATTGCCATGTTATGTACACGTTTGTTTTAAGTTCCTGAGAGTGCTAATGATATTGTTTGAGCTTTCATCTATTGATAACAATTTATATTTGACCTAATATTTTTATCTTATTTAGTGTGACGTCTCTTATGAATTTCATGGCTTTTCGAGCCTATTTGATTGGACGAACTCATTTTCTTCATAAGCAGATCCGCCTAAGCAGTTATTCTATTCGAATTATAATTTGATGATAAAAGTTGATATTTGACTTCATAATTTTACTATAGTAAGTATAATGTCTTTAGTAGGATGTTGGTAAATTTGGCAACAGTTCAAGTGCATTTCGTTGGTCGAATACTTTCTTTAAGCATGTCCGCTTCGTAAATTTCACTGTTCATCTTTTTTATTTTCCTTCTTTCCATGTATGAAGATGGAATAAAAATCAATTTAAGGAAATCGTGGAAAAATGTCACAAAAATTTCAGCACATAGTCATCTGGCATTGATGGACACCTTGAAAGAATGATTATAGCTTAAATATCCCTAAACCAGTTTTTAGTAAATAAGTCTTAAAATTAAAAAAGTAAAACAGAAAAAATGGAAAGAATTCATGGGCCACTTCAAATCTTGATGGATTTGAATATTTTTAAATTTAAAAGTATTTTCAAATATTTTAATATTAACAAGACTAGAAATTTATATCATATATATCTTATGGTCTCTTCAGCTAAATTAGACCGAATTTGTAGCACCAGAAAAAAAAGCAGGATATGTGTTCTAGTAGCTTAATTCGTTAAATTGTTTTAGTAAATTTTTATTTGTTAATTTTATTCATGTTTAATTTTTTTAAAAATTGGTTACTTTTGTTTGGGGATGCTATATTCCATACATAAGGGGGGAAAATGTTAAGAATTGGAGCCCAAATTAGGTTGAGTATGGGCTTGGTCCAAATTGGGTCGGGTAAAAATCGTTAAAATTGTATTTTTTAAAAATGGATCAATTTGGGTTGGACCCGTTTTCGACCCAACCAAACCCTGACCCACCCTTTTTGTAGATCTAACACCTATAGAGTGTATTGTTATCCTTATGTACTACATTGTATGGATTTATGGCTATTATGACTACAATTGCAATAACAACCAAATTCATAATAGTTATGCATAGTCACCAGAGGGCTTCTACATCCTCTCGGGAACCCTTCCTCTCGGGAACCCTTCTCCAATCGTAACGTGTCGCAAACAAACACTTGAAATATTCTCAAAACATGGTGAGATTTATCACTGCGACAACTGTTCCAATGGGACAGTTGGCTTTCTCCAGTAGTCATCACGTGATGCCTGATCATTGAAGACAAGAGATTAGACGCTTAGGTGTTTTGTTAATACTGATTTAGGCATGGCGTTCGCCTTTTGATAGCATAGGCAGTCTTTGACCCCTCCTAAAGAGCCGTCGGGGTTTGGGTAACACATAAAAAGAACAAAATGTGGCTGATATCGGAGTCCCCAAACAAGGCTTCATCAACTCTTGGTCCGGCAAATTTCACGTCTGCCTAGTGATTGCATAGATAGTCTTTGACCCGCACCTCAGTAAAGCAACGGGCCTTACTTTAGTCTCATGATA
The DNA here is from genome assembly GCA_024733475.1 of Syzygium grande. Taxonomy (NCBI): domain Eukaryota; kingdom Viridiplantae; phylum Streptophyta; class Magnoliopsida; order Myrtales; family Myrtaceae; genus Syzygium; species Syzygium grande. The sequence continues at coordinate 31,618,158 of JAMXDD010000001.1, forward strand.
GCAATGCCAAACCAAGTCAGCCAATCATTCTGAATCCCATGTCTCAACCGTTGATCTGCAAGTATTTGTGCAATGGTGTGCAATGGGCCAAGTCCTTGTGCGATGGTGTGCGATGGGGACATGGAAGGATCTCAACCGTTGATATAATCCCTGGAAAATTCTGAATTAAATAGTCTGCAAAAGTCATGACATGGCTAGCCCCTCTCCCTCTGTCACTGTCTTTTAGCTCGTGCGCGGGACTATATGTACACAAAGACGCAGGAGCAAGCCCATCGCTTACTTCACACACACACAGAACAAAAAGCTTCAGATCAGAAAACGTTCAAGCGCGTGGGGGTTCTCCGGGGTACCTCCAAACTCTCTTCCTGCTCTTCCAATCCTCCTTTTGGTCTCTGCACTTGCTGCGCCTTCTCCACACCATGCTGAATCAAGCAGCAACTTAATATGCTCTTCAGATCTCCATGCTGAGAGCGCGATAAAGGAGTTGGTTTCTTTTCTCTTACAAATCTATCTTTTCTTCCAATTTAATTTCTTCCTAATTTAACATAGAGACGATGAACAATCACAGTAGCTGCAACACCAGGAAAGTTTTGACTCAACCAAGAGATTCCACATTATATTCACCTTTTTCAAGCTTCTCGTCATCACATATTTCAATTTGCAGTATACTAGTGCATTGAACCCCACGATTCCACAATTTTACATAATTTCCGAAGCCATCTATTTTGTTGCACTAATCAAAGTAACTGGACTTGCACGCCCAAACTTGATATACAGGTGCTTATACATCGTTTTTAGGACTCTCGGTTCCGTGTTTCTTCTTTGGACGAGCTTGTCTCTAGTCATGTGTCTGGTTGTCAATATGTGCATGCTAGTCTTTGCTTTAGCATAGTCCGGTCTACACACGCAAGGTTTCGACCGTTTTCGAGAGATTGTTGAGCTATTCAAGGATGTATTGTCTTCCCCAGTTTAGTTTGATCTAAAGCTCCCGCAATCATTCTGTATTTGTTATGAATTTTGTTGCGGCATGTCATTTGTAATAAGTCTTATTGACTTTAGGAAAAGAGAAGGGTATAATATATATGTTCTGAATTTGGTGAAACTTACCTTATTGCCATGTCATGTACACAATTATTTTAATTTCATTTGATTCTTTTTCTTGGCCTAATTGGTTTTTTTTTCTTTCTAGAGGTAACAAAATGGGCCCACTAAGCCATTTTTCCATTCATATTTGCTGGGTTTAAAATTAGTCACTTTAATTTTATGAATTGATTAAAATGAGTGGTAGGAAACAAAGACGAACTAAAACTAGATCGAACTGGATTTGACTCAGATTATATTTAAGTTAAGGTTTAGATATATTACTATTCTACTTGTCACACTTTTCTTTTCTTCATTTTTCTCTTTCCGAGGAACATATGAAAAGCTAAATAGAGATTGATTTTAATAATTTATTTTGGTAGACCCATGATTTTTTTGGATCACTCGTCACAAATTACACTGATAATGAAACTTTGACATTTCTTCGTGTAAAGATGAAATAAAACTCAAATTTAAGAAAATCGTGCAAAAATATCAAGCAAAAGATTTCTGGCAAGACATGGTCATCCAGCATGAATGGACCACCTTGAAAGATTAATTAAGCTTAAATCATCGCTAAACCAGTTTTTAATAAATAACTATTAAAGTTAAAAAAAAGTAAAAAAAAAATGAAAAGAATTCATGGGACACGTTTTCTTTGGTTGCGGTACCTTGGGGGTATATCTGGAAGTTGGACTTGGACGGTTCAAGTTGGACCTTCACAAGTCACAAGAAAGAAAAAGGTGAAGGTCTTTGGATTAAAGACATATACAACTTAAAATTGCGTATGAACGGAATTCAATAACCTCCTTTAAACCCAAAGCTCATTCAAGTTCCTTCCTTTATCGAAGTTTATGGTATTGAACCCGGTCTACCACTCTTGATAGATTTTTCAAATCTTCAAGTATTTTCAGATCTTTTAGTACTTACAAGAGTAGAAGCTTACATATCATATATACTTCCCTGGCAGGGACTCTTCGACTAAATTAGTTCAAACTTCTAGAAGTGGGAGAAATAATTGGAGATATGTTTTAGTAGCTTGATTCATCAAATTTTTCAGTAAATTCCTTATTTGCTAATTTTTTTATGTTTAATTTTTGTTAATTGGTCATGCTAAGTTCCATATATAAGGGGGAAAATTGTTATCGGAGCTTGCGATGTTTGGACACGGGTGGGGTCCAAATCATGTAAAGTACAGCTAACTAAAAATTGTGGTCTTCGTGTAAATGTTACATGTCACTTCTGTAGGTATCGTCTTGCATGACCACAAAATATCATCAAACCTAAAAATAAAATCCGTGCAAGGCACGTTTCTTCAGCTAGTACTAACATAATCATTTATTGCTTCAATTGCCATTGAGGCACCTCCCTTTTTCCATGTCTCCCCTCGATTTTTATCTTACACAAGATCATTTCACGGTCTATTCTATTCGTACAATAGAAAATTTTCATTTTTTCCGTTTGAATTCAACCCAAGACACACTTAGGCATGCAGTTTATTAACTCATGGTTGATAAATGGTCTTATGATGTTGGCTCATACAACATGTACACTTCGCTAGATGGATCGTGGAGTCTTAGTCTATTTCCAGAGCCAATCTCTAAAACGATCAGATGGTAGTGAAATTTTGTTGCCCCGAAATTCGCCCATTTCCCGAGATATTGTTGCCCTGCCATGGGCTTAAAGGGAATGACTGAAATTTTGTTTGCCTGCCTTGGATGGCGTGGTCGACAAAATTCTAGTATTGATTCCAACCAACAGTTGATTTAACTCTTTGAGGGGATCTGGCCGTCTAGGCCTAATTTTTCGATGACGGGGATGAACATTTACAAAAGGCAAGAACCCGTCCATGAGCTACATTCATAAACACATGCAGAGCAGAATATTAAAAACAAAGAAAGGTTGGAAACATGGCCTATGTATACCCCCTACCACCAAGTGTGCCTCTTCCCCTTATATAATTCACAAAGCTCAAAAGCAATCCCAGAGTTCATTCTGTCTCCTCCATCTCCAAAACATGGCCCATCATCCAGTCACACCTGAAAGGTACCACCTTACACGTTCGTTTGAATATGTTCTAAGAACTATGCTTAGAGCGCGGATTAGTAGCAAGTTTTTTTTTCCCTTTATTATATGTTCTTCTTCAATTAATTTCTTCCTAATTCGTTACAGGGGAGAACGGGCAACCACATTAGCGCCAACAACAAGAGAGTTTTGACTCAACCAAGAGATTCCACACTATGTATATCTCGTTTAAGCTACTCGTTATCGGACATTTCAATTCGTAGCATACCGAGGCATTGAGCCATCCATTTCTACTGTTTTACATCATTTGCGAAGTTATCTATAGCGTAACACTAATTGAGGTGACCGGACCCTCGAGCACGAACATGATATACTGATACTTGTAATTTGTTTTTAGGACTCTCACTGACAAGTTGCTTCTTTGTCCGAGCTTGTCTTTGGCTATGTTACTGATTGTCAACATGTGCTTGCTAGTGCTTGCTTTAGCATGTCTGCTCGTGTGAGATTTTGATCATTTTCAAGAAATTGTTCAGCTGATCAAGAATGTGCCAACTGATGTTTGAAATTCCAGCAATTTACTTGTATTTGGGTATCAATTTTGTTGCATGTTGCTTGTAATAAATCCTGTCATTTTTCATAGTCTATTTTTGTAGATCCATGATTATTGTCGAGTCAAAAAGTACCCCACAGTCCCTTGAAGGCTCCAAAGGCTCCAATCGTTAAAAGGTTATTATCAGGACTCACAGCCAATGACCCTGTCTAAAAAGTTGTCTGGGGGTTGGGTAACACAAAAAACAAACAAATGCGATTGATATCGGAGTCCCAAAATAATACTTCATCACCTCCTGGTCTAGCAAATTTCACAATCTGCCAAGTGATTGCATAGGCAGTCTTCAACCCTCACCTCAGTAAAGCAATAGGCCATTTAATCTCATGATAGCAATTACAAACCAAGCCAGCCAAGCATTCTCAATCCAACAGATAAAAACTATTCATTTTCTCACCCCCCGAAAGTATGTGAAAAAATCAAACTGAAATCGCAGAAGTCATCCAACCATGGATAGTGGATTAGGTCATAGCCAACTCCTACCAAGGCCTCCTTCCTTATCATAACTAGCAAAAAGAAGGAAAAGAAAAAAACATAAAAGAAGAAGCTGCTATATAATTTACCTTGGACCAATATACCAACATCATCTGATGACGATACTGACACATACAAGACAAACATAAACTTATCCCTCTCGCTTTACTCTCAGCTAAAGCTGCGCTACTGCTAAAAACTGCAAAGCCATCTCCACATCCAGTAAATTCAACTTATACAACACGTGACTCACACTTGCTTGAACACCAGCACTTAAGTCTTGTAGACTTTGATTGCTGATTCAAAGCCCATCAGATTATGTTGCATATAGACATTTGATTAACAAAAGTCAGTGTGACAAAGGTAACAGTGGCTGTACACTAGTAGCAAAAGTATACATCACTAGCAAAATCACGAAATTATAACAATGATGTGGAGAACTTCCACCTACAATCAATTGGTAGAAAAAAAGAGATAGTATCGAGTTGCTGAGTACTACTGATCGTAGATGATAGCATACATCTTTGCTAGTGGAAATGCAACCATTTGTATCATTAAATACTTTATGGTCCGGCATCTTGAAGAGAACCATCCGAGTCCTCTAATCAATGCCATGCATAGCCACATAAATAATTCAATGAGAATTTCTCGGAGATGCTAATGCCACTTTAGTAAGTTCTAGGAGTGGGGGTGGGGCACTGTAACCGCAATAACTTTTAAAAGTGGCCTTACTTCTGAATAATTATTGCAAGAGGAGACATGAATTAATGCATACACCCTTAAAGAAGTTTACTCAGCTATGATTCAGTCAAACTGAAGTATTGAAATAGCAAAGAGACAGATTAAGCTTGCAATAGGGTTTGTTTCAATTTCAAAACTATAGATGATCAAATAAAAGTAATTATAGTTCGTTTTCCTATATCCATGAAGATCAATAAATTCTGAAAATTGATTCCACTCATGCTTCATGACCCTGGGATAGAGGTGAAAAGCAAGAGGAAGGAGGTCAATGAAGAAACTGACGAAAATTCTATCTTTAAAATAGGGGATATGTTCACTTGAGAAAAATCTAAGCAGCAGATTACACTTGGTATAAAGAGACCTTATTATGGCTGTTGTTACAATGGCAGCATGGAGAATTTTCGGGAAATATTTTACCAAACACTTATTACTTTTGATGAAAATGTACTCTACCTGCTTGACAATTGCACGGTCAGCTTTCTCATTACTTTTAATTTTGCCAATAGCCAAAGCCCATACACTTTCTCGAATTGAAGCTATCATGCACTTTTGGACATGGAACATTCACCCTTCCCTCCCACTCCCTGCAGTATTCATTCATACAATCCATGATTTCAACAAGTTAGATACTCAGCAACACATTAAGAAGCTAGAGAACATATCACTGTCCACCATATCATGTTTAGATGCAGAAGGAAGTAGACACAGCACTAGTATTTAACACATGCTTATTCAAGTCGAAAATTTCCGATCCCAAAAAACAAAAAACTATCAAAATCTAAAATAGCTATCTCTGTGTGCCAACCAAATTGATGACAGCATGAACTCAACATTCTTATTTTGGTGAAAAGTGGAAAAGTTTGAAAATTGAAAGATCTTATGAAGTTCTATCACAATCATGGATGTCAGTGAAACTTAAAAGTGTAGACAGCTAATTTGGGGAGACAGTGAAAAGAAGATTCACTAGTGTCATTGATCTGATTGTTGCCACAAGTGCACCTGGTGCAGACAAGGTATATATTTCAAGCGTTGCCACTCAATAAGCATCAGCACTCAATACATCAATTGTAAAATATACTAGTGCAGCTGCAGCCTATAGATAATCTCCTGTCACACTAAAGGTAGGACTTAAGAACTTCAATAAGAAGTCTTAGCTTCTCAGGTAATTGATCAAACTGTGCAATCTAGGAAGGAAACCATTCTGAGCAGCATGTTGCTCTACCCACACTATCCCAGTACAAAATCAATCACTAGATTATCCAGCCCTTTCCAAAGAACGGCCACTAAAAAAAGAAACCAATACTTCTATATTTTAAAAACTCCTTGTTCTTTTTTTGTCTATAAGCTCTTTTAGGATGCAAACCCTATGCTTCGGAGTTTAATCTTGTTGTAACAATGTCGCCACATAATTCTCCTCCAATTTTTTGAAGCATAAAGTGATGTTCTAACCTCCCTTCCTATTACATTCAATTCAATCCGGAAGAGAAAGAGAAAGTGACTTCAGGCTATTCAAGCAAGCCAAACATGTTGTGATCATCAAAGAAAATCTCTAACCACCAACGGCAGAAAGAAGACATCAATTTTCACTTCTCAGGCAAGCTATGCATTGGTCCAAGGAACTTTCAAAAGAACAACCATGCCTCTGAATTACAAACTACATACAGGCATTGTGAATTAGTTAAACGATATAGATAAAAAGGATAGTCAAGAAACAAGAGGAGAAGTTTAGGACCTCCAAAGGGGAAACGCGGACATGAGTGGTGAGTTTCTGGCTCCGATTGGACAGGGTTTGAAGCGTGGATGACCGGGCACGCGTGGGAAGCCCTCCACGAGCATTCGGACATCGAGAATTGGGAGCGAAGGGCTCCTCCGACTACTGCTTCTCCGCCGTCTTTCAAGTCCAACCATTCCAACGCCCTCTCGATTTCTGAATCCGATGACCACGCCTTCTCCTCCTCCTCCTCCTCCTCCTCTTCTCCATCTCCTACTTCAACTCCTCTTCCTTCTTCTTCTTCTTCTTCTTCTTCTTCCCCATTCGTTCACTGTTTCTAACCTTGCCTCCACTGACTCTTCTTCCTGGCATATATAACTGTGACAGCCAAACATCAAGTTCCAAAAAGACAAACTTTGTGAGGCTTGTTACGGTGTCAACGGAGAGAGAGAGAGAGAGAGCTACGCAAATAGGGACGCGAAGGAGGACGATCAACAGCAACGGACTTGAGAGGCGGAGCCGCGGAAGCGACGAGCTCAACCGAAGCGGCTGAGCACGACGGAGCTTTGGTGGCTGGGTGAACTGAACGAAGGCGAGCAGGGAGCAATAACGAGGAGCCGTTGACCAAGAGGACCGGCTGGATTCGATATCTCAATCCACGAAAAGGAAAGCGTTTCTTTGTTCTTTCTCGAAAAATGTGATCTTTTAAAAGAAAAATTCAGGAAGTAAGTTTTTAGAAACATGATAATATTTTTCGATATTTAATTGAAATTTAAAAATAAATTGAAAAATATTGTCCGTCATTTAGTAAGGAAAATTTCATTTGATTTTTCTAAATAGACATTCACTATTCAGACATTAATGACATGAATCTGGCACAGACATCGAGTTTCAAGCTTGGATCCCTGACTCCTGGGCACAAGCATAGACACTGATCTTGGGTCCACTGAAACTAAGCTTGAGAACTCAATGCCCATGCCCCGTCTACAATGGTCAGGCCTAAGTCCCAGGTGCCCGGGCCTAGGTCCATCAAGGCTGGGCCTTGAACCCAAGCTTGGGTCAATCGAGGCTGGGCTTGGAAGTTGTGCCTGCACCCGAGCTCAATGAGGTCAGACCCAGAACCCTAGCACTTGGGATCGAGACACAACGCTCGGGCTTGGATCCAATGAGATCAAGCATAGGACCCTAGTGCTGGTACTCGGGTCTCTAGTGTTCGAGCCTGAGTCCTCAACATTTGTGTTCGTGTCCATTGATGCCAGGCCCGTGCCCGAGACCCCAACGCCTAGGCCCTGGTCCATCAAGGTCGAGCGCCGGCGCTTGCACTTAGGTCCATCAGGATTGAGCCCGGAACCCACTGCTAGGGATAAGGCTCCCGGCGTCCAGGACCCCGTTGCCAGTGTCTCGAGTCCCTAACGCCGGTACCTGGGTCCATTGAGGCCAAGTCAGGGTTCATAAAGCAAACTTTCCATGACCTTTCTTTATACGTGTGTTTCGGGTTTGTTGCTTGCGAGACAAGTGAGCATGATCATATGAATTCACATAAGAGAATTTATAATACCGTAGCTAGGAAATGAATCTCTGAGTTGGACCATTTTCCATATAGATAAAAGGGTAAAAAAAAGAGGCGTGAACCATTCTGCAAGAAGAATAAGGGAGGGAGAGATTATGCGCTAACGGAAGGCCTTTACAAGAGATTTTTTTTTTGGTTGCTAGAAGGCCTTTGAAGGAGATGCGCGTTATGTCGGAGAGAGAGAGAAGGAAGGAGCCAGGAAGCAGCAACAATGTGGAGGAACATGGAGCATGATGAGCAATTGAACACGCTAAAATTATTGTTTTTTCCCATTCCAAAACCATCCCTCAGTCCCTTACATACATCAAAACGCCACTTTACTCGCACCTTTATCGAAATTCATTTAGAATTTGAATCCTAATTACTTTGACACGACAACTCAACCCTCTCTCTTCTTTTCAAATCTAGAGGTCTCGGTAATTTTCTTTTCCTGATATGAGAATTTATCATTTGAATTTGTACATGCCGTGTTTTAATTTAATAGGATTTTAAAATAAAATTATGGGATATGCAATATATGCACTTCGGCCTGTAGTCATATTTATTTATGCTTTGAGATCTCCCATGAGACTAAATTAAAAAAAATTATATTGTAAGCGTAAAAAAAAAAAAGCAAACGTCTTTAAGAAGTCATATGTAATATAGTAACATTCTCTCTTTTATGAATCAGAAGAATATATTACAACATGACATATAACAAGATCGATACAACAAACAAACACAGTATGATTCCGTGCGCTTCAAGAATCAAATTGAACTTCGAAAATCGGCACATCGTCGGACGGTTGAACAATCTCCTCAAGCCAGCCGGAAACTTGCGTGAGCACACCGCACGATGCTAAAGCAAATAGCAGCAAGCACATATTGACGACGAGCCACATGGCTAGAGATAGGCTCGTCCAGAGAAGCAACTCGACGCCGAGAGTCCCCGAAACGATGTACAAGTAGCGGTGTATCGGGTTCGGGGTTGCGGATCCGGTCACTTGGATCAGTGCTACGAGATAGATGACCTCGCAAACGATGTAAAATTGCAAAACCGTGTGGCTCAGCGCCTCGATAGGCTGCGAATTGAAATGAACGATGGTGAGCAGCTTCAACAAGGTAAATACAATATGAAACCTCTTGGTTGAGCCAAAGCTTTCCTGTTGCTGCTGATACGATGATTGTCCGTCATCCCTATAGCAAATTGAGAAAGAAGAATAGATTCCAAAGAATGAAGAAACAAAAACCGGCTACTCAATCAGCGGTCTAAGTAGAGTCTTAAAGAGCATATTACCACGAACGAATCACGTACCTTTGAAGTGTCGGTGTTTGATCGGCCATGTTCTTGAGAAGGGGGGGAGCACTGTGTAGAGACCAAGGCTTGGTAGACTGCTTCTCCGGCAAGAGCTCCTCCACCTCGCTTTGAACGGAGTCTGGTCAGGTGCTTTTGTGTGTGTAGACTTATGAAGAGCTTTAATCACTCATTTACATTTATAGAGCTGTTGGCGTACTTGGCCTACAACCGAGCTCCCGTCTCGGCGAATGTGAGGACGAAGTTACCGTGGTACAATAATCCAGCCGACTCAAGCTAGCTCTGTTTATTTATTATTATCATCATCTTTTTTTTTTTTAACGTGTCGAGCCCCGCCGCAGAACGACCGAAGGAACCCCGCGCCACGTGTCCTTCCCTGGGGGAGGGGGGGGGGCAACATCGTACAGCGGAACGACCGCTTAAAGCTACGGCCTCGCTCCCTGCCTCTACCACCACGTTCTTCGCTTCCTTCTCCTCACGTCTCCACCTCCTCCCCCCCACACACACTCTCTCTCTCTCTCTCTCTCTCTCTCTCTCTCTGCTTCTCCTAAGCCTTCGCTTTTAATACTCTCTCACACACTCCTCGACGCACGCCCGCAAGGGAAGACATACCTTCGGACACAAGCGAGCGCAGGCGGCCCAACCGCCAAGCCTCCGCCCGCCATCGCGCGCCCGGCGAAGGCAACCTGCACCATCCGCCTCCTCCACCGCAGGCCAGGCGCTGCCCTGCCCAGCTGCGACTCCCACCAACACCAAGTTCTGCTACTGCAACAACTACAACCTCTCCCAGCCCGCCCTTACGCAAGTCTTGCCGCCGTTCTTTGGACCCGGGCGGCACCCTCCTAACGTCCCGTCGGCGGCGGCTCCGCAAGTCGGCGGCTGCGTCAACCTCCGCCTCGTCGAGCGGCCCGCTCTTTAGGCGCAGCCCCGTCCTCGTCTCCTTCCTCCGCTCCTCCACCATGACCCGACCCCTGGGGGACAGCTCGGGCTTGCTCCTGGCCCAGGCGAAGTCCGAGGTGGGCTCGAGGGATCAGGTGAAGAGGAGCGAGAATGCAGCGGGCCCGGCGCCTGTCCCTAGTCACCTGGGCTTAGCTTCTCTACTCGGCTAAGCACGTGTCGCCCTTAGGGTTTACTCCCTACTGTCGGCCGTGCGGGACTTCCCAGGTTATCAAAAAAAAAATTGTACTTATTGAAAACTCTATTTCTCGATTGCACTTTCGTAATAAGTTTTAGAACTGAATTGCATTTTTTAAAAGTTTTAGGATTGAATTGCATTTTCGTGATAAGTTTTAGACCTTCCAATCTACTTATCCCTGGGTTTTTCTAAATATTCATTGTACATATGTTGTATAACGAGTAAAATAAAAATTGGCTTTGAAAATCACTTTAATCGAGCTCTAAAATAGCTAACTAAGCTGTAAGTACTAGCATGACGAAACAAGAAAGGAAGAAGAAATTAGTCGAGAGTTAAAAAAATAGGAAGCAGCTGCCCCGTGCAAGAATTAAAAGAAAAAATTTAAACGGTTGAGGATATGCGCTTCAGGCCGGGAGTTCACGTCCTTGACCGTTGATACACGTCTTCATAAATCCATGGTGATGAGACATCCTTACACAGGAACAGGAACATTTAGGAGTATGTGGAGCCCCCGGTGGTGGAAAATTTCCTCTAAGGATGTCCCATCTAAGATTTTCCTCTCAATGGCCTCAAGACATGGCCTCTCAACCGTTGATTTGGAGTGGTTGATGGATTCGGAATTTCTGAATGAGATAATCTAGATAAGTTAAGAAATGGCTTCCCCACTCTCTCTCTCTTCGTTCACGCGTGGGGACAATCTATCTATAAGTGCACGAGCAAGGCCCTTTGCTGTACTTCACTCGCATACACAGAACAAAAGCTCGAGATCAGAAAACGTTCAAGCGGAGTAGAGGAGCTCCTGCGCGCCTGCAAAGTCTCTTCCTGCTCTTCAAATCCTCCTTGGCCTCTGCACTTGCTCCCCCTTCTCCACAGCATGCCGAATCAAGCAGCTACTTCGGAAAGGTAAGTAATTCATTCACGTGAGCATGCTCTTCAAATCTCTTTGTTAAGAGCGTGAAAAAATAGCCAGTTCCCTTTCTCTTTCAAATTTATCTTTTCTTCCAATGGATTTCTTCCCGATGTAATGTAGGGTCGACGAGCAATTACAACAGGAGCAACAACAAGAAAGTTTCGACTTCACCAAGAGATTTCGCATTGCATTCACCTCGTTCAAGCTGCTCGTCATCGCCCATATCAATTCGCAGCATACTGAGCCACTGAGCTCGGCAGTTCTATAGTTTTTCATCATATGCAAAGCTATCTATTTCATAGCTCTGATCAAAGTGATCGGATCCACACGTCCAAACTTGATATACAAGTGTTTGTACATCGTTTTTGGGACTCTCGGTTCCGAGTTGCTTCTCTAGACGAGCTTGTCTCTAGTTATATGGTTGGTCATCAATATATGCTTGCTAGTGTTTGCTTTAGCATCGTCCGGTCTACTCATGCAAGCTTTTGACAATTTTCGAGAGATTGTCGAGCTATTCGAGTATGTGATGTCTTTCCAATTTTAGTTTGATTTCTAAAGCTCCCGCAATCATTCTGTATTTGTTATGAACTTTGTTGTTGTTGTTGTTGTTGTGTGTCATTTGTAATAAGTACTATTGATTTTGGGAAAAGAGAATGTTATCATATGCATATTGTTGAAAAACGATGCGGAAAAAGCGTAAGAGGTAATATAGGAATTTACGTGGTTCGATCACAAGGTGATCTACGTCCACGGGCGAGGCAAGACAAAATTTCACTATAATCAAAGAGAGTACAAATTTCAGAAGTTAAAACAACGACAAAACCTCACGGCTCACCAAAACTCTCTGAAACAAAATTCTCTCTGTATTGTCAATGGGAAAACCTAGCCGCAGTATAAAAAGTGCTCCCAAAAAATTTTCCTCGGAGGCGTAGCCCCGAACCCCCCGAGCATTGGTTCGCTTCCTCCAGCTTGGGCGGTCCGATATGGAGATTTGTTCGCTTGCTGCGGGTTGGGCCTATCGGCCCTACCCGCGACAAAGTTTAACCAAATCTCATTTTCTCTCCACTTTCGAGTCGCACAAAAATATGTCGGGTTGGGTCATAAACCGGACCGAGTACATAAAATTCAAGACATATTTAACGATATTCTGAATTTGTCTGGTTGAAGGAGTAAGTTAAGAAAGTTGATCCTTACCGTTTTGCCATGTCATGTACACGATTATTCTAATATCATTTGATCCTTTTTCTTGGCCTAATTGATTTTTTCTGGAGGTAACAAAATGGGTTAAAATGGGTCCACTAACCCAATTTTCCGTTCATATTAGTTGGGTTGACTTTTAAAATTAGTCACTTTTTTATGAATTGATTAAAATGAGTTGTAAGAAACAAAGGCTAACTAAAACTTGATCTAAATGGATTTGACTCAGATTATATTTAAGTTAAGGTTTAGATATGTTACTATTCTACTTGTCACACTTTTCTTTTCTTCATTTCTCTCCTTCCGTGGAACATCTAAGATAGAGAGTGATTTAAATGATTTATTTTGGTAGACCTACGATTTTTTTTTGGTCACTTGTCACAAATTACATGGACGATAATGAAACTTTGATATTTTTTTTGTGTAAAGATGGAATAAAACTCAAATTTGATAAAATCGTGGAAAAATATCGCACAAAAGATTTCTGGCAACACATGGTAATCCAGCATGAATGGACCACCTTGAAAGATTAATTAAGCTTAAATCATCCCCAAACCAGTTTTTTTTTATTTATAAATAACTATTAAAGTTAAAAAAAAAAAAAAAAGAAAAGAAGGAGAGAATTCACGGGCCACGTCATATCTTTTGGTTGCTGTACATTGGGGGGCATATCTGGAAGTTGGACTTGGACGGTCCCAGTTGGACCTAAACAAGAAAGATAAAGGTAAAGGTCTTTGGATTACAAACCTACATACAACTTAAAAATTGCGTATGAACGGAATTCAACAACTTCCTTTAAACCCAAAGTTCATTCAAGTTCCTTCCTTTATCGAAGTACATGGTGTTGAACTCGGTGTTAATTTTACAACTCTTGATGGATTTGAATAATTTCAAATCTTTGAGTATTTTCAGATATTTTTATACTTACAAAGTAGAAGTTTACATCATATGTATTATCCCAGGCAGAAATTATTCTACTAAATTAGATCAAACTTCTAGCATTGGTAAAAATAATAAGAGATGTGATTTACTAGCTTGATTTGTTAAATTTTTTTTAATATTTAATTTTTTTTTTTATTGATTATGCTATTTCCATATATAAGGGGAAAAAATTGCTATTAGAGCTTGGGTTGGGTATGTATGGGATCTGAATCGAGTCAAGTAATGGACATAGCTTTAATCTGTCAGGTTGAACTTATGTGTATGCTCACCCGGCTAAGAAATAGTCGCATGCCGATGACTGTTTATGTGCTCATAGAATCGGAAAGAGAAATAGCCTCTCTCTCCGTAGCAACGACAAGAAGCAAAAAAACACTCACGAGCGCAATGAAAATGGTGAAAGAAACTAAACTTGCGAGCAGGAAGAATCTCATGATGTCGGCTCACACCATATGTTGCCCAGCCAATTTCCAAAGCCAAACAGATCTCTAAAACGATTGAATGGTGGCAAAATTTGGTTGCCCAGCCAACAGCCAACTGAAATAGAAGCCCACCCAATTCACAGCATACCAAGGCATTGGGCCACAAAAAGGAAAAGGTAGAAGCCCACCCAAATTCTACATGAGACCCATCCCACCCAAATCTACGTGATTGGGTGGGCTTCCACCTTTTGCTTTTTGGATATATGACACAGCCAAATGTCCGTCAAATATATCGGACGAAGACATTAGCTTCTTTGGAATATATGACACATCCCAAGTGTCTTAGAAAGTTCTTTCGAACAAAGAAACAAACAATCAAGTTCTGATTTCAGCGTCCAGAGTCAGCCCTTGAGCGTTAGATCCCCTGAAGAGTTGAAATCACTGTTGAAACCTTGAGACCCATCCCTATCACTAATCCTTTCCTCACTTCTACCTATCGTACGACATGTAGAAATTATGGATACGACATGTGAAGTAGAAATTGAGTTCTTCTTTCACTTTATGGTGGTACCTACGTATCTATAATTTCTACATGTTGGTACAACACGTAGAAATTATGGATATGACAAGTGAAGTAGAAATTGGGATCCTCTTTCACTTTATGGTGGTACCCGCATATCCATAATTTCTACATGTCGTACTGTGAGGTAGAAATTGTCATCTACGACATATAAAAAATTATGGATACGACATGTGAAGTAGAAATTGGGATCCGCTTTCACTTTATGGTGGTACCTATGTATCCATAATTTCTACATGTCGTTATCACCTCAACATGTAGAAATTATGGACATAATTTCTACATGTTGAGGTGATAACGACATGTAGAAATTATGGATACAAGACATGTAGAAATTATGTATGCGCGGGTACCACCGTAAAGTGAAAGAGGATCCCAATTTCTACTTCACATGTAGAAAAGACATGTAGAAATTATGGATGCGCGGGTACCACCATAAAGTGAAAGAGGATCCCAATTTCTACTTCACATGTAGAAAAGACATGTAGAAATTATGGATACGCGGGTACCACCATAAAGTGAAAGACGATCCCAATTTCTACTTCACATGTGGTATCCATAATTTCTACATGTCGTATTGTGATGTAGAAAAGCTCTTTGATTTTTGCATACGCTCCTCAAAGTTTGCGGCTGGTTACTGTGTGAATGCCGAGAGAGAGAGAGAGAGAGAGAGCTACCTGAATAGGGGATGCGAAGGAGGACGATCAATGGCAACGACAACGGCACTCAAGGGATAGAGCTTTTGCTGCGGAAGCGACAAGCTCAACTAGAGCGGCCGAGCACGACGGAGCTTTGGTGGCCGAGTGACTCGACGATCGGAGATGGGTAAAGTGGTGAGCGTGTGTGTGGGCTGTGTGAACTGAACGAAGGCGCGCAGGTAGGGGGCAATAATGAGGAGCCACCGACCAGATGGACCGGTTCAAATTCTATATCTCAATCCTCGAAAAGGAAGAGCCGGTTTAAAACCGGTTCCTTCTAGTTAACCGGTTCTTAGTCCCTTCAACAAAGCATCTCTTTCTCCTCCTTTGTAGAGTTGCTCATCGGCGACTGTGTGTGGGCTAGGTGAACTGAATGAAGGTGCGCAGGCAAAGGGCAATAACGAGGAGCCGCCGACCGGACGGACCGGTTCAAATTCAATATCTCAATCCCCAAAAAGGAAGAGCCAGTGTAAGATGAAATTTCAACCCTAATCTCTATAACGTGACAATTACTATCGATGTCTTATGCCTCTCTTGCCTTTATCTTTTATCCAAAGGTCTTTGTGGTTTTCTTTTTTTGAGATGAGAATATAAATATGTAGTATGTTTTTGTTGAATAGGATTTGAAGAGGAAAAATCACGCGAAATGAAAATATAATCACTTCGGTCTTAATGCGCATACTTATTTATTTTTGGAGATTTCTCGTGAGACTAAATAAATAAAAATGTTGGACAAGCCTTCATCCACTAATTTTTTCCCACTAAAAGAGTCTTAGATTTTTCTAAATACTTGTTGCCCATCAGTTTTATAAGGAAAGTAAAAAAAAAAAAAAGGCTTGGAAAATCAGTTTAATCAAGCTTTAAAATATCTAATTAAGTACTCAGCAGGACTAAACACAAAAGGGAGCATAAATTAGTCAAGATTCAAACAGTAGGAAGCAGTTGCCTCATTTATAAATCATAAATAATCTCAACGGCTGATGTGCTCTCGTTGATATCATCGACGGTTAATGTGCTTTCGAACCAAATGCAAAGCACTATCACATCACCGTGATGGGCTTCACATTTGTGCCAATGCCTTTACATTTTGTGCTGCTTTACATTTTGACCACATTTTGGTGCCAATGACTTTACATTTTGTGCTGCTTTGCATGTAAAGGCATCAGCACAAAATGGGAAAAAGTGCTAAAAAAGTCCTAAACGTTTTTTTGGTGCCAATTCAGTCCTAAACTTTTTTTTTTGGTGCCAATTCAGTCCTAAACTTTTGTATTGATGCCAATTTAGTTTTAAACTTTTTTTGTGCTAATTCAGTCTTAAACATTTTGCATTAGTACCAATTCAGTGCTAAACCTTTTGTTTTTGTACCAATTTAGTCCTTTCGATCAATTTTGGCTGGATTTTGCTGAAGTGAATGCCGACCGGTCACCAGCACTGACATTGACAACTTTAATAATATTTTAATATTTTTTGAATTTTTATTTTATTTATTTTCTTTCTTTTCCCTCCCCTCCCTCCAGCCGGTCGTTGGACCAATGACTGGCTAGAGGAAGGAGGGAGGGGAGGGAGAAAAATAAAAATTAATAAATATTCAAAAAATATTAAAATATTATTTAAGTTGTCTACGTCACGCGCGATGATTAAGATTGGGCCGATCGGAGACCACGTCAAGAAAATCCGGCCAAAATTAGCCGGAAGGACTAAATTGGCACTAAAACAAAAGGTTTAGGACCGAATTAACACAACTATAAAAAGTTTAGGACTGAATTGGCACCAATGCAAAAGGTTTATGACTGAATTGGAACACAAAAAAGGTTTAGGACTAAATTGACATTAATACAAAATATTTAGGACTTCTTTGACACTTTTCCCGCACAAAATGTAAAGGCATTGGCACCATGGGCTTTACATTTTGGTCCGAAAGCACATCAACTGTTGATGAGAATCTGCAAAATTCAAGTCCGCGTCAATTATGAATGGGGAAAATGGCCACGTCTCTCTCTATCTATCTATAAAATGCACGAGCAAGCCCTTTCACTTCACCTTACAAATCCCATACACAATCCAGATAGGAATACGTTCAAGCGAGGTGGAGGAGCTCCCACCGGAGAAGCACTCCTCGAATCCCTGGCCTTTACACAGTACTCCCCTTCTCCGGAACATGGCCGATCATACAGTGACACCTCAGAGGTAACGTGATTCATTCGTGTGAATATGCTCTTAAAAACTTTGCTTAGAACGCTGATTGAGTGGCCAGTTTTTTTTTTTCTTTCTTTGGAATCTATTTTTCTCTCTTGATTCACGTAGGGATGACGAGCAACCACCACGTCAGCAACATCGGGAGAGTTTTGGCTCAACCAAGAGGTTTCATATTGTATTTACCTCGTTCAAGCTGCTCGCCATCATGCATTTCAATTCGCAGCCTACCGAGGCGCTGAGCCACACGGTTCTGCAGTTTTACATCATTTGCGAAGTCATCTACCTTATAGCACTGATCCAAGTGACCGGCCCCGCGGGCTCGAACCTCATATACCAGTACTTGTACATCGTTTTCGGGACTCTCGGTGCCGAGTTGCTTCTCTGGACGAGCCTGTCTCTAGCCGCATGGCTGATCGTCAATATGTGCTTGTTGGTGTTTGTTTTGGCATCATCCGGTGTGTTCGTAAGAGTTTCCGACCGCCTTCAAGAGATTGTTCAACCGTTCGATGATGCGCCGGCTTTCGAAGTTCAGTTTGATCTTTGAAACTCTTGCACTCATATTATGTTTGTGTATCAATCTTGTTGCATGTCATTTCAAATAAATCTTCTGATTTAGGGAACAGAGAATGTTATCATGTACACGTTCTGTATTTCGTGAACCTTATTTTATTGCCGTGTAATGTTTTATTTTAAGTTCCTGACAGTGATAATGATATAGTTCTAGCTTTTATCTACCAATAATAATTGATATTTGACCCAATATCTTTACGGATTTTACCCTAGTTAGTATAATGTCTCTAGAATCTTGTGGATAAATTTCACGACTTTTCGGGCCCATTTGATAGGTCGAACTCATTTTCTTCAGAAGCATGTCCGCGTAGGTACTGTATAACATTCTCAACTGACAACACTAAGAGTTATCTTATTCGAGGTATTATTTGATGATCAAGTCAATATTTGCTTTAATATTTTTCCTGAACATAGGATATTGTTTCTAGATTTTACGTCTTTTGAAGCTCATTAGGTGGGACGACCATGTTTACTTTCGGGACATATCCATTGTCATGTAGCGTGGACGGTGGACCTTATATTGGCAATATAATACGGTTCATTCATTGGAATTATTTGTTTTTGGCTTTTGATCCTTTCTTTTTCCTTCTATTATAGTTTCATTGGTGTCTCGTGCTTAAATTTTGCAACCTTTTGGGTTAATAGCTTTTCTATTTTATATATATACACACATTTATTTTATGCGCAAATAATAATATCCTGCAAAAGAAACAATCAAGGTACCATTCTTCAAAAAAGCACAATAGGGATGCTACCATCTTCCCTTGGCAAGATTGACTCCCGAACGTGCACTCTAAACAAGGTTTTGGTGGCTAATCATATCAGATAACAGATTGGTGGCAACTATATGTTTTATTATTAATTTACATTCGCCAGTGACGTCAGTTTTATTTATATATATAAACGAAAAGTGACTACTATAAAGTTTCGGATCAAGTCACATCATTAAAAAACTCTTTTCTCTCATCTCCCTCACTTCCCTTAACATTAATTCGCGCAGTAACATTTACATTATTTGGACTAAAAAGTAAAAAGGTTAACTATCCAACTTAATCAAACATTAATATTGCTAGGACAATAGTCAACATCAATTTGCATAATTTCACTAATTAAATTTACCTTGATATACAGTCATATATCTAAATCACCAATTAATAAGCAAGAGCTATAGAGGGTCACATATTTTTTTTCAAATAGTAATTTATCTATAAATTTAGGTATGCACAAACATGATTTAACAACAAAGTAAACTGTACAATTTTCAGTTGTTTAAAGAATTGATATGTTAAGGAGTTAGAAACGAAATTTTAATTTGTTTCCTTAATCAAAGCCGAGTTTTATTTTTTGTTATACAATTGATGTGCAACAAGTGTTTAGAAAAATCTAAGACTCTTTTGATGGGAAAAATCAATTGACGAAGGTTTGTCTTACCTTTTATGGTGTCGCAAAGATACCCTAAGATTTTTATCCATTAATTTAATCCATGGATTAAATTAATGATGCCCACCATTGCGTGTCTTCGGATCAAATTTAATCCAATGGTGGCCATGAATGTGTATTACAATCAGGGGAGACAAGCAACCACAATAACAACAACATGAAAATTTTGACTCAATCAAGATATTCAACATTATATTCATCTCGTTCAAGCAATTTGTCATCACGCGTTTCAATTAGCAATGTACCGAGATGCTAAGCCCCGTGGTCATGCACTTCTACATCATTTGTGAGTTGTCTATCGCGTAGCACTAATTGAAGTGATCGGACCCACAAGCCGGAATGTGATATACCGGTACTTATACATCATTCTCGGGACAATCGATTCCGAGTTGCTTCTTTGGATGAACTTGTCTCTGGCCATGTGGCTAATCGTCAATATGTATTTGCTAATGCTTGCTTTTGCACGTCTGCTTGCGCAAGATGATGACCGTTTTTAAGAGAGAGTTTAGCCATTTGAAGATGCACCAATTGATTTTGAAACTCCGGCTGTATATTATATTAAGGTATCATGTTGCACGTTGTTTGTAATAAATCTTTGGATTTTAATAACTTATTTTTGTAGATCCATGATTACTTTTTTGGTCAATCGTCAGAGTCCGTAGACAATTTATGAAGAAGGGATGCAACTCGAATCTAAGTACGGTGTATATTTTCGACCAAAAAGAAAAAAGTACGGTGTATATCTTCTGAATTTAATAATTGAAGTGTGATGTTTTTCGGTGCATTGTTAATACTGATTTAGGTATGGTGTATATCTTTTGAAAGCATTTCTTGAATTTTTCATTTATCTCTTGGGGGTGCGGCTTTCAATTCAAGACATCTTTTACCTCTCAAACAAACAGGATTTTTAGTGTTCCACTTACAATAATTGCTGATCATAGACTCCGCTGAAGCAATTAGTGTTTCAGGGTTGGGGGGGTGTTCGACGGAATACAAGATCGTTCCTTGCTTTCCAGATGTACCAGAGAAGGGCTGCGATTTTCTTAAAGGAAAGAGAGTTACCTGGCTTTTGTTTGTGATTTTGAAGCCATTCGTCCATTCGCGTGATGTTCTGACCCGAGAGCTGTATATTTACTGCAACCGAGCCAGTCCAAGGGCAGAGCAAAAACAGATGTTCCACCGTTTCGATTTCGTGATTACAAAAAGGACAAACTGGCTGAGGTATGATCCTGCGCTTGTATAGGTTTTCTCTGGTAGGGAGTGCATTTTGGCACAGGTTCCAGAGAAAAATTCTAACTTTTTTTGGGGGGGCCTTCATGTGCCAGATTTGGTACCACAGCTTGTGGGATGGCTGACCTGATGATGAGGCTTGCATTGTCTTCTGTTTGCTTTCCTCCTCTTGAAGCACATTATAAGCACTATTGACAGAGTAGACTCCTGACTTAGTTCCCATCCACACTAATTTGTCTTTTGTGAGGCGACGTCTCAGAGGCACCGCTAGGATTTCGTTTACCACTTGTTCATCAAACAGTCTTCTGAGAGCATGCTCATCCCATCTTTCTTCCTCATGTAGTATCAGGTCGGAAACTTTAACAGGATCGCTAAAGTTAGCTGGCCTTCCTATCATTCCACGCTTGAGCCATCTGTCTTCACGTATACTAATTTCCTCCCCTGTTCCCACTGACCCATCAAGTACTCTGCCAACCCCAAGAGGGGCGAGGCCCTTTTCCAGCTCGCCAAAATGATCTACTAGGGAAATACAACCCTTTTAGAATTTGGCCCCAAAGAGATGTCTTCACGTATACTAAATTCTGATCAGAATTGAATTAATGTAAATTAAACTTATACAACACGTGACTCGCACTGACTTGAACACCAGCACTGAAGTCTTGTAGACTTTGATTGTCAATTTTTGCCCATCAGATTATGTTGTGTGATAGACATTTGCTTAACAAAAGTCAGACTGACAAAAGGGTCCAGTGACCACGCAGTAGTAGCAAAAGTATACATCACAAGTGAAATTGTGAAATTATAACAATGATGTGGAGAAGTTCCACCTACAATCAATTGGTAGAAAAAGAGAAAGCAACGAGTATTGCAGACCGTAGATAATTATTTACATCTTTGCCGGTGGAAGTGCAACCACTTGTATCATTACATACTTGATGGTTGAGCATCTTGAAGAGAACCATCCGAGTCTTTTGATCAATGGCCTGCACAACCATATGAATAATTCCATGAGAACTTCTCGGAGATGCTAATATCACTTCAGTAAGTTTTAGGAGTGGGGGTGGGGCACTGTAACCGCAGTAACTTTTAAATGTGGTCTTACTTCTGAATAATTGTTGTTGCAAGAGGGGACATGAACCAATGCATACACCCTTAAAAAGAAGTTTACTCAGCTATGATTCAGTCAAACTGAAGTATTGATTTAGCAAAGAGACAGATTAAGCTGCCAATAGGGTGCGTTTCAATTTCAAAACTATAGATGATCAAATAAAAGTAATTATAGTTCGTTTTCCTATATCCAAGAAGATCAATAAATTCTGAAAATTGATTCCACTCATGCTTCAAGCCGAGCACAGAAGATTTGACCCTGGGAAAGACGTGAAAAGCTAGAGGAAGGAGGCCAATGAAGAAATTGACGAAATTCTATCTTTAAAACAGGGCATATGTTGACTTGAGCAGCAGATTACACTTGGTATAAAATTGATCAATCACTTAGTATAAAGTTGTGGCTGTTGTTACAACGGCAGTGTGGAGAATTTATGGAAATATTTTACCAAACACTTCGTATAAAGTTGATCAATCTTTCAACGAAAATGTACTTTACCTGCTTGAAAATTGCACGGTCAGTTTTCTCATTACTTTTAATTTTGCCAATAGCCATATCCCGTACACTTTCTCGAATTGAATCTGTCACTGTGCTGGACATTGAACATTCATCCTTCCCTCCCACTCCTGCAATATTCATTCATACAATCCATGATTTCAACAGGTTAAGTACTCAGTAACACATTAAGAAGCTAGAGAACGTATCATTGTCCACCATATCAAGTTTAGATGCAGAAAGAAGTGGTAAACACAGAACTAGTATTCAACACATGCTTATTCAAGTCAAAAGTTCCGACCCCCAAAAACAAATAACTATCAAACTCTAAAATAGCAATCTCTGTGTGCCAACCAAATTGATGATAGCATGAACTCGACATTCTTATTTTGGTGAAAAGTAGAAAAGTTTGACAATTGAAAGTTCTTATGAAGTTCAATCACAATTATGGAGGTCTGTGAAACGCAAAAATGTGGACAACTGAAATAGGAAGACACTGAAAAGGAGATTCACTAGTGTTGTTTATCTGAATGTTACTGCAAGTAGACCTGATGCACCTAAGGTACATCTTTCAAGCATTGCCATGAGATGAGCATGGGCATGCAATACATCGAGTCTAGAAAATGCTAGTGAAGCCTATAGATAATCTTTCTTGCGCTAATGGCAGGACTTAAGAACTTCAATATGAAGTCTTAGCTTCTCGGGCAATTGATCAAAACTGCGCAATCTAGGAAAGCAACCATTCTAAGCAGCATATTGCTCTAGCCACACTATACCGGTACAAAAGTAATCACTAGATTATCCAGCCCTTTCCAAAGAACAGCCAATATAAAGAGAAACCAACTCCTGTATTTAAGAACTCCTCCTTGTTGATTTTTTTTTTTATCTGTAAGCACATTTAGGATGCTAGTTTAATCTTGTTGTAACGATGTCACCACATTTTTCTCCTCCAATTTTTTGAAGCATAAAGTGATGTTCAAACCTCCCTTCATATTACATTCAATTCAAACCGGAAGAGAAAGAGAGTGACTTTAGCCTAGTCAAGCAAGCCAAACATGTTGTAATCATCAAAGAAAATCTCTAAGCACCAACAGCAGAAAGATGACATCAAATTTCACTTCTCAGGCAAGCTATGCAATTGTCCAGGGGACTCATAAAAGAATGCCTCTGAATTACAAACTACATACAGGCATTGGGGATTAGTTAAAATGAAACAGATAAAAAGGATAGTCAAGAAACAAGAGAAGAGAAGGTTAGGACCTCCAAAGGTGAAGCGCGGACATGAGTGGAGAGTTTCTAGCTCCGATTGGGCAGGGGTGGAAGCGTGGACGCCGGGGCACGCGTGGGAAGCCCTCCATGAGCATTCGGACATCGAGAATTGGGAGCGAAGGGCTCCTCCGTCCACTGCTTCTCCGTCGCCTTTCAAGTCCAACCATTCCAACGCCTTCTCCATTTCTGAATCTGATGACCACGGCGTCTACTCCTCCTCCTTCTCGTCCTCTTCTCCATCTCCCACTTCAACTCCTCTTCCTTCTTCTTCTTCTTCCCCTTTCGTTCATTGTTTCTAATCCTGCCTCCACTGACTCTTCTTCCTGGCATTTATAACTGTTACCGCCAATCAAACATCAAGTCAAAAAAAAAATAAAACTCTGTGCGGCTTGTTACGGTGTCAACGGAGAGAGAGAGAGAGCGCTATGCAAATAGGGACGCGAAGGAGGACGATCAACGGCAACGGGCATGAGCACAGACATTAATCTTGGGTCCACCAAAACTGTGTCCAAAAACTCAGTGCCCGTGCCCCGTCTACGTAGCTCGGGCCTAGCTCCTCGGTGCTCGGGCCTGGGTCCATCAAGGTTGAGCTCTGGACTAAGGCCTGGGTCAATTGAGGCCGGGCCTGGAACTCCGATATCTGGGTCAATGAGACCAAGCCTAGGACCCCGGTGCTAGTACTTGGGTCCCTAGCGTTTGAGCCCGGGTCCCCGGCGCTTGCATCCGTGCCCATTGAGGCCAGGCCTATGCCCGAGACCCCGGTGCCTAGGCCCGGGTCCATCAAGGTACGGCCCCGACTCTTGCACACGGGTCCATCGAGATCGAGCCTAGAACCCCAGGGCTAGGGATAAGGTTCTTGGCATCCAGTGTCTCGAGTCCCAAACGTGCATACCCAGGTCCATTGAGGCCAAGCCAAGGTCGATGCAGCAGACCTTCCATAACCTTTCTCCGTACATGTGTTTGGGGTTTCTTGCTTGTGAGACAAGGGATCATGATCATACGAATTCACATAAGAGAATTTATATCGCCGTACCTAGGAAATGAATGTCTGAGGTGGAACCATTTTCCATGTGGATAAAAGGGTAAAAAGAGAGGCGAGAATCACTCTGCAAGAAGTATAATGGAGGGAGAGATTATGCGCTAACAGAAGGCCTTTCCAGGAGTAATTTTTTTTTTTTTTTTTGCTAGAAGGCCTTTCCAAGGGAAGCGCGTTGATACCTCTCGAAATATCTTGCATATTTCAACAAAAAAAAAACAAAGAAACATATTTCTTTTATGTGAGAGAGAGAGAGAGAAGGAAGGGGCCAGGAAGCAGCAACAATGGGGAGGAACATGGTGTATGAAGAGCAAAACCTTCCCTCAGTCCCTTATATGCGTGAATATGCCTTTAGAATTTGGACCCTAGTGACTCTAACGTGACAAATTAAGCCCTCTCTCCTTTTTCAAATCTAGAAGTCTTGTTAGTTTTCTTTTCCTGATACGATACCTTATCATTAGAAACTGTAAGTAGCGTGTTTTCTTTAAATAGGATCTAAGCAGAAAATTGTGGGATATGCAATATGTGCACTTCAGTCTTTAATCATACTTATTTATGCTTTGAGATCTCTTGTGAGACTAAATTAAAAAAATCCATATCGTAAGTGTAAAAAATTAAAAATACACGCTTTTAAGAAATCAAAAGACATTTTGGAGGCATCACATAAGATTAGACAAGTCTTTTCCAACCGATTTTTTTCCATTAGAAGAGCTTTAGGTTTTCCTAAATACTCATTATGCATCAATTGTGTAACAAAGAAAAAAAAAAATTGGCCGTGAAAATCACTTTAATCGAGCCCTAAAATAGCTAACTAGGTTGTAAGTACTTAGCATGACTAAACTCGAAACGGAGCAGAAATTAGTCAAAGAGTTAGGGAGGGAGGGAGGGAGGGAGGTTCGGCATGTTTTCGCGATGAAATCTGGGCCGTTGAAGGGGGCGGCAGGGGCCGGGTCCGAACCTGAGGTTCGGGAGGGGAGCGAGGCTCCAGGCTCGGGTGGTTCCGGAAACGGAAACCAAGACCGTTGAGATCAACGGTTGAGATGACACGCGATCTGCAAAAGTCCCGCAAAGGTCAGGAAGTGACCCCAACCCCCTTCTGCTTACGTGTCTCTGTCTTTTGGCTCAGGCGCGGGACTATATATATACACAAAGATGAAGGAGCATGCCAATCGCTTACTCTACACGCGCACGCACACAGAAGAAGAAGCTCGAGATCAGAAAACGTCGAATCGAGGGGAGGATCTCCGGGGGCACCCTCAAAGCCTCTTCCTCCTGCTCTTCGAATCCTCCTCCTTTGGTCTCCCGCACTTGCTCCCCCTTCTCCACAGCATGCCGAGTCCAACAGCGACTTTGGAAAGGTACAGAATTCAATCACATGAATATGCTCTTCAGATCTCTATGCCGAGAGCGCGATGAAGCAGCCGGTTTCTTTTCTCTTTCGAATCTATCTTTTCTGCCAACTTAATTTCTCCCCAATTTAACATAGGGACGATGAACAGCCACAGCAGCCACAAAGAACGACAGGAAAGTTTCGACTTGACCAAAAGATTTCACGTTATATCTGCATCGTTCAAGCTGCTCATCATCATAACGTATTTCAATTAACTGATATCGCACATCGAGCCCCGCAGCTCTGTAATTTTACATAATTAGCAAAGTCATTTATTTCATAGCGCTAATCAAAGTGACCGGACCCGCACGCCCAAACTTGATATATAGGTGTTTGTACATCGCTTTTTTAGACTCTTGGTTCGAATTGCTTCTCTGGACGAGCATGTCTCTGGTGATGTGGCTAGTCGTCAATATGTGCTTGCTAATGTTTGCTTTGGCTTCGCCTCGTCTACTCATGCAAGGTTTTGACCATTTTCGAAAGATTGTCTGGGTGTTCGAGGATGTTTGTCTTCCCAAATTTAGTTTGATTTTTGAAGCTCCTGCAATCATTCTGTATTTGTTATGAACTTTGTTGTGTGTCATTTGTACTAAGTACTGTTGATTTTGGGATAAGAGAAGGTTATCATGTACATGTTCTGAAGTTGGTTAACCTTACCCTAATGTCATGTCAAGTACACGATTATTTTAGTATCATTTTATTCTTTATCTTAGCCTAATTGGTTTTTTTTTCTAGAGGTAACAAAATGGGCCCACTAACCCATTTTTCCATTCATATTTGCTGGGTTTAAAATTAATCACTTTAATTTTATGAATTGATTAAAATGAGTTGTAACAAACAAAGACCAACTAAAACTTGAACGAAATGGATTTGACTCATATTATATTCAAGTTAAGGTTTAGATATATTACTATTCTACTTGTTACTTTTCTTTTCTTCATTTTTCTCCTTCCGAGGAACATCTAAAAAGCTAAATAGAGATTAATTTTAATAATTTATTTTGGTAGACCCATAATTCTTTTTGGGTCACTCATCACAAATGACACCGATAATGAAACTTTGATATTTCTTTGTGTAGAGAAAATAGAAATCAAATTTAAGAAAATCGTGCAAAAATGTCGTGCAAAAGATTTCTGGCAACACAGTCATCGAGTATGAATGGACCACCTTGAAAGATTAATCAAGTTTAAATCATCGCTAAATCAGTTTTTAATAAATAACTATTAAAGTTAAAAAAAGTAAAAAAAAAATGGAAAGATTAATTCGTACAATAAAAAATTTTCGTTTTTTCCGTTTGAATTCAACCCAAGACACACTTATGCATGCAGTTTATAAAGTCATGGGCGATAAATGGTCTTATGATGTTGGCACATACAACATGTACACTTCGCTAGACGGATCGTGGAGTCTTAGCCTATTTCCAAAGCCAATCTCTAAAACGATCAAATGGTACCAAATTTTGTTGCTCTGCCATAGGCTTAAAGGGAATGACTGAAATTTTGTTGCCTGCCTTGGATGGCGAGGTTGACGAAATTCTAGCATTGTTTCCAACCAACTGTTGATTTAACTTTTCGAGGGGATTTGACCGTCCAAGCCTAATTTTTCGACGACGGGGATGAACTTTTACAAAAGTCAAGAACCCGTCCGCGAGATACCACCAAGTGTGCCTCTTCCCCCTTATTATTCACAAAGCTCAAAAACAATCCCAGAGCTCATTCGGCCTCCTCCATTTCCAAAACATGGTCCACCATCCAATGACACCTGAAAGGTACCACCTTACACATTCGTTTGAACATGTTCTAAGAGCCATGCTTAGAGCGTGGATTAGTAGCTAGTTTTATTTTTCCTTTATAATATATTCTTCCAATTAATTTCTTCCTAATTTGTTACAGGGAGAACAGGCAACCACATCAACGTCAGCAACAAGAGAGTTTTAACTCAATCAAGAGATTCCACATTATATTCATATCGTTCAAGCTACTCGTAATCAAGCATTTCAATTCACAGCATACGAGGCATTGAGCCACCCATTTTCACTGCTTTTCATCATCTGCGAAGTCATTTATATCGTAGCACTAATTTAAGTGATCGGACCCTCAAGCCCGAACGTGATATAGCAATTCTTGTATCTTGTTTTTGCGACTCTGGCTTACGAGTTGCTTTTATAGACGAGCCTGTCTCTAGTTATGTTGCTTGTCGGCAACATGTGCTTGCTAGTGCTTGCTTTAGCATGTCTTCTTGCGCGAGATTCTAACCGTTTTCAAGAAATTTTTCAGCTAATCAACGATGTGCCAACTGATGTTTGAAATTCCAGCAATTTACTTGTATTTGGGTATCAATTTTGTTACATGTTGTTTGTAATAAATCCTGTGATTTTCATAATCTATTTTTGTAAATCCATGATTATTTTCGAGTCAAAAAGTCACCCCCATGGTCCCTTGAAGGCTCCAGCCATTAAAAGGTTATTGTCAAAACTCACAGCCAATGACTCTTGCCTAAAGAGTCGTCTGGGGTTGGGTAACAACGAACAAATGCAATTGACATAGGAGTCCTAAAACAATACTTCATCACCTCCTGGTCCGGTAAATTTCACATCTGCCTAGCGATTGCATAGCCAGTCTTTGACCCTCACCTCAGTATAGCAATAGGCCTTAACTCTAAAGATAGCAATTCCAAACTAAGCCAGCCAAGCAATTCTCAATCCATTAGATAAAAACTAATCATTTTCTCACCCCCTAAAGTAAGTAAAAAAATCAAATTAATATCACATCAGGTATCCAACCATGGATAGTGAATCAGAGCCGGGATTCCATTAGGTCATAGCCAACTCCTACCAACTCCTACCAAGGCCTCCTTTCTTATAATCACTAGCAAAAAGAAGGGAAAAAAACAGAAAAGAAGAAGCTGCTGTACAATTTACCTTGGAACAATATACCAACACCATCTAAGAACGCTACCCTGACACAATACAAGACCAACATAAACTTATCCCTCTCGTTGTACTCTCAGCTAAAACTGGGTTTTTACTATTGAAAGGTGCGAAGTCATCTCCACATCTGGCAAATTAAACTTATACAATACGAGACTCACTCTCTCTATCGACAAATACCGAAAAACACGTATATTAATACCACATCCAGCAACGACTACCTAGTCTTATAGGCTTTGGCCAACTTCTCCTTCTTTCTTCACAGCCTTGGGGACTTTGTTTTTCCACTCTCCCCAGTTTCCTCTTTGACCTTCTTTTTGTTCTCCTTCCAAGCAGCCTTCTTGTCAACAGAAGCCTGCACCTCGGTTTCGGAAGCCGGCTCATTTTCTTACAATCTTCATCTACATCTATATCAGACTTGGGCTCGCTACCGCAAGCTTTAGTATTATCACCAAGATCAGTCGCCTTTTCTATAGCATTAGCATCCTCCTTCGTGAGAGCCTTATGTAACCAGGTAATAGTCTTGTAATACATGTCTCCACCGTCCTTCCCACTTGTTATCCGAATCGCATCTCTCCCACACTCTCCACCAAATCTAGAGTCTTCAGTATATATGACTGAAAGAAAACGTAATTGTCACCACATCCAATGAAGAATGTAAATTTAGATTGCTACTCCCTGTAGACTGCAATATAATCTCTTTGTAAAACAAACTACAAATGCACAAAGCATTTTCTCGGCATCATAAGTACATGCATCAGGTTTCCATAAGAAAAAGTCTCCCAAGAGAAGTAAAAACTGGGAGCACCAAGAAGCAGATGCACTACGAACATCTGGTTGGCACAAGTGGCTTCCACTTTGATCTAGTATTTCCTAGGTGCCTAGCAAATTTGGTCCCAGGGGTATTTAATATTTTGTATGACAAGAAAACATCACAGTTCAAAGTTCCCTATATAGCCTGTTGAAAATTCATACACAGTAATACAGTTAGATCCCACATCAAAATCTTTTCAAGATGCTATACTGATAACCATTTACTACCTAAAATTCATGGAGTAGCATTGACAGAAGCAAGGAGCTTGTTAAACCCACTATTTCTTTGATGCCAAAACAAAGGTTAAAGGCGTATGGAGACAGAAAATTTGTTATTAAAGTACTGTTTATTGATGTTTTGTCCTAACAGTTATCAGTCTCACCGTGGACTATTCTCGATGTTAATGCTGGTCCTGGTTCAGACAAGTATAATAGTTCCATATGTATGGAGTTTGCGTGAATATAGCATCAGACACCAACTGCTATCTATAAAGACCATAGAAAGCTAAGAGTTATAGTTCATGGTGAAAAACAGATTGGATGGAGTATCAAAAGGAGTAAATGCATAGTGCTAATCAGTCAAGACAATAGTGAGTTGCACGACATGAGCTGAGCCAAGGGAACAAATCCGGATAAGTAGTCGCTTGAGAACTTCCAGTAGGTGAGATGCAGAATTCAGTGCAAGTCAATCATCACAGCTCTCCTCCGGTTTATGTTTGTGGGTCTAAGTGACAGCACAGTTTGTCGTCCAAATAAAGGTAGATATATGGCTGGAATGCTCCAAGGCTTAAAAGTAAGACCTCCATCCTTAGTTTTTCATGATATTAACTTCAGAGTCAACAAAAAAAAAAAAAACTCGACTAATATTAAGACCATTTGTTAACAGAAGAACAACTCGACTTCGATAACTAGATGACATAGGCTTTGATCCAGAAGAATTAAAGGTTCTCGGTTCTGTGGCAAAAAGCATTAAGAGAGCCCACAACATCGGAGGAGAGCGAGATGAAAGGAAGAACAGAAATTGGACAGGCAGATATAGCCACGAATCTTTTTTTTGGCACAAAGCAGGCCTGAGATCTCAGATTTGTAACTCCTTTACATTAATGAGGCTGTGTCCATGGCCTTATCCCACGATGGAAGAAAATCATATAATAACAAATATAAGAAAAGAAAAGCAAAACCTACCATGAAACTACATGCACGAGACACCACTACAGAATCAATATTCTAGTCTTGAAGTAAAATCACATTGCAAACTAAGAATAGCTCCTTTCGGCCGGATACTTAAGAAAAAAGAACTGACAGTAGCTCCTAACATAAGATAAAACAAGTAACTATCAAACGATACAAGCCAACATTCTCAACAATCCCGCAGTGACTGCAATCACAACAAACAGAACCTGTGCATCAATCGTCAATTCCAGAAAGAATAAACATCACAAACTTGTAGCAAAATGCATTATTGCACTTTTGAACACCCATGAAGGGGCCTTTACAAACAACTAAGAACTATCACACTTACTTGAACACCAGCGCTGGAGTCGTGTAGACTTTATTTGCCAATTCTTGCCCATCAGATTTTGTTGCATGATAGACATTTGCCTAGAAAAGTCAGAGTGACAAAAGGGTCAAGAGAATATGCAGTAGTAGCCAAAAAATATGAACCGATCACAAGTAAAATTGCGAAATTATAACAATGATGTGGAGAAGTTCCAACTACAATCAATCAGTGGAAAAAGAAAGTGGCGAGTACTGCTGACTGCAGATGACACCATACTTCTTTACCAGTGGAAATGCAACCACTTATATCATGGGGTAAGAATAGCATTGGTGCCAAAGCTCTCGTGTCACGGAGGCCACTTTAGTGCCAAAACTTCTATTTGGATCACTTTAGTGCCAAAAATTTTGAAAAACGATCTTTTAAGTGCCAACTCCGATCTGATTGGTCAGAAATCTAACGTGGCAATTTTTTATTAGTATTTGAAGCCGACGTGGCTCGCCGGAGATACAGTGAGCACGTACAGTCAGCATTTTTTATTTTAAATAATTTTTTCTTTTTATTTCTTTTCTTTCTTTTTTCCTTCTTTCTTTTTTTTTTCTTTCTTCTCCCTTTGGTCACCGCCGGTGACCGGAGGCCGGCCACCAACCGCCTGGCCTCGCCCGACGAGGCCGCCGCCGCCCGCCTTGGTGTGAGGCCCGGCTGACCACTGGCGACGGCGGGCAAGCCCGGGCGAGGTCGGGCGCCGGGGGCTGGGCGACGGCCGCCCTCCCGCGGGATCTTGCGAGGGAGCCCTCGCCGAGGCTCGCCCTCGCCCATGCGAGGCGAGGCTGACCTCGCCGGGGCTTGCCCGCCGCCGCCTGTGCGAGGGTCACGGGGCCGCCTGTGGCGAAGCAGCGCGGCGGCCTCGTCCGGCGAGGCCAAAGTGTCGGTGGTTAGCCTCCGGTCACTGGTGGTGACCAAAGGGAGAAGAAATAAAAGAAAAAAAGAAAAGAAAAAATTCAGAAAAGTATTTAAAAATCGAAATATATACGTGGAAATGCCACGTAGACTAATTTTTTTAAAAAAAATCCAACTAAGATTAAAAATTTAATTATAAATGTCACGTATTAATTTGGCCGGAATTTCTAGCCGTTGGCACCAAAGTGATCATTTTTCCTCCGATTTGGCACTAAAGTGATCCAAATGGAAGTTTTGGTACCAAAGTGGCCTCCGTACACAAGTTTTGGCACCAATGTTGTTCTTCCCCCCTTGTATCATCAAATACTTGACGATTGAGCATCTTGAAGAGAACCATCCGAGTCCTCTGATCAATGGCCAGCACAACCACATAAACAATTCCACAAGAACACGTCAGAGATGTTTCCATAGCTTCAGTAATAAATAGGAGTAGGAGTGGGGCACTGTAATTTAGAAGTGGATCAATGCATGAATCAATGCATGCACCCATCAAAGAGTTTACTCAGCTATGATTAGGTCAAAAGGAAATTTGATTTAGTAAAGAGACAGATTAAGCTTGCAAGAGTTCATTCAACTTTAAAACTTTTGATGATTAACTAAAAATAACTATAGTTCATTTTCCTATATCCGTGGAGCACAATAAATTCTGAAAATTAACTCCACTCATGCTTCATGCCTGGTACAGAAGATTTGACCCTGATATAGAGGTGCAAAGCAAGAGGAGGGAGGCCAACGAAGAAATTGACAAAAATTCTAATATCATTAAAAACAGACACATATTTACAGAGGACATAACGTCTCGAGATGATCCAAGCAAAGCCAAACATGTTGTAATCATCAAAGAAAATCTCCAATCACCACCAACACCAGAAAGAAGACATCAAATTTCACTTTTTAGGCAAGCAAGGGGCTTAGCAACATACAAGAATCAAGCATGCCCCTGGATTACGAACTACACACAGGCATTGCGAATTGGTTAAACGAGATAGATGAAAAGGATAGTCAAGCAACAAGAGAAAGAGAATTTCAGGACCTCCAAGGGGGAAGCGCGGATATCAGTGGGAGAGTTTCTGGCTCCCATTGGACAGGCGTTGAGGAGTAGACGACCGGGCACGCGTGCGAAGCCCTCCGTGAGCATTCGGACGTCGCGAATTGGGAGCGAAGGGGCTCCTCCGTCCGCCTGCTCCTCCCGCCGTCTTTCAAGTCCAAACCATTCTTACGCGCTCTCGATTTCTGAATCCGACGACCGTACCACCTCCTCCTCCGCCTCCTCTTCTCCTTCTTCAATTCCTCCATTCGCTATTCCTAATCCTACTTCCACCGACTCTTCCTCCTGCCTGGACGCCTCGTACAGCCGAACATCAAGTTCCATCCCTGCGAGGCTGGCTGGTTCTACACAGAGAGAGATGCCTGAATAAGGGACGCGAAGGGGGACGATCGACGGCAACGGCACTCGAGAGGCGGAGCTTTTGCGGCGGAAGCGACGAGCTCAGCTGGACTCAAGCCCACGGAAGCGGCTGAGCGACACGAAAGGGGCGGAGATTGGTCAATGATGGAGAGCCGCAAGTGTTGGGTGCCGTTAGTTACAGTTTTAGGCTAGTATACTCATAACTCATAAGAGCACGTTATGAATCACAAATTTGAAAGAATCAATCCTATAATAATTGTTAATAATTTTTTTTTATTTTTATAATCCAAAATAAGCTGTCAATTTCATAATAGATTAGAACAGTCACATAAACATTTCTCGTGCCATTATACCAACTACGGCAAAAATATTGGGCCAAATATAAATTGTTATTGCTAAATAAAAGTTTTGACCCGAAAAAAAATCACTAGATAAAGCTCAAACTCGACCATTATCATTGTCGGGATCTTAAAATAAACGTGCACATTCCATGGTAAGAAGGTAAGGTTCACCAAATACAGCATATGTAATATAGTAACATTCTCTCTTCTCTGAATCAGAAGGATTTATTACAACATGACATGCAACAAGATTGATACAATAAACAAACACAATATAATTCCGTGCGCTTCAAGAATCAAACTAAACTTGAAAATTGGCACATCGTCGGACGATTGAATAGTCTCCTCTAGCCAGCCGAAAACTCGCTCGAGCACACCGACGATCCCAAAGCAAACACTAGCAAGCACATATTTACAATCAGCCACGTTACTAGAGACGTCAAGTCCACTTTGACTAGGTTAACAAATAAATAATTGCAGAGCAGATGACCCCATATATACTGCAACGAAGAGCCTGTTCCACTTACTCCTTCACAGAACTCAAAAACAATCACAGAGTTCAAAGAGCTTCAACTTCTGTTGAACATGGCTGATCATCTAGAGACACCTGAAAGGTACTCAATTCATTTGAATGAATATATTCTCAAGAACTCAGCTTAGAGTGCGAGTTTAAGTAGTTTTTCCTTTTTTTGTTTCTTTTGAATCTATTTTTCTTTCTGTTAATGTAACCTTGATTCGATACAGGGACGACGAGCAATCACAACAACAACAACAAAAAGAAAGTTTTGATTCAACCAAGAGATTTCATATTGCATTCACTTTGTTCAAACTACTCGTCATCATGCATTTTAATTCGCAGCATACCAAGCTACTGAGCGACGCGATTTTGCAGCTTTACATCATTTGTGAAGTCATTTATCTCATAGGACTTATCAAAGTGACTGGCCCTGTGAGCCCGAACCCGATATATCGGTGCTTGTACATCGTTTCGGGATTCTTGGTCCTGAGTTACTTCTCTGGACGAGCCTGTGTTTGTCCATGTGGCTCATCGTCAATATGTGCTTGCTAATGTTTGCTTTGGCATGCCTGCTCTTAGGAGGTCCCGACCGTTTTGAGAGATTGCTCAGCTATTTGATGATGCGCCATTTTCTGAAGTTCAGTTGGATTCTTAAAGCTCCTACAATCATACTGTATTTGGGTATCAATCTTGTTGCATATCATTTGTAATAGATACTTCTAATATATTTTTGTAGACCCATGAATATTTTTGGGTCAATCGTCATAGGTTATATAGATAATTATGAAGCTTTGATATTTCCATGTATAAAAATGGAACAAAACTCAATTCAAGAAAATCGTGGAAAAGTATTAGACAAAAAATTTCTGACAGCACATGGTCATCTAGCATTAATGGACACCTTGAAAGATTGATTATAGCTTAAATCATCTCTAAACCAGTTTTTAGTGAATAACTATTAAAATTACAAAAGTAAAACAGAAAAAATGGAAAGAATTCACGGGCCACTTCAAATCTTGATGGATCCAAATATTTTCAAATTTTTAAGTATTTGCAGATACTTTATATATACAAGAGTAGAAGTTTATATCATATATATTTTTCTAGACATAGTCTCTTTTGCTAAATTAGATCGAATTTGTGGCACCAAGAGAAAAAACAGGAGATTTGTTCTAGTAGCTTAGTTCGTTAAATTGTTTTGGTGATTTCTTATTTGCTAAATTTTTTCATGTTTAATTTGTTATAAATTAGTTAGTTTTTTTTGTATGCTATTTTCCATAGTCAAGGAGAAAAATTGCCAAGAATTGGAGGTTGAGTTAAGTTGGATATGAGTTTTGTCTGGTTTGAATCGGGCATAGGTTGCTAAAGTTGTTTTTACATAAAATGGGTCAACCAAGGTCGGACCCGTTTACTGACCCAACCCAACTCACCCTTTTAATAGGTATGGCACCTAATAAGTGTATTGGTTTTCCTCATGTACTACATTGCATGGATTTATGACTATTATGACTATAGTTGCAATAACAACCAAATTCATATTAGTTATACATAGTCACCTGAGGCCTGCTACATTCTCTCAGGGATCATTTTTCAATCGTAACATGCCATAAACAATTTTTAAATCGTTACATGTCGTAAACAAACACTTGAAAAATTCCCCAAGCACGTGAGATTTATCGCTTCAAGATGCTTAGGTACCATGTCAATACTCATCTAGGCATTGGTGATTGTCTTTTGAGAGCATTTCTTAACATGTTTTTTTTACCTTTTGGAGGGGCGGTTTACGATTCGAAACACCTTGTACCACACCATTCAACAGAAAGCCACACTCAGTCCCTTGAAGGCTCCAACTGTTAAAAGGGTTATTATCAGAACTCACAGCCAATGGCCCCGCCTAAACAGTCGTCAGGGTTGGGTAACGCGAAAAAACAAAGGAATGCGATTGCTATGGGAGTCCCAAAACAATGCTTCATCAACTCCTGATTTGGCAAATTTCTACCTTCAATCTCATGACAACAATTCCAAATTAAGCCAGCCAAGCATTCTCAATCCAACAAATAGAAACTATTCATTTTCTCACCCTAGAAAGTAAGTGAAAAAATAAAATAAAATCACGGAAGATATCTAACTGTCGATAGTGGACCACAACTGGGACTCGATTAGGTCATAGCCAACTCCTACCATGACCTCCTTCCTCATAATAACGAGAGAAAAACAACAGAAGCTGCTATAAAATTTCCTAAAAGCATATGCCGACATAATCTAACAACAATACCCAGACACGATACAAGACAGCATAGACTCATCCCTCTCGCTTTGCTCTCAGCTAAAACTGCGCTTACTGCTGAAATGGGCAGAGTCATCTCCACATCTGGTATCATATCCAATAACTCTCTCTCTCTCTCTCTCTCTCTTCTCAGCTAAAACTGAGCTACTGCTGAAATGGGCAAAGTCATCTCCACATAGTTATTAACCGAGGCAACAGCATAAATGACAGCAAACCTGCAACATCACCTCATCCAATGAAGAATGAGACTTTAGATTGCTAGTCCGTGTAGACTGCATTATACAATCTCTCCACAAAACAAACCACAAATGCTTAAAGCATTTTCTCGGCATCATAAATGCATGCATCAAGTTTCTATAAGAAAAGTCTCACAAGAGAAGTAAAAATAATCAAAGTATTAAATGAAATAGCCCAGAACATGAACTTTACACAGTTGTCCAAGTAACCTGTATAAAAACGGAATCCGCAATTTCATCTTCTGGCAACAACACATGAATCAACAATAAAATCAAAGAGCTCCCGGATTGTCATTACGCCAACACCAAGTTTCTTGAAGAAGTCCCGTATATTAGTGACTCATTAACCCGTGCTTACTTATGGAGGAAATAAAAATGCCCTTACAAACAAGAAAACTATTCATTCAGTAGGATAAATCTTACAGAAACATGAAGGCAGTCTTCTCGCAGGGAATCAAGAGCATGAGGATGATCAAGATCAACAGCATGAGAGACATCAATAATATAAAGGTGCTCCTGCCAAACAGATGGGAAATACAGTCAGTTTTCCGCACCTTCCGTGATATTTAAGTTTCACCAATGCATCAAAACAGTCAGCAATGAAGAGAAATGTATTCTCACCTCAAGATAAAGTATGTTATATTCACTAGATCTCCATGCACAAGTTTGCAATTCTCATATAGTGTTCTCATAGCAATAATCAGCTGACAAAAAGTAAACTTATGTCAGTTATAGTTAACAGGCCTCCAGCAAAATATGACATAAATTCCTTTGGATGAAGCCTCGAAGTAGAAGTAAAGACCTAGTTTTTTGGAAGTGATAGGGTCATTAATCATAAATCCCAATAAGCAAAAGACGCCAAATACCCTCATCCACATCCACCCAACCCCCTTTTTCTTCTCAAAAGAACAAAAAAGCAGATAAAGTATAAGAAAAGGAAACCATGCAATCTCTCTGGCAGAACATCAAATGGCAACTCTCACTTGCTCACAGTGCATCTACTTCATATCAACCATCACAGTTCACAGTGAGATGACCCATAGTTACCAAATCACTGTATAGCACAACCTTAATGTTGACAAACCTCCCGATAACCTTCGGGCAACTTGTCCAAAGACGACGCAGCATCCTTAAGATGAGGTGCAGCCCAACCTGCCTTGCCTACAAAAAAGGAAATTAAACGAAAAGTATCACAAGTAACTCCTGTAACTTTAATAAAGCTGAAAGCCAAAATGAAAAGAGGAAAATTATAATGTAACTAGAAAAGACTGAAGATCCATTGACTAGAACAAAGTCATCCACCATATGTTCATGACCATCCTGAAACTATCATTAGTAGTCAGTAGAAGGCTTATAAGCACGAATAAATTGGGTACGCATGAAATTATCCAGTTTTGCTTTTCTTTTTGTGAAAAGTTTACTCTCTGTGTCATTTGGTGTCACGCCTGCACCCCATTGGAACGCAACATCCCGTCATGGTCGATTATGGTGCAACGCTCCCAGGAAGCGTCGCCGACCCACGCCCATACAGAGATCAAACACATGCGGAAGCAACGTATATAATAAAAAAATATATATACACCCGTACAATGACACACATGAGACCCAGGTAGAAATAACCAGTAATTAAACAACTCTGGAAAATATATACATTGACATTGCCATAAAAAAAAAACCTTTTTACAAAGTACTATTTACAAGCCAAACAAAACAGACGAACACAGGAGGTCACACAGTCATTTGCCACTGGTCAAAAAGGGTCGAGTGGCTGGGGTAAGTGGGTCATCTACAGGGAAGGCTACAGACAAAAAGATACGTGCTTCCCTATGGCTAGGACCTAGAACCTAGGCTAAGGCTCCCAGTCTGGATCCGACGACTCGGTGGGATCCTCTGATAACTCCTCTGATGCGTCCTCGCTAGACCTCGACTCGTCCGACTCCATGGCTTGAGCTCGCTCGTCCTCGGAGTCCATCTCCAACTCAGGGTCTAGGTACCAACCTAAATCCTCCTCCTCACCAATCTCCACGTCTTCACCTACCTCAGCTACTTCTCCGTGATCTTCTGCGTCCTGCTCCATGGGCTCGAGTTCGCCATTCTGGTCCTCCTCCATCGGCTCAGGGTCCTCTGCCATCACATTGGGCTCCTCATGCACCTCCTCCTCCTGCATCATCCCCTCGGGTGCGACCTCAGGATCTATCACCTCACCAGCAGCTATAATTGGTTGCATCAGCCCAGTATTATCTATCGGGATATCGAAGGTCCTGAGGGGCTCTCCCTCATTTCCAGCGGCATCCCTGTGGCACCATGCCACGTACTCCTGCTTCTGATAATATTCCGCACCTATATTCACAACGACTTCAGATCGATGCCTCACAAAAGCCTCCCCGTTTCCTGAAGGGTAGGTAGTAGTATATGATCGGATCTGTAGGGGATCCCAAAAAGGCGGTAGTCTCCGCATCCTCACGGCCGGGGTCTGAAAATGTTTCGGTTTACACAACCGTGAGGGGCGAATCTCAGTGAGTTCAACCCCTAAACCTAGACTAGGCTAACATGCAATCTCCTGACCGGAACATAAATATTTAAAATCACAAATCAATACTAACCAAATCATTCTTAGACCCTGCAGGTTAGACAGATCAATATGTAGTATTCACGGTACATACGTGACATTCATATTCACATAAATGTCAATCACATTCTTATGCCTTCGATTTCCACAGTCTCGCATGCCAGTCTATGTATGTTCATGTATGCAAATGTCGTGGACTTGACACATGCAATTCCCGGCCCACTGGCCCACACCGGCACACTGGCACACTGCCCAATTTATTATTATTACGACTCGAGTCCTCAATTTTTCACGGCCCGGTGCGTCTAGCCTGCTTCAAAGTGCATGAGGCGCAGCAACCGATCTCGCCCAGTGTCTCTAGCCTGCTTCAAAGTGCATGAGGCGCAACACTGTTCTCCCTGCGAACCAGAGCCTGCTTCAAAGTGCATGAGGATGGTCGCCTTCCGGACATACCGGGCATCGTCCTGCTTCAAAGTGCATGAGGACGGTATCGACCCGAAGGTCACGACCCGTAGGTCCTTAGGTGATCACACAATTCATTATTATCTGGACCCAGGGTATAACGCTTCGGGGTAATTTAGGTGATCACACCCTCATGGCAGACACGCATTCTCGCACAATTCCATCACATGCCACACTCTAGGCATACGTAATGCGTGTCCATGTTATGCAATGCAATGCACCATGAGTACCAATAAAATTCAATCACAATCAATCACAATTCTGAACAATCGGTCATCTCAATTACACCCTATAATTTTCCAATGGACATCTAAATTGTTGATTAACCCAATTTTCTTCCTAATAAATCCTCAATGAATTATCACAATTTTCCAATAATGATTTCCACGGTCAATCCTCAACCCAGTCTAATTTACGCAACCGATACTATCTAAGCAGTCTAAAATGCACCGATAATACCTAAACCCGGTCTAGAAAATGCACGATTAGTCCTAATCCGGGTTTAGGAATTTTACTCACCCTAATCGAGGGTCGCAGCGGCGAGGAATGGCGGCCGATCGATGAGCGGTGCAATGGTAGTGAAATTCCCGGGCGGCAACGTCTGTGATGAAACGTTACTTTAAAATGCGGATGAACGGTACTTTCCCGTGCGGATGAAGCGATACTTTTCCGTGCGGATGAACGGTAATCCGTACGGACTGTGGTACAGGCCGGGCAGCGCGGCGAGGTGCCGATCGTGGCGAACATCCGCCTTGGCGTGAACAGTGTTTCGTACGGGTGAACCGGTAACTTCCGTACGGACACTGTATGCGGACGGGTTCGCCCGGCGTATGAGGGATGCTGGTGGCGGGTGTCGGCAGTTCGGCGATGTTGGACTCGTGACTCCGGCGACAACTGTTTATAAACCGGAAAATGTGAAAAACAGTAAAAACAGAGAAAAACAGTGCTGTTTTGGACCAAAACCTGGGCTGTTGAGGCTGCACAGAGGTGAAATAGGATGCTGGTGGTGGTGGCTTGACGGGGAAAGCTCAAGGCGGACTTGTCCGGTGTGAGCAAAGACCGAATTTAACAAAAAACGCCCAAAACCAGCAGAAACGGAAGAGAAAATGGAAAAAAAAAATTTGAGGAGCTGGTCTGCTGCGTGAGAGTGAGAGAGGAGAGAGAGAGAGAGTTTATCTTGGTCAAAGTTGTAGACTAGGGGCCAAGTGTCAAAATCTCACAAAATTTCCCTTTTACCCCTCATCCAAGGGCCCACAATTGATCTAATCCAATAATTTAGGGGCAAAATGGTCATTTGCCCCTAACCAAGGGCTGACCAGACCTGGTTTAGCCCTAACTAACCTTGGTTAATCCCAAAATTTAATCCAAATTTCGGAATTAATTAAAAATGGCCTAGGGGCATTTTCGTAATTTTCCGGTCCCGGACCGAAATTCCAATTTTCGCACATACGCGTTCCATACGTGCGTGGCCAACATAATATGGCGTCGGATTCGCGAAATGAAATTTCTAAGCCCTCGGAAATCGTCTGCGAAATCCAGGGAATAAAATAATATTATTTTCCAATTTTTGTCGAAATTCAACTTTTTGGCCAAAACCGCTCTAAATGCGTGTGGCCACCCCAAAATGAACTTGGCCGCGAAAAATAACCTCGATCGGCGTCCGAATCGGGTCTCGGTGTCCACAGGGGCAAAACCGTCTTTTTCTCAATTTCTGTCGGATTTCCAGTTTTCAACCGCAATAGTCCCAAACATGAATGGCCACTCTAAATTGACGTCCGTCTTGCAAAATAGTCGTAATTACCCTTGATATTTTGATACCGAAGTTCGTGCCCAATATCGCGATCACAATAGCTCGTTTTGCAGTTTTAGGGTCTCTCGCTAACAGGCGGCTGTTTAGGTATTACGCGTATCGACCTAAGACTGTCCGAGTCATGATGGCCTCAATTTCGAACAACGAGAGGAATTATCACTAGTACCGGGGTCACGATCGTTTGGATTAAAATCGGGGTTATTTATCAGGCGTACTTTCAGATGTGCGAAATCACTCGCGATCCGATCATACGTCGCTGAAAATATCGACCCGTCATTTTTCCTAAGATCGGCCTATATTGGTTCAAAATATTTCCTCGACGTTCGTTGAAATCGGCGCTCAATCGCCGGTCGAGTTCTCGGTCCACGTACCCGATCCTATTTAGCCTTTCCTTTTTGGTTAGTATCCGTGAGTGATCAATTAAAGGCGAGACTTACTAAAATTACGAGAATTCACATACACTTTATTGGATTCGATAGCGGGTCAAAAATTTCGGCTGTTACAATTCTTCCCCCCTTACAAAAAATTTCGTCCTCGAAATTTGTGCTTCACTCCTGATCCTCGAACATCTGGGGGTGTTGACGTCGCATGGCCTCTTCGCTTTCCCAAGTAGCGCCTTCTGTCCCGTGGTGCTCCCAAACTACCTTAACCATCGGGATTGTCTTATTTCGAAGTACTCGATCCTTCCGATCTTCAATTCTATTCGGTCTCTCCACGCGTCGACACCGTCATCGTCCACATCTATTTCCTCGTATCTTAGAACGTGTGTCGGGTCTGGTTCATACTTCCTTAACATCGACACGTGGAAGACATTATGTACTTGAGACAGATTAGGTGGCAAAGCAAGTCGATAAGCCATATCTCCAATCTTTTCCAAAATTTCAAATGGCCCGACATATCGAGGACTCAGTTTTCCCTTCTTGCCGAATCTAGATAATCCCTTCATTGGCGACACCCTGAGAAATACGTGATCTCCAACTTGAAACTCCAAAGGTCGTCGTCTTCGATCGGCATAACTTTTCTGACGACTCTGCGCCGTTCAGAGTCTGTCTCGAATGACCTCAACTGCTTCAACGGTTTGCTGTATCAACTCTGGACCTGTAATACTCCGCTCTCCTACTTCATCCCAACACATAAGGTCCCTTGACGCTCTACCATATAAAGCTTCAAGCGGTGCCATCCGAATGCTCTCTGGCGATAGTCATTGTTATAAGCAAATTCCACCAGGTGTAATTGTTCCTCCCATTTGCCTTGAAATCTATCACACAAGCTCTCAAAGATGTAACAGCCCGAAATTTTGACCCGTTATCGAATCCAATAAAGTGTATGTGAATTCTCGTGTAATTTTAGTAAGTCTCGCCCGGAATTGATCACTCACGGGATACTAACCAAAAAGGAAAGGCTAAATAGGATCAGGGTACGTGGACCGAGAACTCGCCCGCGATTGAGCGCCGATTTCAACGAACGTCGAGGAAATATTTTGAACCAATATAGGCCGATCTTAGGAAAAATGACGGGTCGATATTTTCAGCGACGTATGATCGGATCGCGAGTGATTTCGCACATCTGAAAGTACGCCTGATAAATAACCCCGATTTTAATCCAAACGATCGTGACCCCGGTACTAGTGATAATTCCTCTCGTTGTTCGAAATTGAGGCCATCATGACTCGGACAGTCTTAGGTCGATACGCGTAATACCTAAACAGCCGCCTGTTAGCGAGAGACCCTAAAACTGCAAAACGAGCTATTGTGATCGCGATATTGGGCACGAACTTCGGTATCAAAATATCAAGGGTAATTACGACTATTTTGCAAGACGGACGTCAATTTAGAGTGGCCATTCATGTTTGGGACTATTGCGGTTGAAAACTGAAAATCCGACAGAAATTGAGAAAAAGACGGTTTTGCCCCTGTGGACACCGAGACCCGATTCGGACGCCGATCGAGGTTATTTTTCGCGGCCAAGTTCATTTTGGGGTGGCCACACGCATTTAGAGCGGTTTTGGCCAAAAAGTTGAATTTCGACAAAAATTGGAAAATAATATTATTTTATTCCCTGGATTTCGCAGACGATTTCCGAGGGCTTAGAAATTTCATTTCGCGAATCCGACGCCATATTATGTTGGCCACGCACGTATGGAACGCGTATGTGCGAAAATTGGAATTTCGGTCCGGGACTCGAAAAATTACGAAAATGCCCCTAGGCCATTTTTAATTAATTCCGAAATTTGGATTAAATTTTGGGATTAACCAAGGTTAGTTAAGGCTAACTCAGGTCTGGTCAGCCCTTGGTTAGGGGCAAATGACCAAAATGCCCTTAGATTTTTGGATAAGATTGATTATTAACCCTTAGATTAAGGGTAAAATTGTCCAAAAGCCAAGATGTTGACACTTGGCACCCCTTAATTATTTACTTTGACTATGTTGACTGCTCATTCTCTCTCTTCCCTCAGTCTCCACGATCAAGCAGCTGCAGCAAATTTTTTCTT
Organism: Syzygium grande; assembly: GCA_024733475.1. Taxonomy (NCBI): domain Eukaryota; kingdom Viridiplantae; phylum Streptophyta; class Magnoliopsida; order Myrtales; family Myrtaceae; genus Syzygium; species Syzygium grande. Next base: position 31,662,593 of record JAMXDD010000001.1, read on the forward strand.
CCCATTTTCCCCATTTTTCTCTCCCGTTTCTGCACTGTTTTTGTGCGTTTATTCCCGTTACGTTTCACGCCGGGGAAAGATTACCGGGAGGTGCCGGACGTCCTCGACCACCATCATCCGCACCACCCTCAGCCCTCTTTGCGCCCCTAAACAGCCACCACAACAGCCATTTCCAGCTTGTACAGAAAATTCAAGCTGGTCCCTTTTCATGGGAGCTTCGTGGGAACCTTGTGGCCTCAATAGCCTGTGTCAACCCCTTAGTTCCCGCCTCAAGCGGTTCCGTTTTTCCTCCCCTTTTTCCCCTTTTTTCTACATTTTCTTTGTTTCCTTATTTTTAGTCCGTGAATAGTGACGCCGGAGCTTCGCCGGACCTCCGATCGCCGAACTGGGTCGACACCGGGCCACCAACATCCTCATACGTCGCCGGCGCACCCTGTCCGTACAGTGTCCGTACGGAAGTTACTATTCACTCCGTACGGATTTACTGTTCACCCGTCGGAAAATCGGTTGCCGCTGCGTCGCCGCCGCCACCGTTTTCTTCCCGCCCAGCCTGTCCGTACAGATTTACTGTTCACGGTTCTTTCGCGATTACCGTTCACATTTACTGTTTCTGTTCCTCACGATTCCGTTCCACGATTCTTCATTCCCGATTCTTGTTCCGCACCTTCATTCACGCACGCTGCGTCGCTGTCCCGGGAATTCCGCCGCCGATTGCACTGTTTAGCAGTGATTGGCCGCCATTCCTCGTCGTTGCGACCCTCGATTAGGTGAGTAAAATTCCTAAACCCGGATTAGGACTAATCGTGCGTTTTTCTAGACTGGTTTAGGTATTATCGGTGTATTTTAGACTGGCTTAGATAGTATCAGTGCGTAATTTAGACTGGGTTGAGGATTGACCGGTGGAAATCATTATTGGAAATTTGTGATAATTCATTGAGGATTTATTAGGGAGAAAATTGGGATAATTGATCAATTTAGATGTCCATTGGAAAATTACCGGGTGTAATTGAGATGACTGATTGTTCGTAAATTGTGATTGATTGTGATTGAATTTTATTGGTACTCATGGTGCATTGCATTGCATAACATGGACACGCATTACGTATGCCTAGAGTGTGGCATGTGATGGAATTGTGCGAGAATGCGTGTCTGCCATGAGGGTGTGATCACCTAAATTACCCCGAAGCGTTATACGCTGGGTCCAGATAATAATGAATTGTGTGATCACCTAAGGACCTACGGGTCGTGACCTTGGTCGATACCGGCCCTCATGCACTTTGAAGCGGGACGATGCCCGTATGTCGGAAGGCGACCATCCTCATGCACTTTGAAGCGAGGCTGCGGTTCGCAGGGGGAAACAATGTTGCGCCTCATGCACTTTGAAGCAGGCTAGAGACCTTTGGGCGGATCGGTTCTGCGCCTCATGCACTTTGAAGCAGGCTAGGCCGACCGGGCCGTGAAAAATTGAGGACTCAGTCGTAATAATAATAAATTGGGCGGTGTGCGGTGTGCGGTGTGGGCGGTGGGCGGGAATTGCATGTGTCAAGTCCACGACATTTGCATACATGAACATACATAGATCGGCATGCGAGACTGTTGTGAATCAAAGGTGCATAAGAATGTGATTGACATTTATGTGAATATGAATGTCACGTATGTACCGTGAATACTACATATTGATCTGTCTAACCCGCGGGGTCTAAGAATGATTTGGTTAGTATTGATTTGTGATTTTAAATATTTATGTTCGGTCGAGATTGCATGTTAGCCTAGCCTAGGTTTAGGGGTTGAACTCATCGAGATTTATCTCACGGTTGTGTAAACGAAACATTTTCAGACCCCCAAAGAAAGTGAGGATGGCGAGACGCCAATCCATTTTGGGATTCCCGGAACCATGAGGGTGTTGCTGTAAGTCCGGGAGGTAGTTGAGGAGGAACCTACGGAAGCTGATGAAGAACTGGATTCCTTAGAGCGGGGTGTGAAGCGGGAGGATGTTTTAGAGCCCGTCTTATTCAGTTTAGCTTCCCTAGCCATTCGCCCTTTTTGGTTATCGTGGCTGCTAACCGTCTTCTACGTTTGTGTCTTTTTTTTGGTTCCGTATAATGAATATATTGTAAAAAGGTTTTTATGTTAATAATATAAAGTCTTGAGTGTTTGGTTGTGCTATCCTTGGCCTCATGTGTTTTATTGTCCGGGTGTATATATTTATTTATATACGTGCTTCCGCTTGTGTTTGATCTTTGTATGGGCGTGGGTCGGCGGGCGCTTCCCGGAGCGTTGCACCATAATCGCCATGACGGGATGCTGCGTTCGGTGGGGGGTACGGGGCGTGACATCCCCGCTTGAATTGGTATCGAGCAAGGTCCGCCTCGGTCCAATTAGGTCGAAGCCTGGAGTGATAAGGAGCGATGAGACCCTGGGTAGCCAGTAGGGTGACCTCGTGTGCTACATGCATCTCCTGACAGTTTGTGATTGTATTGAATTGTGATGGTGTGACCCGTAAGTGCAGGTGCGGCAGGACCCGAGGTGAGTATACGAATCCCTTGGGTGATGTATTGGATAACTGTTAAGCCGCATGTGGATTGTTTGATTATTATTTAATACCTGCCTAGGACTTAGACTGGGATAGATTGGTTTAAGTCTTTAATTCCTTTGTGGAATTATAGCAGGTAGTCGTAGAACTGAGTGACCAAGATGAGTAGCGAGGGGAGGGGTATAGGAAGAGCTCCCAGAAGGGGTGCAGGAAGAGGAACCAGAGGTGGAGGACGTGCTCGAGTGAGAGCAGTGGACAACATTGGAATTAATGTGGGAGCTGCCGTAGACCCTCGAGTCGATGTGAGACCTGTAGAAGATCCACGTATGGAAGGAGTTTTACGGGTATTAGAAAGGATCGGGAATGTTCTGGATAGGCAGGCTCAAGGACGAGATAATGCAGCTGCTGCTGCGGTAGAGGAGAATCAAGCTAATGCTGGTCAGGCTCAGCCAGCTGGGGTTAGACAGATGCCCCAGTTAGTAGAACAGTTTATGAAACTGAAGCCGCCCAAATTCCATGGCCGTGGTGACCCGAGGTCGCACCAAGATGGATAGAGGAATTGGAGAAAACCTTTAAAGTTTTGGGGTGCACTGATGAGGAAAAGGTGACATTGGCGGTTTATCAGCTTCAAGAAGGTGCGAATGATTGGTGGAATGCAGTGGAGAACAGAGTGTTTCCAGTAGGAACGGCCCCAACTTGGGCTGTGTTTGTGGAAAATTTTTATGAAAAATATTTCTGAGAATGCGCAAGAGAAGAAGTTAATGGAATTTATGCGCTGCTTGAGGGGACAAATATTTGTTGATCAATACGAGGCGGAGTTCGCAAGATTAGCAAAGTTTGCACCAACTATGGTGGAAAATCCGAGAGATAGAGCGCCAAGATTCCGGACGGGCTGAAGCCGGATCCAAGTCTAATCTTGTCCCATGATATCAAAGAGTACGGAGAAATGTATAGACGGGCGCAGATCATAGAACGGGATCAGCAGGAAAGGGACAGCCGCTTGAGGATCGCGGTTTGCTCGTAATAGAGATAATCGCCGCTTTGGGGAAAGAGGCCTATGATCGAAATAGGCGATTTGTTCCGCCATCAAGGCGGAACATTGGGAAACCGAATCCCCGCTGGGTAGATTTGGGGCGTGTTTTAAGTGTGGGAGTATGGGACATCGTTCGTGATTGCCCGCCGTCGACCATCAGGACCATCCAGTGCCGCCACCCGAAGTTGGAAATCAAGCGGACCTCCCCTGGCTAATCAGGAACGACCGCCAGCTCGGGGAAGGATTTATGCAATGGCGCCGCAAGGAAGCCGAGAATTGCGTGGTCATGTGTACGATTTCTTTATGTGATCATGCGTATGCCTTTGTTTGATCAAGGGGCAACCCATTCATTCGTTTGAGCAATTTGTTGAGTTGGTTGGTATGAAACCCGGTCTTTGCTTGAGCATGTGCTTTTGTGTGTCGACATTGTGAATGATAGGTTGCTAGTTTCTTTTGGATGTCCTAGTTGTAAGATAATTATTGGAGGTAGGGAAGAGAGTATCGACTTGGCAGTAATAGCCATGTTCGATTTTGATGTGATTATTGGAATGGACTGGTTAGTCCGACAGAAAGCTGTAGTGGATTGCAGCGATAGGACGATCCAATTTAATCCGGATGGACGCCCTAGTTTTGTATTTCAGGGAAACCGAGGGAGGAACCTCGATCCTTGGATTTCCTCGCTTGAGGTGAGTAAGGCATTGGATGAAGGGTGTGAAGGATATTTGGTAAATGTTGTGGATCCATCGGTTGAGGAACCTAAGTTGGAAGATATACCCGTAGTAAGCAATTTTCTGATGTGTTTTCGAGGAATTGCCGGGTTTACCGCCCGAGCGGGAGGTAGAGTTTGTGATTGAATTGGCGCCAGAGGAAAGAGCCGATTCAAAAGGCACCGTATAGGATGTCCTTATCAAAATTGAAGGAGTTAAAGGTTTAGATCTGGAATTCTTGGACAAAGGCTTTATTCGTCCTAGTGCATCCCCATGGGGAGCTTGATCTATTTGTCAAGAAGAAGGATGGAACTCGAGGTTATGTATAGATTATCGGCAGTTGAACCAAGTGACAAGTTGAAGAATAAGTATCCACCGCCGAGGATTGATGATCTGTTTGATCGATTGCAAGGGGCCTCGGTGTTTTCCAAAGATAGATTTGAGGACCGGGTACCATCGACTAAGAATCGAAATGAGGATATTCCCAAGACTGCTTTTAGGACTCGTCGGGCATTATGAATTTGGTCATGCCCTTCGGATGATTTAATGCCCCAGCCGCTTTCATGGATTTGATGAATCGTGTGTTCAAGGAATTCTGGATCGGTTTGTGATAGTTTTCATTTGATATACTAGTGTATCGGGGAGTCCCGAGGAGCACGAGGTACACTTGACCCGAGGTGCTACGGACCTTGAGAGAGCATGCATTATATGCTAAGTTCAGCAAGTGTGAGTTACGGCTCGGCAGAGTAGGATTTCTTGGACATATCGTTTTACGGAGATGGGATTTACGTAGATCGGTTAAAGATTGAAGCAGTTACCAAGTGGCCTGGACCGACGTCGAGAATCGAGATTCAAGTTTTCTAGGATTGGCTGGTTACTATAGACGATTCAGAGAAGGATTTTCGCCAATAGCCATGCCAATGACAAGGTTACTTAAGAAGGACGTGAAATTTGAGTGGGATGACAAGTGTGAAAGGAGCTTTTGTGAGTTGAAACACCGTTAACGATCGCCTTCCCGTATTGACTATTCCGTCCGGGTCCGTGGAGGATTTGAGATTTATAGCGATGCTTCGCTAAGAGGATTAGGCCGTGGTCCCGATGCAAAGATGGAAAAGTAGTAGCATATGCGTCGCGCCAGTTGAGGCCGCATGAGATGAATTACCCGACGCATGATTTGGAATTAGCTGCTATAGTGTTTGCACTTAAGATCTGGAGGCACTACTTATGTGGGGAAAAGTTTCAGATTTATACTGATCATCAAAGCCTCAAGTATCTATTTTCGCAGAAAGAGTTGAACATGAGGCAGCGCCGATGGATGGAGCTTCTGAAGGATTATGATTGCGACATTCTGTATCATCCTGGCAAGGCCAATCGAGTGGCAGATGCCTTGAGTCGGAAGTCTAGTTTGGCGCATTTAATGGTCAAGGAGTGGACCCTGTTGGAAAGACTCAGGGATTCCGAGTTTAAGTTTGAGATGAGTCGAGTGTCGAATCTACTAGCCGCTTTGAGGATTGAGCCAGAAATTCAAGTCAAGATCAAGGAACTACAGACTACGGATCGAGAAATCCAAAAGATTATCGAGATGGATGCAGCTGAGAGGAAACCGGACTTTCAACTGTCCGAGGATGGAGTTCTGAAGTTTAGAGGGCGACTCTGTGTACCAGATGATGTAAAGCTAAAGGAAGAAATCTTGTCGGAGGCTCATAGGAGCAACATGATCCACCCGGAAGAATACGAAGATGTATCGAATTTAAGACAACACTCTTTGGTGGAATGGAATGAAGGTGGATGTGGCCAGGCATGTAGCTAAGTGTTTGACGTGCCAACAAGTGAAGGCACAGCATTGTAAGCCTGGAGGATTATTGAGACCATTAGAAATCCCAGAGTGGAAATGGGAACATATTACGATGGATTTCGTGGCGGACCGCCAAGAAGCCGAGAGAGGACATGATTCAATAACGGGTAATAGTGGATGGATCGACTAAGTCCGCACTTTCGGGCAAAAGACGGAAGGACTTTGAGTTAGAAAGATATGCAGACTTGTATGTGAGGCGGATCGTGAGGTTACATGGAGTACCGGTAACGATCACTTCGGACCGTGATCCCCAGTTACGCCAACCACGGAAAAGTTTGCAAACGGCCTTAGGAACAAAATTACAGTTGATCAAATCGGGGCGTACCATCCATGCATGCAGACGGGTCAACTGAGAGGACCATTCAAACCTTAGAGGACATCTTTGAGAGCTTGTGTGATAGATTTCAAGGCAAATGGGAGGAACAATTACACCTGGTGGAATTTGCTTATAACAACACTATCAATGAGCATTCGAGATGGCACCGTTTGAAGCTTTATATGGTAGAGCGTGCAGGACGCCAGTATGTTGGGATGAAGTAGGAGAGCGGAGTATTACAGGTCCAGAGTTGATACAGCAAACCGTTGAAGCAGTTGAGGTCATTCGAGAAAACCTTTTAACGCAAGCAGTCGTCGAGAAAAGTTATGCCGATCGAAGACGGACGACCTTTGGAGTTTCAAGTTGGAGATCACGTATTTCTCAGGGTGTCGCCAATGAAGGGATTATCTAGATTCGGCAAGAAGGGAAAACTGAGTCCTCGATATGTCGGGCCATTTGAAATTTTGGAAAAGATTGGAGATATGGCTTATCGACTTGCTTTGCCACCTAATCTATCTCAAGTACATAATGTCTTCCACGTGTCGATGTTAAGGAAGTATGAACCAGACCCGACACACGTTCTAAGATACGAGGAAATAGATGTGGACGACAGGGTGTCGTACGTGGAGAGACCAGTTAGAATTGAAGATCGGAAGGATCGAGTACTTCGAAATAAGACAATCCCGATGGTTAAGGTAGTTTGGGAGCACCACGGGACAGAAGGCGCTACTTGGGAAAGCGAAGAGGCCATGCGACGTCAACACCCCCAGATGTTCGAGGATCAGGAGTGAAGCACAAATTTCGAGGACGAAATTTTTGTAAGGGGGGAAGAATTGTAACAGCCCGAAATTTTGACCCGTTATCGAATCCAATAAAGTGTATGTGAATTCTCGTGTAATTTTAGTAAGTCTCGCCCGGAATTGATCACTCACGGGATACTAACCAAAAAGGAAAGGCTAAATAGGATCGGGTACGTGGACCGAGAACTCGACCGCGATTGAGCGCCGATTTCAACGAACGTCGAGGAAATATTTTGAACCAATATAGGCCGATCTTAGGAAAAATGGCGGGTCGATATTTTCAATGACGTATGATCGGATCATGAGTGATTTCGCACATCCGAAATACGCACGATAAATAACCCCGATTTTAATCCAAACGATCGTGACCCGGTACTAGTGATAATTCCTCTCGTTGTTGAAATTGAGGCCATCATGACTCGGACGGTCTTAGGTCGTCTGGCGTAATACCTAAACAGCCGCCCGTTAGCGAGAGACCCTAAAGCGCAAAGCGAGCTATTGTGATCGCGATATTGGGCACGAACGGTATCAAAATATCAAGGGTAATTACGACTATTTTGCAAGACGGACGTCAATTTAGAGTGGCCATTCATGTTTGGGACTATTGCGGTTTGGCTGGAAATCCGGCGAAATTGAGAAAAAGCGGTTTTGCCCCATGGACACCGAGACCCGATTCGGACGCCCGATCGAGGTTATTTTTCATGACCAAGTTCATTTTGGGGTGGCCACACGCATTTAAGCGGTTTTGGCCAAAAGTTGAATTCGACAAAAATTGGAAAATAATATTATTTTATTCCGGGATTTTTTGCAGACGATTTCGAGGGCTTAGAAATTTCATTTTCGAATCCACGCCATATTATGTTGGCCACGCACGTATGGAGCAGCGTATGTGCGAAAATTGGAATTCGGTCCGGGACGGAAAATTACGAAAATGCCCCTAGGCCATTTTAATTAATTCGAAATTTGGATTAAATTTTGGGATTAACCAAGGTTAGTTAAGGCTAACTCAGGTCTGGTCAGCCCTTGGTTAGGGGCAAATGACCAAAATGCCCTTAGATTTTTGGATAAGATTGATTATTAACCCTTAGATTAAGGGTAAAATTGTCCAAAAGCCAAGATGTTGACACTTGGCACCCTTAATTATTTACTTTGACTATGTTGTTGCTCATTCTCTCTCTTCCCTCGGTCTCCACGATCAAGCAGCTGCAGCAAATTTTTCTTCCCATTTTCCCCATTTTTCTCTCCGTTTCAGCCTTTGTTTTTTGTGCGTTTACGCCCGTTCTGCATTCATTCGGCAGGAGCGGTACCCGGTAGGGGCGGAAAATCTTCGGGCGTCCTCGACCACCATCTGCACCACCACCTCAGCCCTCTTCGCCCCTAAACAGCCACCACAACAGCCATTTCCAGCTTGTACAGAAAGTTCGGTCGCGGTCGCGCTTTCATGGGAGCTTGGCCAGGAACCTGCCCGCCGACCGCCTCGCCCGTCAACCCGCAGTTCCCGCCTCAGCTTTCATTGGTTCCGTCCATTTTCCTCCCCTTTTCCCCTCTTTTTCTCTGTTTTTCTTTGTTTCCTTATTTTTTTTTAGTCCGTGAATAGTGGCCTTGGAGCTTGGCCGGACCTCCGATCGCGAACCGTGACACGGGCAGCGGCATCCTCATCGTCGGCCGAAGCGCTGCGCCTGTCGTCGGTGTCCGTGCAATTCGCATTCACTCCATGCAGTTCTTTATTCACCGATCAGGCGTCGTCGGCCGTCGCCCGGCGTGCGTCGCCGTACAGATTTTCCAGCGATCGGCCTATCCGTCACGGATACTGTTCACGGTTGCATTCGCGATGCACATTCCGCGATTCTTTGTTCCGCGATTCTGCATTCGCGATTCTTCACGATTCTGTTCACGGTGATTCTTTATTCATCAAAGCCTTGTTCACGTCTGGCGTCGCTGTCCGGGAATTCCGCCGCCGATTGCCTTTGTTTAGCGTTGATTGGCCGCCATTCCTCGTCGTTGCGACCCTCGATTAGGTGAGTAAAATTCCTAAACCCGGATTAGGACTAATAAATGTTTTTCTAGACTGGTTTAGGTATTATCGGTGTATTTTAGACTGGCTTAGATAGTATCAGTGCGTAATTTAGACTGGGTTGAGGATTGACCGGTGGAAATCATTATTGGAAATTTGTGATAATTCATTGAGGATTTATTAGGGAGAAAATTGGGATAATTGATCAATTTAGATGTCCATTGGAAAATTACCGGGTGTAATTGAGATGAGTGATTGTTCGTAAATTGTGATTGATTGTGATTGAATTTTATTGGTACTCATGGTGCATTGCATTGCATAACATGGACACGCATTACGTATGCCTAGAGTGTGGCATGTGATGGAATTGTGCGAGAATGCGTAATACGCCATGAGGGTGTGATCACCTAAATTACCCTAAAAGCGTTATCTGGTTGGGTCCGAATAATAATGGTGTGTGATCACCTAAGGACCTCGGTGGTCGTGACCTTGGTCGATACCGTCCTCATGCACTTTGAAGCGGGGCGATGCCGGTATGTCGGGGCGACCATCCTCATGCACTTTAGGCGGGCTACGGTTCGCGGGGAGGAAACGAGTGTTGCGCCTCATGCACTTTAGGCGGGCTAGAGACCTTTGGGCGGATCGGTTCTTTGCGCCTCATGCACTTTGAAGCGGGCTAGGCGACCGGGCCGTGAAAAAATTGAGGACTCGAGTCGTAATAATAATAAATTGGGCGGTGTGCGGTGTGCGGTGTGGGCGGTGGGCGGGAATTGCATGTGTCAAGTCACGACATTTGCATACATGAACATACATAGGCGGCATGCGAGGATGTGTGAATCGGTGCATAAGAATGTGATTGACATTTATGTGAATATGAATATCCACGTATGTCTTTGTGAATACTACATCTTGATCTGTCTAACTGCGGGGTCTAAGAATGATTTGGTTAGTATTGATTTGTGATTTTAAATATTTATGTTCGGTCGGGGAGATTGCATGTTAGCCTAGCCTAGGTTTAGGGGTTGAACTCTTTGAGATTTATCTCACGGTTGTGTAAACCGAAACATTTTCAGACCCCGGTGAGGATGGCGAGGCGCCAATCCATTTTGGGATTCCGGAACCATGAGGGTGTTGCACTGTAAGTCCGGGAGGTAGTTGAGGAGGAACCTACGGAAGCTGATGAAGAACTGGATTCCTTAGAGCAGGGTGTGAAGCGGGAGGATGTTTTAGAGCCCGTCTTATTCAGTTTAGCTTCCCTAGCCATTCGCCCTTTTTGGTTATCGTGGCTGCTAACCGTCTTCTCGTTGTGTCTTTTTTTTTTGGTTCCATTATAATGAATATATTGTAAAAAGGTTTTTATGTTAATAATATAAAGTCTTGAGTGTTTGGTTGTGCTATCCTTGGCCTCATGTGTTTTATTGTCCGGGTGTATATATTTATTTATATCGTGCTTCCGCTTGTGTTTGATCTCTGTATGGGCGTGGGTCGGTGGCGCTTCGGGGGCGTTGCACCATAATCGGCCATGGCCGGGATCTGCGTTTCAGTGGGGTGCAGGCGTGACCACGGCATGTCCTCTAAGGTTTGAATGGTCCTCTCAGTTGACCCGTGCATGCATGGATGGTACGCCCGTCTTGAACTGTAATTTTGTTCCTAAGGCCGTTTGCAAACTTTTCCAGAAGTTGGCCGTAAATGCTGGGATCACGGTCCGAGTGATCGTTTGCGGTACTCCATGTAACCTCACGATCTCGCCTCACATACAAGTCTGCATATCTTTCTAACTCAAAGTCCTTCCGTCTTTGCCGAAAGTCGCGCCTGACTTAGTCGATCTATCCTTTATTACCCAGTTGAATCATGTCCCTCGGCTTCTTGGCGGTCCGTCACGAAATCCATCGTAATATGTTCCCATTTCCACTCTGGGATTTCTAATGGTCTCAATAATCCTCCAGGCTTACAATGTTGTGCCTTCACTTGTTGGCACGTCAAACACTTAGCTACATGCCTGGCCACATCCACCTTCATTCCATTCCACCAGTAGTGTTGTCTTAAATTCTGATACATCTTCGTACTTCCCGGGTGGATACTGTAGTTGCTCCTATGAGCCTCCGACAAGATTTCTTCCTTTAGCTTTACATCATCTGGTACACAGAATCGCCCTCTAAACTTCAGAACTCCATCCTCGGACAGTTGAAAGTCCGGTTTCCTCTCAGTTGCATCCATCTCGATAATTTTTTGGATTTCTCGATCCGTATACGTAGTTCCTTGATCTTGACTTGAATTTACGGCTCAATCCTCAAGCGGCTAGTAGATTAGAGCTTTCGACTCATCTCAAACTTAAACTCGGAATCCACGAGTCTTTCCAACAGGGTCCACTCCTTGACCATTAAATGCGCCCAAACTAGACTTCCGACTCAAGGCATACGCCACTCGATTGGCCTTGCCGAGATGATGAGAATGTCGCAATCATAATCCTTCGAAGCTCCATCCATCCACACGCCTCATGTTCAACTCTTTTGCGAAAATAGATACTTGAGGCTTTGATGATCGATAAATCTGAAACTTTTCCCCACATAAGTAGTGCCTCGGATCTTAAGTGCAAACACTATAGCAGCTAATTCCAAATCATCGTCGGGTAATTCATCTCATGCGGCCTCAATGCAGCGGCGCATATGCTACTACTTTTCCATCTTTGCATCGGGACCTGACCCTAATCCTCTTAGCGAAGCATCGCTATAAATCTCAAATCCTCCCGGACCCGGCCGGAATAGTCAATACGGGAGGCGATCGTTAACGGTGTTTCAACTCACCGAAAGCTCCTTTCACACTTGTCATCCCACTCAAATTTCCGTCCTTCTTAAGTAACCTTGTCATTGGCATGGCTATTGACGAAAATCCTTCTGAATCGTCTATAGTAACCAGCCAATCCTAGAAAACTTGAATCTCGATTCCATCGACGTCGGTGCAGGCCACTTGGTAAGCGCTTCAATCTTAACCGGATCTCTGTAAATCCCATCTCCGTAAAACGATATGTCCAAGAAATCCTACTACGCTGAGGCGAACTCACACTTGCTGAACTTAGCATATAATGCATGCTCTCTCAAGGTCCGTAGCACCTCGGTCAAGTGTACCTCGTGCTCCCTCGGGACTCACGGAATACACTAGTATATCATCAATGAAAACTATCACAAACCGATCCAGAATTCCTTGAACACACGATTCATCAAATCCATGAAAGCGGCTGGGGCATTAAATGGGTCGAAGGGCATGACCAGTAAATTCATAATGCCCGTATCGAGTCCTAAAAGCGGTCTTGGGAATATCCTCATTTCGATTCTTAATGATGGTACCCGGTCCTCAAATCTATCTTGGAAAACACCGAGGCCCCTTGCGGTGATCAAGCGGATCATCAATCCTCGGCGGTGGATACTTATTCTTCAACATCACTTGGTTCAGCTTATCGATAATCTATACATAACCTCGAGTTCCATCCTTCTTCTTGACAAAGCAGATGGCGCTCCCATGGGGATGCACTAGGGCGAATAAAGCCTTTGTCGGTAATTTCTGTATCCGAACCTTTAACTCCTTCAATTACGATAAGGACATCCTATCACGGTGCCTTGAAATCGGCTCTGTTTCTGGCGCCAATTCAATCACAAACTCTACCTCCGCTTGGGCGGTAAACCGGCAATTCCTCGGAAACACATCGGAAAATTGCTTACTACGGGTATATCTTCCAACTTAGGTTCCTGTTTGTTGGATCCACAACATTTACCAAATATCCTTCACACCCTTCATCCAACGACTTACTCACCTCAAGCGAGGAAATCCAAGGGATCGAGGTTCCTCCTCGGTTTCCCTGAAATACAAAACTAGAGGCGCCCATCCGGATTAAATTGGATCGTCCCTATCGGCGCAATCCACTACATTTTTTCCCCGGACTAACCAGTCCATACCAATAATCACATCAAAATCGAACATGGCTATTCTTGCCAAGTCGATACTCTCTTCCCTACTTCCAATAATTATCTTACAACTAGGACATCCAAAAGAAACTAGCAACCTATCATTCACGGTGTCGACACACAAAGCACATGCTCAAAGACCTTTGGTTTCATACCAACCAACTCAACAAATTGCTCCGAAACGAATGAATGGGTTGCCCCGGATCAAGCGAAATACGCAGCGGCATGATCACATAAAGAAATCGTACTGGTGGACCACGGCAAGATTCTCGGCTTCTTGCGCGCCATTGCATAAATCCTTCCTGACTGGCGGGTCCCCGATTAGCGGTGGGGAGGTCGGGCTTGATTTCCGGCTCGGGGTGGCGGCACTACTGGATGGTCCGAGGATCATTCGCGGGCAATCACGAATCGATGTCCCATACTCCCCGCACTTAAAACACGCCCCAAAATCTACCCAACGGGATTCGGTTCCCAATGTTACGCGATCGGAACAAATCGCCTATTTCAGGTCATAGGCCTCTTTCCCAAACGGCGATTATCTCTATTGGCAAACGCGATCTGGCGGGCGCGCCTTTCCTGGCGATCCGGCCTATGATCTGCGCCTGCCTATGCATTTTCTCCGTACTCTTTGATATCATGGGACAAGATTAGACTTCAAGATCCGGCTTCAGCCCGTCCCGGAATCTTCGCGCTCTATCTCGGATTTTCCACCATAGTTGGTGCAAACTTTGCTAATCTGCGAACTCATTTTCGTATTGATCAACGGTCATTTGTCCAGGCGCGAGCGCATGAATTCCATTAACTTCTTCTGGGCGCATTCTCAGAAATATTTTTCATAGAAATTTTCCACAAACACAGCCCAAGTTTCGGGGCCGTTCTACGGAAACACTCGATTCTCCTTTTGCATTCCACCAATCATTCGCACCTTCTTGGGTGATAAACCGCCAATGTCACCTTTTCCTCATCCGTGCACCCCAAAACTTTAAAGGTTTTCTCAATTCCTCTATCCATCTCAGTGCGACCTCAGGGGTCACCACGACCATGGAATTTAGGCGGCTTCAATTTCATAGTACATTCTACTAACCAGGGCATCTGTCTAACCCCGGTGGGGCCGAAACTGTCAAGCATTAGCTTGATTCTGCGTCTACTCAGCGGCAGCTGCATTTTCTTGCCCTTAGGCCTGCCTATCTAGAACATTCGATCCTTTCTAATACCTTAAAACTCCTTCCATACAGCGGGTCTTCTCAGGTCTCCACATCGACTCGGGGTCTCTGCGAGCTCCCTCATTAACTCGGGTTTATCGGCTGCTCTCACTCGACCTGACCTCCCACCTCGAGATCCTCTCCACATGCCTCTTAGGAACTCTTCCTATACCTCTTCCCT